>OY284471.1:46547848-47041337 GCA_958336335.1 Dilophus febrilis | reverse complement strand
AATATAAAAATTTTAAGAAAACATTGATTTTTTATATTAGGGTGACCTTAAAACCATCATAACTTGGGAACCCGTTGAGTTTTCTGGACGTTCAGGCACGCGATCGATAGATAATTAAATTCTCTAAAAACTTCCCATATGGACGAAATGGGGTCGTAGAACAAGTTCTATAGTAAAAATCAATAATTTTAAAATTTTACTCTGATTTATTGATTTTTACTATAGAACTTGTTCTACGACACCATTTGGTCCATATGGGAAGTTTTTAGAGAATTTAATTATCTATCGATCGCGTGCCTGAACGTCCAGAAAACTCAACGGATTCCCAAGTTATGATGGTTTTAAGGTCACCCTAATATAAAAAATCAATGTTTTTTTAAAATTTTTATATTAGGGTGACCTTATAAAAATCATAACTCGGGAACCCGATGAGTTTTCTGGATGTTCAGGGACGCGATCGATAGATAATTTAATTCTCTAAAAACTTCCCATATAGACCAAATGGGGTCGTAGAACAAGTTCTATAAGAAAAATCCATAATTTTAACAACTTACTATGATTTATTTATTTTAATTTTTAAAACTTACTCTGATTCATTGATTTTTCTTATAGAACTTGTTCTACGACCCCATTTGGTCCATATGGGAAGTTTTTAGAGAATTAAATTATCTATCGATCGCGTCCCTGAACGTCCAGAAAACGCATCGGGTTCCCGAGTTATGATTTTTTTAAGGTCACCCTAATATAAAAATTTTAAGAAAACATTGATTTTTTATATTAGGGTGACCTTAAAACCATCATAACTTGGGAACCCGTTGAGTTTTCTGGACGTTCAGGCACGCGATCGATAGATAATTAAATTCTCTAAAAACTTCCCATATGGACCAAATGGGGTCGTAGAACAAGTTCTATAGTAAAAATCAATAATTTTAAAATTTTACTCTGATTTATTGATTTTTACTATAGAACTTGTTCTACGACACCATTTGGTCCATATGGGAAGTTTTTAGAGAATTTAATTATCTATCGATCGCGTGCCTGAACGTCCAGAAAACTCATCGGGTTCCCAAGTTATGATGGTTTTTAGGTCACCCTAATATAAAAAATCAATGTTTTCTTAAAATTTTTATATTAGGGTGACCTTAAAAAAATCATAACTTGGGAACCCGATGAGTTTTCTGGACGTTCAGGGACGCGATCGATAGATAATTTAATTCTCTAAAAACTTCCAATATAGACCAAATGGGGTCGTAGAACAAGTTCTATAAGAAAAATCCATAATTTTAAAAACTTACTGTGTTTTATTTATTTTAATTTTTAAAACTTACTCTGATTTATTGATTTCCACTATAGAACTTGTTCTACGACCCCATGTCGTCCATATGGGAAGTTTTTAGAGAATTAAATTAGCTATCGATCGCGTGCCTGAACGTCCAGAAAACTCAACGGGTTCCCAAGTTATGAATTTTTTAAAGTCACCCTAATATAAAAAATCAATTTTTTCTTAAAATTTTTATATTAGGGTGACCTTTAAACAATCATAACTTGGGAACCCGTTGAGTTTTCTGGACGTTCAGGGACGCGATCGATAGATAATTTAATTCTCTAAAAACTTCCCATATAGACCAAATGGTGTTCTAGAACAAGTTCTATAAGAAAATCAATAAATCAGAGTAAGTTTTAAAAATTAAAATAAATAAATCAGAGTAAGTTTTTAAAATTATGGATTTTTCTTATAGAACTTGTTCTACGACCCCATTTGGTTCATATGGGAAGTTTTTAGAGAATTAAATTATCTATCGATCGCGTCCCTGAACGTCCAGAAAACTCAACGGGTTCCCAAGTTATGATTTTTTTAAAGTCACCCTAATATAAAAATTTTAAGAAAAAATTGATTTGATTTGATTGAGAAAATTCATTCTTTTATCGATAATTTTTCCTATTCAATTTTCTTGTTATCGCCAATAGATGGTGCAATAAAATTAAAATGGGGATAAAATATTTGGCATTTATTAAAAATAGCGAACACGTCAGACGCCATGATGGCGACGGCCATCATTTATTTATTTATTGTTGTTTTTTTTTGTTGGTTTGTTTTGGTTTATTTTGTTGGAAGGTTAGTTTTTTTTTATTAAGTTTGTTGATTGGCATTAAAAGATAGTGGAGTGTTGATGGTGTTCTAATGATAATTATTTGATTCAATTATTAATTTGGGAATTTTCACTCCTATTACTAGTGAGTCCCGGTTATTTAACTGAGTGGGAAAACATAAAAACAAACCAATGGGAAACATTTATAGAAGCGAAGATAATTTTGGAATGAAGAACAAATGCGATTGATCTGATTTATTGTTATATATACAGTTTGGACTAGGGCCGAAACACGGAAATGGATTAAAAAATGATGATGATGATACCAATTGTGATGGGTGTCGGAATATATTGCGGAGCAATGAGTTGTGATGATTGTAAATTGCGGGGAGATTATGCTTGTGATAAAATATGAATTTTTTTTGATGATATTCAATTCAAGTTCAAATTCCAAGGTAATCCCATTCGATGATCATTTCCAGACTATTATCTATTAAATTAGAGGATATTAGACGTGTTTTACCACTACCCCGGTTATTCCAACTCAAATGGTTTCCATACAGTGACGGCCCAAAATTGCCTCTGCATGGAAATTTAATTTAGCGATCCTGCGAAAACGGAATCACCTAGAGAAAAGTTTTATATTGCAAAAATACCATAATTATCACCGCTATCAATTTCTGGTTGAAAAAAAAAATTTTGGATTTTTTGTCAAAAAATTGGAAAAATCGGAAAATTTTGTTTTTTTCCAGATAGAGATCTGGCCGTTTGGTATGTGTTAGAGGTAGTAAAATGAGTAAACTTTTGTTCTACCACTTTGCTATAACACTTGGAATACACCCAGGAGAGTAAAAAGAATTTTTTCTGAATTTCCCAGTAGAGTCAACTTTGAACCACCACTGTATGGAAACCAGTTGAGTTATAATAACCGGGTTGGTGGCAAAACACGTCTTATATCCTCTAGTTTAATCGCTGAAAATTTGATAATGATCAAGTACCGGCATCCTGTTGGAACTAACCTTTGAAGTTCATCGAAAATTGATGTTTTTCGATGTTAAAGGAAAATCCACAATTTTCATCGGAAAATTATCCGGCCAATTTCATTTGAAAGATCAATCTTTTACCTTTCCAATGACGTTCTAAAATCCCAAATGAAGCAACTCCTTCATATAGTAATAATTCACGGAATGAAGGTCTACTTGGGATTTCCCAAATTTCAACCGAGCCTCCTGACCAAACCAATGGGAATATTTTCATGGGGTTACCATCAATCGAAAGGTATTTAAATTGCCCATCGACTTATGGTCATCGCGATGGATCGGCCAGAACAAAATAAAAAGTTATGGGCGATTGAAAATGCGAAAAACGCGATTTTCATGGGCAGATGGTGGGGTTCCTGGACCACCCACCAAGGTCATATTTTTGGAATCAACATTCTCGGGGATGGTCTACAACGTGGTAATAAAATAAAATCCCTAGGACGACATGAACAAAATTTTTACAAGAGTTAACTCTTGTATTTTTAGGCCAAAATTTAGCAAAAAAAAAGCAAAAATTAATCTTTTCCCTTTTTTCCTTTTTATTTCTCACGTATCCCAGGTCGTTAGAAAACCACCACAACACTGCTGAATCAAATGATTTTCATATGAAAATCACTTGAAATACATCAAAATATAATCGGCGGTTTTTTCCCTCCGAATGGATGGCATCGCTACCAACTCGACCATCATAACATGTAATATATGAATGTTTATTTTTCAATCACTTTATTAGAATACGAATTGTAAATTTATAGGATTTATTTTAAGGTTTTAAGGTGATAAAAAGAATAAATTCCAATTGATTTCATTTTATTTACATGTATTTTTTTATTAAATTTTTCCTAAACTAATCAAAAAATGCGCCACATAGCGAAAATCCCTTGCATTTATCCATTTCTTAAACATTTGAGATAAATTGGTTTACAATTTGCTAAACGATAAAAAAGATAACATTTATAAGTTTTATTATGGTTTGAACCGATGCTAAATACCTAATATTTTTAGGCATCCAATTTGGCTGAAAATTTACAGGCTGCCCCTTGGACGTTCCCGGAGCGTTGTGTTAAAATATGGCGGGGTTCTGACGGCCGGTTCCCAAGATATAACGTAAAAAAAAATAATTTTTTTAATAATTTTGAAAAATTTTCTGGAATTTTGACACAAAAATTAATTTTCATGACTTCCGATTTGGCTGAAAATTTACAAGCGATCCCTTGGCGACCTCCTTAACGTGCTCTTAAAGTTTGAGCAAATTCTGGCTGCTGGTTTCTGGGATATAGCCACCAAAAAAATTCACAAAAATTTGCCGCATAATTTTGAAAAATTTTCTGGAATTTTGACACAAAAATTAATTTTCATGACTTCCGATTTGGCTGAAAATTTACAAGCGATCCCTTGGCGACCTCCTTAACGTGCTCTTAAAGTTTGAGCAAATTCTGGCTGCTGGTTTCTGGGATATAGCCAACAAAAAAATTCACAAAAATTTGCCGAATAATTTTGAAAAACTTTCTGGAATTTTGACCAAAAATAAATTTTTATGACTTCCGATTGGTTGAAAATTTACAGGCGATCCCTTGGCGACCTCCTTAACGTGCTCTTAAAGTTTGAGCCAATTCTAGCGGCTGGTTTCTGGGATACAGCCAACAAAAAAATTGCACAACGATTTGCCGCATAATTTTGATAATTTTTCAGTGTTTTTGACATCAAAAATACATTTTTTATATTCAAAATCTTTAGAAAATTGGCAGGCGATCCCTTGGCCACTCCCTTAACGTGCTGTAAAAGTTTGGGCAATGTCTGGCGGCTGGTTCCTGGGATACAAACTAAAAATAAATTAAAAAAACAATCAAAATTTCACAATTTGAAGTTTACCCAAAAGAATTTCGTTAATATAGGAATATTGGTTGAAAATTAATGCATCGCCCCCACCTTGGGCAATCCAGGAATGTGTTGTAAACATTTTAAAAGCCTCTGTCAGCTGGTTACCGGGATAGCATCTTAAAAAGATGATCAAAAAAGAAAATACAATAAAAAACATACCAAAATTTTTATTTTTCCATTCAATTTTTCCCGTGTTTCCAATTGATTAATCAATTATTTACATGTTTATGGTTTTGTTTAATTTTCTATTGGTTTTGGCTGTGATAATTTTACTGGCAAATGATTATTTTGAAATATTTTGTGACGATCCAAAAGAAATCCACGTGTTTATTCCACCCAGTCCATTTTTTTTAATAAAACATAACCTAAATAATGCAAAAAGATTGTTTTATCGATAATTTTTCCTATTCAATTTTATTGTTATCGCCAATAGATGGTGCAATAAAATTAAAATGGGGATAAAATATTTGGCATTTATTAAAAAAAATGTTTTATCGATAATTTTTCCTATTCAATTTTATTGTTATCGCCAATAGATGGTGCAATAAAATTAAAATGGGGATAAAATATTTGGCATTTATTAAAAATAGCGAACACGTCAGACGCCATGATGGCGACGGCCATCATTTATTTATTTATTGTTGTTTTTTTTGTTGGTTTGTTTTGGTTTATTTTGTTGGAAGGTTAGTTTTTTTTTATTAAGTTTGTTGATTGGCATTAAAAGATAGCGGAGTGTTGATGGTGTTCTAATGATAATTATTTGATTCAATTATTAATTTGGGAATTTTTACTCCTATTACTAGTGAGTCCCGGTTATTTAACTGAGTGGGAAAACATAAAAATAAAGGTAAACATTTATAGAAGCGAAGATAATTTTGGAATGAAGAACAAATGCGATTGATCTGATTTATTGTTATATATACAGTTTGGACTAGGGCCGAAACACGGAAATGGATTAAAAAATGATGATGATGATACCAATTGTGATGGGTGTCGGAATATATTGCGGAGCAATGTGTTGTGATGATTGTAAATTGCGGGGAGATTATGCTTGTGATAAAATATGAATTTTTTTTGATGATATTCAATTCAAGTTCAAATTCCAAGGTAATCCCATTTGATGATCATTTCCAGACTATTATCAATTAAATTAGAGGATATTAGACGTGTTTTACCACTACCCCGGTTATTCCAACTCAAATGGTTTCCATACAGTGACGGCCCAAAATTGCCTCTGCATGGAAATTTAATTTAACGATCCTGCGAAAACGGGATCACCTAGAGAAAAGTTTTATATTGCAAAAATACCATAATTATCACAGCTATCAATTTCTGGTTGAAAAAAAAAATTTTGGATTTTTTGTCAAAAAATTGGAAAAATCGGAAAATTTGGTTTTTTTCCAGATAGAGATCTGGCCGTTTGGTATGTGTTAGAGGTAGTAAAATGAGGAAACTTTTGTTCTACCACTTTGCTATAACACTCGGAATACGCCCAGGAGAGTAAAAATAATTTTTTCGGAATTTCCATGTAGAGTCAACTTTGGACCACCACTGTATGGAAACCAGTTGAGTTATAATAACCGGGGTAGTGGCAAAACACGTCTTATATCCTCTAGTTTAATCGCTGAAAATTTGGGAATGATCATGTACCGGGATCACCTTGGAACTAACCTTTGAAGTTCATTGAAAATTGATGTTTTTCGATGTTAAAGGAAAATCCACAATTTTCATCGGAAAATTATCCGGCCAATTTCATTTGAAAGATCAATCTTTTACCTTTCCAATGACGTTCTAAAATCCCAAATGAAGCAACTCCTTCATATAGTAATAATTCACGGAATGAAGGTCTACTTGGGATTTCCCAAATTTCAACCGAGCCTCCTGACCAAACCAATGGGAATATTTTCATGGGGTTACCATCAATCGAAAGGTATTTAAATTGCCCATCGACTTATGGTCATCGCGATGGATCGGCCAGAACAAAATAAAAAGTTATGGGCGATTGAAAATGCGAAAAACGCGATTTTCAAGGGCAGATGGTGGGGTTCCTGGACCACCCACCAAGGTCATATTTTTGGAATCAACATTCTCGGGGATGGTCTACAACGTGGTAATAAAATAAAATCCCTAGGACGACATGAACAAAATTTTTACAAGAGTTAACTCTTGTATTTTTAGGCCAAAATTTAGCAAAAAAAAAGCAAAAATTAATCTTTTCCCTTTTTTCCTTTTTATTTCTCACGTATCCCAGGTCGTTAGAAAACCACCACAACACTGCTGAATCAAATGATTTTCATATGAAAATCACTTGAAATACATCAAAATATAATCGGCGGTTTTTTCCCTCCGAATGGATGGCATCGCTACCAACTCGACCATCATAACATGTAATATATGAATGTTTATTTTTCAATCACTTTATTAGAATACGAATTGTAAATTTATAGGATTTATTTTAAGGTTTTAAGGTGATAAAAAGAATAAATTCCAATTGATTTCATTTTATTTACATGTATTTTTTTATTAAATTTTTCCTAAACTAATCAAAAAATGCGCCACATAGCGAAAATCCCTTGCATTTATCCATTTCTTAAACATTTGAGATAAATTGGTTTACAATTTGCTAAACGATAAAAAAAGATAACATTTATAAGTTTTATTATGGTTTGAACCGATGCTAAATACCTAATATTTTTAGGCATCCAATTTGGCTGAAAATTTACAGGCTGCCCCTTGGACGTTCCCGGAGCGTTGTGTTAAAATATGGCGGGGTTCTGACGGCCGGTTCCCAAGATATAACGTAAAAAAAAATAATTTTTTTAATAATTTTGAAAAATTTTCTGGAATTTTGACACAAAAATTAATTTTCATGACTTCCGATTTGGCTGAAAATTTACAAGCGATCCCTTGGCGACCTCCTTAACGTGCTCTTAAAGTTTGAGCAAATTCTGGCTGCTGGTTTCTGGGATATAGCCACCAAAAAAATTCACAAAAATTTGCCGCATAATTTTGAAAAATTTTCTGGAATTTTGACACAAAAATTAATTTTCATGACTTCCGATTTGGCTGAAAATTTACAAGCGATCCCTTGGCGACCTCCTTAACGTGCTCTTAAAGTTTGAGCAAATTCTGGCTGCTGGTTTCTGGGATATAGCCACCAAAAAAATTCACAAAAATTTGCCGCATAATTTTGAAAAATTTTCTGGAATTTTGACACAAAAATTAATTTTCATGACTTCCGATTTGGCTGAAAATTTACAAGCGATCCCTTGGCGACCTCCTTAACGTGCTCTTAAAGTTTGAGCAAATTCTGGCTGCTGGTTTCTGGGATATAGCCAACAAAAAAATTCACAAAAATTTGCCGAATAATTTTGAAAAACTTTCTGGAATTTTGACCAAAAATAAATTTTTATGACTTCCGATTGGTTGAAAATTTACAGGCGATCCCTTGGCGACCTCCTTAACGTGCTCTTAAAGTTTGAGCCAATTCTAGCGGCTGGTTTCTGGGATACAGCCAACAAAAAAATTGCACAACGATTTGCCGCATAATTTTGATAATTTTTCAGTGTTTTTGACATCAAAAATACATTTTTTATATTCAAAATCTTTAGAAAATTGGCAGGCGATCCCTTGGCCACTCCCTTAACGTGCTGTAAAAGTTTGGGCAATGTCTGGCGGCTGGTTCCTGGGATACAAACTAAAAATAAATTAAAAAAACAATCAAAATTTCACAATTTGAAGTTTACCCAAAAGAATTTCGTTAATATAGGAATATTGGTTGAAAATTAATGCATCGCCCCCACCTTGGGCAATCCAGGAATGTGTTGTAAACATTTTAAAAGCCTCTGTCAGCTGGTTCCCGGGATAGCATCTTAAAAAGATGATCAAAAAAGAAAATACAATAAAAAACATACCAAAATTTTTATTTTTCCATTCAATTTTTCCCGTGTTTCCAATTGATTAATCAATTATTTACATGTTTATGGTTTTGTTTAATTTTCTATTGGTTTTGGCTGTGATAATTTTACTGGCAAATGATTATTTTGAAATATTTTGTGACGATCCAAAAGAAATCCACGTGTTTATTCCACCCAGTCAATTTTTTTTTAATAAAACATAACCTAAATAATGCAAAAAGATTGTTTTATCGATAATTTTTCCTATTCAATTTTATTGTTATCGCCAATAGATGGTGCAATAAAATTAAAATGGGGATAAAATATTTGGCATTTATTAAAAAAAATGTTTTATCGATAATTTTTCCTATTCAATTTTATTGTTATCGCCAATAGATGGTGCAATAAAATTAAAATGGGGATAAAATATTTGGCGTTTATTAAAAATAGCGAACACGTCAGACGCCATGATGGCGACGGCCATCATTTATTTATTTATTGTTGTTTTTTTTGTTGGTTTGTTTTGGTTTATTTTGTTGGAAGGTTAGTTTTTTTTTATTAAGTTTGTTGATTGGCATTAAAAGATAGCGGAGTGTTGATGGTGTTCTAATGATAATTATTTGATTCAATTATTAATTTGGGAATTTTTACTCCTATTACTAGTGAGTCCCGGTTATTTAACTGAGTGGGAAAACATAAAAATAAAGGTAAACATTTATAGAAGCGAAGATAATTTTGGAATGAAGAACAAATGCGATTGATCTGATTTATTGTTATATATACAGTTTGGACTAGGGCCGCAACACGGAAATGGATTAAAAAATGATGATGATGATACCAATTGTGATGGGTGTCGGAATATATTGCTGAGCATTGTGTTGTGATGATTGTAAATTGCGGGGAGATTATGCTTGTGATAAAATATGGATTTTTTTTGATGATATTCAATTCAAGTTCAAATTCCAAGGTAATCCCATTCGATGATCATTTCCAGACTATTATCTATTAAATTAGAGGATATTAGACGTGTTTTACCACTACCCCGGTTATTCCAACTCAAATGGTTTCCATACAGTGACGGCCCAAAATTGCCTCTGCATGGAAATTTAATTTAGCGATCCTGCGAAAACGGAATCACCTAGAGAAAAGTTTTATATTGCAAAAATACCATAATTATCACCGCTATCAATTTCTGGTTGAAAAAAAAATTTTGGATTTTTTGTCAAAAAATTGGAAAAATCGGAAAATTTGGTTTTTTTCCAGATAGAGATCTGGCCGTTTGGTATGTGTTAGAGGTAGTAAAATGAGGAAACTTTTGTTCTACCACTTTGCTATAACACTTGGAGTACACCCAGGAGAGTAAAAAGAATTTTTTCTGAATTTCCCAGTAGAGTCAACTTTGGACCACCACTGTATGGAAACCAGTTGAGTTATAATAACCGGGGTAGTGGCAAAACACGTCTTATATCCTCTAGTTTAATCGCTGAAAATTTGGGAATGATCATGTACCGGGATCACCTTGGAACTAACCTTTGAAGTTCATCGAAAATTGATGTTTTTCGATGTTAAAGGAAAATCCACAATTTTCATCGGAAAATTATCCGGCCAATTTCATTTGAAAGATCAATCTTTTACCTTTCCAATGACGTTCTAAAATCCCAAATGAAGCAACTCCTTCATATAGTAATAATTTACGGAATGAAGGTCTACTTGGGATTTCCCAAATTTCAACCGAGCCTCCTGACCAAACCAATGGGAATATTTTCATGGGGTTACCATCAATCGAAAGGTATTTAAATTGCCCATCGACTTATGGTCATCGCGATGGATCGACCAGAACAAAATAAAAAGTTATGGGCGATTGAAAATGCGAAAAACGCGATTTTCAAGGGCAGATGGTGGGGTTCCTGGACCACCCACCAAGGTCATATTTTTGGAATCAACATTCTCGGGGATGGTCTACAACGTCGTAATAAAATAAAATCCCTAGGACGACATGAACAAAATGTTTACAAGAGTTAACTCTTGTATTTTTAGGCCAAAATTTAGCAAAAAAAAAAGCAAAAATTAATCTTTTCCCTTTTTTCCTTTTTATTTCTCACGTATCCCAGGTCGTTAGAAAACCACCAACACTGCTGAATCAAATGATTTTCATATGAAAATCACTTGAAATACATCAAAATATAATCGGTGGTTTTTTCCCTCCGAATGGATGGCATCGCTACCAACTCGACCATCATAACATGTAATATATGAATGTTTATTTTTCAATCACTTTATTAGAATACGAATTGTAAATTTATAGGATTTATTTTAAGGTTTTAAGGTGATAAAAAGAATAAATTCCAATTGATTTCATTTTATTTTCATGTATTTTTTTATTAAATTTTTCCTAAACTAATCAAAAAATGCGCCACATAGCGAAAATCCCTTGCATTTATCCATTTATTAAACATTTGAGATAAATAAATTGGTTTACAATTTGCTAAACGATAAAAAAGATAACATTTATAAGTTTTATCAACAAAAAAAAACCTCTAAAAATTTAAGAGGTTTTTTTATTTGAGATAAAAAAAACTTTCAAAAATTGGGGTGACTTTTATTTGAGATAAAAAAAAAGCGGTTCAAATGTTGCTAAAAGATAACATTTTAAAGTTTTATTATGGTTTGAACCGATGCTAAATACCTAATATTTTTAGGCATCCAATTTGGCTGAAAATTTACAGGCTGCCCCTTGGACGTTCCCGGAACGTTGTGTTAAAATATGGCGGGGTTCTGACGGCCGGTTCCCAAGATATAACGTAAAAAAAAATAATTTTTTTAATAATTTTGAAAAATTTTCTGGAATTTTGACACAAAAATTAATTTTCATGACTTCCGATTTGGCTGAAAATTTACAAGCGATCCCTTGGCGACCTCCTTAACGTGCTCTTAAAGTTTGAGCAAATTCTGGCTGCTGGTTTCTGGGATATAGCCACCAAAAAAATTCACAAAAATTTGCCGCATAATTTTGAAAAATTTTCTGGAATTTTGACACAAAAATTAATTTTCATGACTTCCGATTTGGCTGAAAATTTACAAGCGATCCCTTGGCGACCTCCTTAACGTGCTCTTAAAGTTTGAGCAAATTCTGGCTGCTGGTTTCTGGGATATAGCCACCAAAAAAATTCACAAAAATTTGCCGCATAATTTTGAAAAATTTTCTGGAATTTTGACACAAAAATTAATTTTCATGACTTCCGATTTGGCTGAAAATTTACAAGCGATCCCTTGGCGACCTCCTTAACGTGCTCTTAAAGTTTGAGCAAATTCTGGCTGCTGGTTTCTGGGATATAGCCAACAAAAAAATTCACAAAAATTTGCCGAATAATTTTGAAAAATTTTCTGGAATTTTGACCAAAAATAAATTTTTATGACTTCCGATTTGGTTGAAAATTTACAGGCGATCCCTTGGCGACCTCCTTAACGTGCTCTTAAAGTTTGAGCCAATTCTAGCGGCTGGTTTCTGGGATACAGCCAACAAAAAAATTGCACAACGATTTGCCGCATAATTTTGATAATTTTTCAGTGTTTTTGACATCAAAAATACATTTTTTATATTCAAAATCTTTAGAAAATTGGCAGGCGATCCCTTGGCCACTCCCTTAACGTGCTGTAAAAGTTTGGGCAATGTCTGGCGGCTGGTTCCTGGGATACAAACTAAAAATAAATTAAAAAAACAATCAAAATTTCACAATTTGAAGTTTACCCAAAAGAATTTCGTTAATATAGGAATATTGGTTGAAAATTAATGCATCGCCCCCACCTTGGGCAATCCAGGAATGTGTTGTAAACATTTTAAAAGCCTCTGTCAGCTGGTTCCCGGGATAGCATCTTAAAAAGATGATCAAAAAAGAAAGTACAATAAAAAACATACCAAAATTTTTATTTTTCCATTCAATTTTTCCCGTGTTTCCAATTGATTAATCAATTATTTACATGTTTATGGTTTTGTTTAATTTTCTATTGGTTTTGGCTGTGATAATTTTACTGGCAAATGATTATTTTGAAATATTTTGTGACGATCCAAAAGAAATCCACGTGTTTATTCCACCCAGTCAATTTTTTTTTAATAAAACATAACCTAAATAATGCAAAAAGATTGTTTTATCGATAATTTTTCCTATTCAATTTTATTGTTATCGCCAATAGATGGTGCAATAAAATTAAAATGGGGATAAAATATTTGGCATTTATTAAAAATAGCGAACACGTCAGACGCCATGATGGCGACGGCCATCATTTATTTATTTATTGTTGTTTTTTTTGTTGGTTTGTTTTGGTTTATTTTGTTGGAAGGTTAGTTTTTTTTTATTAAGTTTGTTGATTGGCATTAAAAGATAGCGGAGTGTTGATGGTGTTCTAATGATAATTATTTGATTCAATTATTAATTTGGGAATTTTTACTCCTATTACTAGTGAGTCCCGGTTATTTAACTGAGTGGGAAAACATAAAAATAAAGGTAAACATTTATAGAAGCGAAGATAATTTTGGAATGAAGAACAAATGCGATTGATCTGATTTATTGTTATATATACAGTTTGGACTAGGGCCGCAACACGGAAATGGATTAAAAAATGATGATGATGATACCAATTGTGATGGGTGTCGGAATATATTGCTGAGCATTGTGTTGTGATGATTGTAAATTGCGGGGAGATTATGCTTGTGATAAAATATGGATTTTTTTTGATGATATTCAATTCAAGTTCAAATTCCAAGGTAATCCCATTCGATGATCATTTCCAGACTATTATCTATTAAATTAGAGGATATTAGACGTGTTTTACCACTACCCCGGTTATTCCAACTCAAATGGTTTCCATACAGTGACGGCCCAAAATTGCCTCTGCATGGAAATTTAATTTAGCGATCCTGCGAAAACGGAATCACCTAGAGAAAAGTTTTATATTGCAAAAATACCATAATTATCACCGCTATCAATTTCTGGTTGAAAAAAAAATTTTGGATTTTTTGTCAAAAAATTGGAAAAATCGGAAAATTTGGTTTTTTTTCAGATAGAGATCTGGCCGTTTGGTATGTGTTAGAGGTAGTAAAATGAGGAAACTTTTGTTCTACCACTTTGCTATAACACTTGGAATACACCCAGGAGAGTAAAAAGAATTTTTTCTGAATTTCCCAGTAGAGTCAACTTTGGACCACCACTGTATGGAAACCAGTTGAGTTATAATAACCGGGTTGGTGGCAAAACACGTCTTATATCCTCTAGTTTAATCGCTGAAAATTTGGGAATGATCATGTACCGGGATCACCTTGGAACTAACCTTTGAAGTTCATCGAAAATTGATGTTTTTCGATGTTAAAGGAAAATCCACAATTTTCATCGGAAAATTATCCGGCCAATTTCATTTGAAAGATCAATCTTTTACCTTTCCAATGACGTTCTAAAATCCCAAATGAAGCAACTCCTTCATATAGTAATAATTCACGGAATGAAGGTCTACTTGGGATTTCCCAAATTTCAACCGAGCCTCCTGACCAAACCAATGGGAATATTTTCATGGGGTTACCATCAATCGAAAGGTATTTAAATTGCCCATCGACTTATGGTCATCGCGATGGATCGGCCAGAACAAAATAAAAAGTTATGGGCGATTGAAAATGCGAAAAACGCGATTTTCAAGGGCAGATGGTGGGGTTCCTGGACCACCCACCAAGGTCATATTTTTGGAATCAACATTCTCGGGGATGGTCTACAACGTGGTAATAAAATAAAATCCCTAGGACGACATGAACAAAATTTTTACAAGAGTTAACTCTTGTATTTTTAGGCCAAAATTTAGCAAAAAAAAAGCAAAAATTAATCTTTTCCCTTTTTTCCTTTTTATTTCTCACGTATCCCAGGTCGTTAGAAAACCACCAACACTGCTGAATCAAATGATTTTCATATGAAAATCACTTGAAATACATCAAAATATAATCGGCGGTTTTTTCCCTCCGAATGGATGGCATCGCTACCAACTCGACCATCATAACATGTAATATATGAATGTTTATTTTTCAATCACTTTATTAGAATACGAATTGTAAATTTATAGGATTTATTTTAAGGTTTTAAGGTGATAAAAAGAATAAATTCCAATTGATTTCATTTTATTTTCATGTATTTTTTTATTAAATTTTTCCTAAACTAATCAAAAAATGCGCCACATAGCGAAAATCCCTTGCATTTATCCATTTATTAAACATTTGAGATAAATAAATTGGTTTACAATTTGCTAAACGATAAAAAAGATAACATTTATAAGTTTTATCAACAAAAAAAAACCTCTAAAAATTTAAGAGGTTTTTTTATTTGAGATAAAAAAAACTTTCAAAAATTGGGGTGACTTTTATTTGAGATAAAAAAAAAGCGGTTCAAATGTTGCTAAAAGATAACATTTTTAAGTTTTATTATGGTTTGAACCGATGCTAAATACCTAATATTTTTAGGCATCCAATTTGGCTGAAAATTTACAGGCTGCCCCTTGGACGTTCCCGGAACGTTGTGTTAAAATATGGCGGGGTTCTGACGGCCGGTTCCCAAGATATAACGTAAAAAAAAATAATTTTTTTAATAATTTTGAAAAATTTTCTGGAATTTTGACACAAAAATTAATTTTCATGACTTCCGATTTGGCTGAAAATTTACAAGCGATCCCTTGGCGACCTCCTTAACGTGCTCTTAAAGTTTGAGCAAATTCTGGCTGCTGGTTTCTGGGATATAGCCACCAAAAAAATTCACAAAAATTTGCCGCATAATTTTGAAAAATTTTCTGGAATTTTGACACAAAAATTAATTTTCATGACTTCCGATTTGGCTGAAAATTTACAAGCGATCCCTTGGCGACCTCCTTAACGTGCTCTTAAAGTTTGAGCAAATTCTGGCTGCTGGTTTCTGGGATATAGCCAACAAAAAAATTCACAAAAATTTGCCGAATAATTTTGAAAAACTTTCTGGAATTTTGACCAAAAATAAATTTTTATGACTTCCGATTTGGTTGAAAATTTACAGGCGATCCCTTGGCGACCTCCTTAACGTGCTCTTAAAGTTTGAGCCAATTCTAGCGGCTGGTTTCTGGGATACAGCCAACAAAAAAATTGCACAACGATTTGCCGCATAATTTTGATAATTTTTCAGTGTTTTTGACATCAAAAATACATTTTTTATATTCAAAATCTTTAGAAAATTGGCAGGCGATCCCTTGGCCACTCCCTTAACGTGCTGTAAAAGTTTGGGCAATGTCTGGCGGCTGGTTCCTGGGATACAAACTAAAAATAAATTAAAAAAACAATCAAAATTTCACAATTTGAAGTTTACCCAAAAGAATTTCGTTAATATAGGAATATTGGTTGAAAATTAATGCATCGCCCCCACCTTGGGCAATCCAGGAATGTGTTGTAAACATTTTAAAAGCCTCTGTCAGCTGGTTCCCGGGATAGCATCTTAAAAAGATGATCAAAAAAGAAAATACAATAAAAAACATACTAAAATTTTTATTTTTCCATTCAATTTTTCCCGTGTTTCCAATTGATTAATCAATTATTTACATGTTTATGGTTTTGTTTAATTTTCTATTGGTTTTGGCTGTGATAATTTTACTGGCAAATGATTATTTTGAAATATTTTGTGACGATCCAAAAGAAATCCACGTGTTTATTCCACCCAGTCAATTTTTTTTTAATAAAACATAACCTAAATAATGCAAAAAGATTGTTTTATCGATAATTTTTCCTATTCAATTTTATTGTTATCGCCAATAGATGGTGCAATAAAATTAAAATGGGGATAAAATATTTGGCATTTATTAAAAATAGCGAACACGTCAGACGCCATGATGGCGACGGCCATCATTTATTTATTTATTGTTGTTTTTTTTGTTGGTTTGTTTTGGTTTATTTTGTTGGAAGGTTAGTTTTTTTTTATTAAGTTTGTTGATTGGCATTAAAAGATAGCGGAGTGTTGATGGTGTTCTAATGATAATTATTTGATTCAATTATTAATTTGGGAATTTTCACTCCTATTACTAGTGAGTCCCGGTTATTTAACTGAGTGGGAAAACATAAAAATAAAGGTAAACATTTATAGAAGCGAAGATAATTTTGGAATGAAGAACAAATGCGATTGATCTGATTTATTGTTATATATACAGTTTGGACTAGGGCCGCAACACGGAAATGGATTAAAAAATGATGATGATGATACCAATTGTGATGGGTGTCGGAATATATTGCTGAGCATTGTGTTGTGATGATTGTAAATTGCGGGGAGATTATGCTTGTGATAAAATATGGATTTTTTTTGATGATATTCAATTCAAGTTCAAATTCCAAGGTAATCCCATTCGATGATCATTTCCAGACTATTATCTATTAAATTAGAGGATATTAGACGTGTTTTACCACTACCCCGGTTATTCCAACTCAAATGGTTTCCATACAGTGACGGCCCAAAATTGCCTCTGCATGGAAATTTAATTTAGCGATCCTGCGAAAACGGAATCACCTAGAGAAAAGTTTTATATTGCAAAAATACCATAATTATCACCGCTATCAATTTCTGGTTGAAAAAAAAAATTTTGGATTTTTTGTCAAAAAATTGGAAAAATCGGAAAATTTGGTTTTTTTCCAGATAGAGATCTGGCCGTTTGGTATGTGTTAGAGGTAGTAAAATGAGGAAACTTTTGTTCTACCACTTTGCTATAACACTTGGAGTACACCCAGGAGAGTAAAAAGAATTTTTTCTGAATTTCCCAGTAGAGTCAACTTTGGACCACCACTGTATGGAAACCAGTTGAGTTATAATAACCGGGTTGGTGGCAAAACACGTCTTATATCCTCTAGTTTAATCGCTGAAAATTTGGGAATGATCATGTACCGGGATCACCTTGGAACTAACCTTTGAAGTTCATCGAAAATTGATGTTTTTCGATGTTAAAGGAAAATCCACAATTTTCATCGGAAAATTATCCGGCCAATTTCATTTGAAAGATCAATCTTTTACCTTTCCAATGACGTTCTAAAATCCCAAATGAAGCAACTCCTTCATATAGTAATAATTCACGGAATGAAGGTCTACTTGGGATTTCCCAAATTTCAACCGAGCCTCCTGACCAAACCAATGGGAATATTTTCATGGGGTTACCATCAATCGAAAGGTATTTAAATTGCCCATCGACTTATGGTCATCGCGATGGATCGGCCAGAACAAAATAAAAAGTTATGGGCGATTGAAAATGCGAAAAACGCGATTTTCAAGGGCAGATGGTGGGGTTCCTGGACCACCCACCAAGGTCATATTTTTGGAATCAACATTCTCGGGGATGGTCTACAACGTGGTAATAAAATAAAATCCCTAGGACGACATGAACAAAATTTTTACAAGAGTTAACTCTTGTATTTTTAGGCCAAAATTTAGCAAAAAAAAAGCAAAAATTAATCTTTTCCCTTTTTATTTCTCACGTATCCCAGGTCGTTAGAAAACCACCAACACTGCTGAATCAAATGATTTTCATATGAAAATCACTTGAAATACATCAAAATATAATCGGCGGTTTTTTCCCTCCGAATGGATGGCATCGCTACCAACTCGACCATCATAACATGTAATATATGAATGTTTATTTTTCAATCACTTTATTAGAATACGAATTGTAAATTTATAGGATTTATTTTAAGGTTTTAAGGTGATAAAAAGAATAAATTCCAATTGATTTCATTTTATTTTCATGTATTTTTTTATTAAATTTTTCCTAAACTAATCAAAAAATGCGCCACATAGCGAAAATCCCTTGCATTTATCCATTTCTTAAACATTTGAGATAAATTGGTTTACAATTTGCTAAACGATAAAAAAGATAACATTTATAAGTTTTATTATGGTTTGAACCGATGCTAAATACCTAATATTTTTAGGCATCCAATTTGGCTGAAAATTTACAGGCTGCCCCTTGGACGTTCCCGGAGCGTTGTGTTAAAATATGGCGGGGTTCTGACGGCCGGTTCCCAAGATATAACGTAAAAAAAAATAATTTTTTTAATAATTTTGAAAAATTTTCTGGAATTTTGACACAAAAATTAATTTTCATGACTTCCGATTTGGCTGAAAATTTACAAGCGATCCCTTGGCGACCTCCTTAACGTGCTCTTAAAGTTTGAGCAAATTCTGGCTGCTGGTTTCTGGGATATAGCCACCAAAAAAATTCACAAAAATTTGCCGCATAATTTTGAAAAATTTTCTGGAATTTTGACACAAAAATTAATTTTCATGACTTCCGATTTGGCTGAAAATTTACAAGCGATCCCTTGGCGACCTCCTTAACGTGCTCTTAAAGTTTGAGCAAATTCTGGCTGCTGGTTTCTGGGATATAGCCACCAAAAAAATTCACAAAAATTTGCCGCATAATTTTGAAAAATTTTCTGGAATTTTGACCAAAAATAAATTTTTATGACTTCCGATTTGGTTGAAAATTTACAGGCGATCCCTGGCGACCTCCTTAACGTGCTCTTAAAGTTTGAGCCAATTCTAGCGGCTGGTTTCTGGGATACAGCCAACAAAAAAATTGCACAACGATTTGCCGCATAATTTTGATAATTTTTCAGTGTTTTTGACATCAAAAATACATTTTTTATATTCAAAATCTTTAGAAAATTGGCAGGCGATCCCTTGGCCACTCCCTTAACGTGCTGTAACAGTTTGGGCAATGTCTGGCGGCTGGTTCCTGGGATACAAACTAAAAATAAATTAAAAAAACAATCAAAATTTCACAATTTGAAGTTTACCCAAAAGAATTTCGTTAATATAGGAATATTGGTTGAAAATTAATGCATCGCCCCCACCTTGGGCAATCCAGGAATGTGTTGTAAACATTTTAAAAGCCTCTGTCAGCTGGTTCCCGGGATAGCATCTTAAAAAGATGATCAAAAAAGAAAATACAATAAAAAACATACCAAAATTTTTATTTTTCCATTCAATTTTTCCCGTGTTTCCAATTGATTAATCAATTATTTACATGTTTATGGTTTTGTTTAATTTTCTATTGGTTTTGGCTGTGATAATTTTACTGGCAAATGATTATTTTGAAATATTTTGTGACGATCCAAAAGAAATTCACGTGTTTATTCCACCCAGTCAATTTTTTTTAATAAAACATAACCTAAATAATGCAAAAAGATTGTTTTATCGATAATTTTTCCTATTCAATTTTATTGTTATCGCCAATAGATGGTGCAATAAAATTAAAATGGGGATAAAATATTTGGCATTTATTAAAAAAAATGTTTTATCGATAATTTTTCCTATTCAATTTTATTGTTATCGCCAATAGATGGTGCAATAAAATTAAAATGGGGATAAAATATTTGGCATTTATTAAAAATAGCGAACACGTCAGACGCCATGATGGCGACGGCCATCATTTATTTATTTATTGTTGTTTTTTTTGTTGGTTTGTTTTGGTTTATTTTGTTGGAAGGTTAGTTTTTTTTTATTAAGTTTGTTGATTGGCATTAAAAGATAGCGGAGTGTTGATGGTGTTCTAATGATAATTATTTGATTCAATTATTAATTTGGGAATTTTCACTCCTATTACTAGTGAGTCCCGGTTATTTAACTGAGTGGGAAAACATAAAAATAAAGGTAAACATTTATAGAAGCGAAGATAATTTTGGAATGAAGAACAAATGCGATTGATCTGATTTATTGTTATATATACAGTTTGGACTAGGGCCGCAACACGGAAATGGATTAAAAAATGATGATGATGATACCAATTGTGATGGGTGTCGGAATATATTGCTGAGCATTGTGTTGTGATGATTGTAAATTGCGGGGAGATTATGCTTGTGATAAAATATGGATTTTTTTTGATGATATTCAATTCAAGTTCAAATTCCAAGGTAATCCCATTCGATGATCATTTCCAGACTATTATCTATTAAATTAGAGGATATTAGACGTGTTTTACCACTACCCCGGTTATTCCAACTCAAATGGTTTCCATACAGTGACGGCCCAAAATTGCCTCTGCATGGAAATTTAATTTAGCGATCCTGCGAAAACGGAATCACCTAGAGAAAAGTTTTATATTGCAAAAATACCATAATTATCACCGCTATCAATTTCTGGTTGAAAAAAAAAATTTTGGATTTTTTGTCAAAAAATTGGAAAAATCGGAAAATTTGGTTTTTTTCCAGATAGAGATCTGGCCGTTTGGTATGTGTTAGAGGTAGTAAAATGAGGAAACTTTTGTTCTACCACTTTGCTATAACACTTGGAGTACACCCAGGAGAGTAAAAAGAATTTTTTCTGAATTTCCCAGTAGAGTCAACTTTGGACCACCACTGTATGGAAACCAGTTGAGTTATAATAACCGGGTTGGTGGCAAAACACGTCTTATATCCTCTAGTTTAATCGCTGAAAATTTGGGAATGATCATGTACCGGGATCACCTTGGAACTAACCTTTGAAGTTCATCGAAAATTGATGTTTTTCGATGTTAAAGGAAAATCCACAATTTTCATCGGAAAATTATCCGGCCAATTTCATTTGAAAGATCAATCTTTTACCTTTCCAATGACGTTCTAAAATCCCAAATGAAGCAACTCCTTCATATAGTAATAATTCACGGAATGAAGGTCTACTTGGGATTTCCCAAATTTCAACCGAGCCTCCTGACCAAACCAATGGGAATATTTTCATGGGGTTACCATCAATCGAAAGGTATTTAAATTGCCCATCGACTTATGGTCATCGCGATGGATCGGCCAGAACAAAATAAAAAGTTATGGGCGATTGAAAATGCGAAAAACGCGATTTTCAAGGGCAGATGGTGGGGTTCCTGGACCACCCACCAAGGTCATATTTTTGGAATCAACATTCTCGGGGATGGTCTACAACGTGGTAATAAAATAAAATCCCTAGGACGACATGAACAAAATTTTTACAAGAGTTAACTCTTGTATTTTTAGGCCAAAATTTAGCAAAAAAAAAGCAAAAATTAATCTTTTCCCTTTTTATTTCTCACGTATCCCAGGTCGTTAGAAAACCACCAACACTGCTGAATCAAATGATTTTCATATGAAAATCACTTGAAATACATCAAAATATAATCGGCGGTTTTTTCCCTCCGAATGGATGGCATCGCTACCAACTCGACCATCATAACATGTAATATATGAATGTTTATTTTTCAATCACTTTATTAGAATACGAATTGTAAATTTATAGGATTTATTTTAAGGTTTTAAGGTGATAAAAAGAATAAATTCCAATTGATTTCTTGATTTCATTTTATTTTCATGTATTTTTTTATTAAATTTTTCCTAAACTAATCAAAAAATGCGCCACATAGCGAAAATCCCTTGCATTTATCCATTTCTTAAACATTTGAGATAAATTGGTTTACAATTTGCTAAACGATAAAAAAGATAACATTTATAAGTTTTATTATGGTTTGAACCGATGCTAAATACCTAATATTTTTAGGCATCCAATTTGGCTGAAAATTTACAGGCTGCCCCTTGGACGTTCCCGGAGCGTTGTGTTAAAATATGGCGGGGTTCTGACGGCCGGTTCCCAAGATATAACGTAAAAAAAAATAATTTTTTTAATAATTTTGAAAAATTTTCTGGAATTTTGACACAAAAATTAATTTTCATGACTTCCGATTTGGCTGAAAATTTACAAGCGATCCCTTGGCGACCTCCTTAACGTGCTCTTAAAGTTTGAGCAAATTCTGGCTGCTGGTTTCTGGGATATAGCCACCAAAAAAATTCACAAAAATTTGCCGCATAATTTTGAAAAATTTTCTGGAATTTTGACACAAAAATTAATTTTCATGACTTCCGATTTGGCTGAAAATTTACAAGCGATCCCTTGGCGACCTCCTTAACGTGCTCTTAAAGTTTGAGCAAATTCTGGCTGCTGGTTTCTGGGATATAGCCACCAAAAAAATTCACAAAAATTTGCCGCATAATTTTGAAAAATTTTCTGGAATTTTGACCAAAAATAAATTTTTATGACTTCCGATTTGGTTGAAAATTTACAGGCGATCCCTGGCGACCTCCTTAACGTGCTCTTAAAGTTTGAGCCAATTCTAGCGGCTGGTTTCTGGGATACAGCCAACAAAAAAATTGCACAACGATTTGCCGCATAATTTTGATAATTTTTCAGTGTTTTTGACATCAAAAATACATTTTTTATATTCAAAATCTTTAGAAAATTGGCAGGCGATCCCTTGGCCACTCCCTTAACGTGCTGTAACAGTTTGGGCAATGTCTGGCGGCTGGTTCCTGGGATACAAACTAAAAATAAATTAAAAAAACAATCAAAATTTCACAATTTGAAGTTTACCCAAAAGAATTTCGTTAATATAGGAATATTGGTTGAAAATTAATGCATCGCCCCCACCTTGGGCAATCCAGGAATGTGTTGTAAACATTTTAAAAGCCTCTGTCAGCTGGTTCCCGGGATAGCATCTTAAAAAGATGATCAAAAAAGAAAATACAATAAAAAACATACCAAAATTTTTATTTTTCCATTCAATTTTTCCCGTGTTTCCAATTGATTAATCAATTATTTACATGTTTATGGTTTTGTTTAATTTTCTATTGGTTTTGGCTGTGATAATTTTACTGGCAAATGATTATTTTGAAATATTTTGTGACGATCCAAAAGAAATTCACGTGTTTATTCCACCCAGTCAATTTTTTTTAATAAAACATAACCTAAATAATGCAAAAAGATTGTTTTATCGATAATTTTTCCTATTCAATTTTATTGTTATCGCCAATAGATGGTGCAATAAAATTAAAATGGGGATAAAATATTTGGCATTTATTAAAAAAAATGTTTTATCGATAATTTTTCCTATTCAATTTTATTGTTATCGCCAATAGATGGTGCAATAAAATTAAAATGGGGATAAAATATTTGGCATTTATTAAAAATAGCGAACACGTCAGACGCCATGATGGCGACGGCCATCATTTATTTATTTATTGTTGTTTTTTTTGTTGGTTTGTTTTGGTTTATTTTGTTGGAAGGTTAGTTTTTTTTTATTAAGTTTGTTGATTGGCATTAAAAGATAGCGGAGTGTTGATGGTGTTCTAATGATAATTATTTGATTCAATTATTAATTTGGGAATTTTCACTCCTATTACTAGTGAGTCCCGGTTATTTAACTGAGTGGGAAAACATAAAAATAAAGGTAAACATTTATAGAAGCGAAGATAATTTTGGAATGAAGAACAAATGCGATTGATCTGATTTATTGTTATATATACAGTTTGGACTAGGGCCGCAACACGGAAATGGATTAAAAAATGATGATGATGATACCAATTGTGATGGGTGTCGGAATATATTGCTGAGCATTGTGTTGTGATGATTGTAAATTGCGGGGAGATTATGCTTGTGATAAAATATGGATTTTTTTTGATGATATTCAATTCAAGTTCAAATTCCAAGGTAATCCCATTCGATGATCATTTCCAGACTATTATCTATTAAATTAGAGGATATTAGACGTGTTTTACCACTACCCCGGTTATTCCAACTCAAATGGTTTCCATACAGTGACGGCCCAAAATTGCCTCTGCATGGAAATTTAATTTAGCGATCCTGCGAAAACGGAATCACCTAGAGAAAAGTTTTATATTGCAAAAATACCATAATTATCACCGCTATCAATTTCTGGTTGAAAAAAAAAATTTTGGATTTTTTGTCAAAAAATTGGAAAAATCGGAAAATTTGGTTTTTTTCCAGATAGAGATCTGGCCGTTTGGTATGTGTTAGAGGTAGTAAAATGAGGAAACTTTTGTTCTACCACTTTGCTATAACACTTGGAGTACACCCAGGAGAGTAAAAAGAATTTTTTCTGAATTTCCCAGTAGAGTCAACTTTGGACCACCACTGTATGGAAACCAGTTGAGTTATAATAACCGGGTTGGTGGCAAAACACGTCTTATATCCTCTAGTTTAATCGCTGAAAATTTGGGAATGATCATGTACCGGGATCACCTTGGAACTAACCTTTGAAGTTCATCGAAAATTGATGTTTTTCGATGTTAAAGGAAAATCCACAATTTTCATCGGAAAATTATCCGGCCAATTTCATTTGAAAGATCAATCTTTTACCTTTCCAATGACGTTCTAAAATCCCAAATGAAGCAACTCCTTCATATAGTATATTTGGCATTTATTAAAAAAAATGTTTTATCGATAATTTTTCCTATTCAATTTTATTGTTATCGCCAATAGATGGTGCAATAAAATTAAAATGGGGATAAAATATTTGGCATTTATTAAAAATAGCGAACACGTCAGACGCCATGATGGCGACGGCCATCATTTATTTATTTATTGTTGTTTTTTTTGTTGGTTTGTTTTGGTTTATTTTGTTGGAAGGTTAGTTTTTTTTTATTAAGTTTGTTGATTGGCATTAAAAGATAGCGGAGTGTTGATGGTGTTCTAATGATAATTATTTGATTCAATTATTAATTTGGGAATTTTCACTCCTATTACTAGTGAGTCCCGGTTATTTAACTGAGTGGGAAAACATAAAAATAAAGGTAAACATTTATAGAAGCGAAGATAATTTTGGAATGAAGAACAAATGCGATTGATCTGATTTATTGTTATATATACAGTTTGGACTAGGGCCGCAACACGGAAATGGATTAAAAAATGATGATGATGATACCAATTGTGATGGGTGTCGGAATATATTGCTGAGCATTGTGTTGTGATGATTGTAAATTGCGGGGAGATTATGCTTGTGATAAAATATGGATTTTTTTTGATGATATTCAATTCAAGTTCAAATTCCAAGGTAATCCCATTCGATGATCATTTCCAGACTATTATCTATTAAATTAGAGGATATTAGACGTGTTTTACCACTACCCCGGTTATTCCAACTCAAATGGTTTCCATACAGTGACGGCCCAAAATTGCCTCTGCATGGAAATTTAATTTAGCGATCCTGCGAAAACGGAATCACCTAGAGAAAAGTTTTATATTGCAAAAATACCATAATTATCACCGCTATCAATTTCTGGTTGAAAAAAAAAATTTTGGATTTTTTGTCAAAAAATTGGAAAAATCGGAAAATTTGGTTTTTTTCCAGATAGAGATCTGGCCGTTTGGTATGTGTTAGAGGTAGTAAAATGAGGAAACTTTTGTTCTACCACTTTGCTATAACACTTGGAGTACACCCAGGAGAGTAAAAAGAATTTTTTCTGAATTTCCCAGTAGAGTCAACTTTGGACCACCACTGTATGGAAACCAGTTGAGTTATAATAACCGGGTTGGTGGCAAAACACGTCTTATATCCTCTAGTTTAATCGCTGAAAATTTGGGAATGATCATGTACCGGGATCACCTTGGAACTAACCTTTGAAGTTCATCGAAAATTGATGTTTTTCGATGTTAAAGGAAAATCCACAATTTTCATCGGAAAATTATCCGGCCAATTTCATTTGAAAGATCAATCTTTTACCTTTCCAATGACGTTCTAAAATCCCAAATGAAGCAACTCCTTCATATAGTAATAATTCACGGAATGAAGGTCTACTTGGGATTTCCCAAATTTCAACCGAGCCTCCTGACCAAACCAATGGGAATATTTTCATGGGGTTACCATCAATCGAAAGGTATTTAAATTGCCCATCGACTTATGGTCATCGCGATGGATCGGCCAGAACAAAATAAAAAGTTATGGGCGATTGAAAATGCGAAAAACGCGATTTTCAAGGGCAGATGGTGGGGTTCCTGGACCACCCACCAAGGTCATATTTTTGGAATCAACATTCTCGGGGATGGTCTACAACGTGGTAATAAAATAAAATCCCTAGGACGACATGAACAAAATTTTTACAAGAGTTAACTCTTGTATTTTTAGGCCAAAATTTAGCAAAAAAAAAGCAAAAATTAATCTTTTCCCTTTTTTCCTTTTTATTTCTCACGTATCCCAGGTCGTTAGAAAACCACCAACACTGCTGAATCAAATGATTTTCATATGAAAATCACTTGAAATACATCAAAATATAATCGGCGGTTTTTTCCCTCCGAATGGATGGCATCGCTACCAACTCGACCATCATAACATGTAATATATGAATGTTTATTTTTCAATCACTTTATTAGAATACGAATTGTAAATTTATAGGATTTATTTTAAGGTTTTAAGGTGATAAAAAGAATAAATTCCAATTGATTTCATTTTATTTTCATGTATTTTTTTATTAAATTTTTCCTAAACTAATCAAAAAATGCGCCACATAGCGAAAATCCCTTGCATTTATCCATTTCTTAAACATTTGAGATAAATTGGTTT
The DNA here is from genome assembly GCA_958336335.1 of Dilophus febrilis. Classification (NCBI taxonomy): domain Eukaryota; kingdom Metazoa; phylum Arthropoda; class Insecta; order Diptera; family Bibionidae; genus Dilophus; species Dilophus febrilis. The sequence goes on along the minus strand of OY284471.1, from coordinate 47,014,052 downwards.
ACAATTTGCTAAACGATAAAAAAGATAACATTTATAAGTTTTATTATGGTTTGAACCGATGCTAAATACCTAATATTTTTAGGCATCCAATTTGGCTGAAAATTTACAGGCTGCCCCTTGGACGTTCCCGGAGCGTTGTGTTAAAATATGGCGGGGTTCTGACGGCCGGTTCCCAAGATATAACGTAAAAAAAAATAATTTTTTTAATAATTTTGAAAAATTTTCTGGAATTTTGACACAAAAATTAATTTTCATGACTTCCGATTTGGCTGAAAATTTACAAGCGATCCCTTGGCGACCTCCTTAACGTGCTCTTAAAGTTTGAGCAAATTCTGGCTGCTGGTTTCTGGGATATAGCCACCAAAAAAATTCACAAAAATTTGCCGCATAATTTTGAAAAATTTTCTGGAATTTTGACACAAAAATTAATTTTCATGACTTCCGATTTGGCTGAAAATTTACAAGCGATCCCTTGGCGACCTCCTTAACGTGCTCTTAAAGTTTGAGCAAATTCTGGCTGCTGGTTTCTGGGATATAGCCACCAAAAAAATTCACAAAAATTTGCCGCATAATTTTGAAAAATTTTCTGGAATTTTGACACAAAAATTAATTTTCATGACTTCCGATTTGGCTGAAAATTTACAAGCGATCCCTTGGCGACCTCCTTAACGTGCTCTTAAAGTTTGAGCAAATTCTGGCTGCTGGTTTCTGGGATATAGCCAACAAAAAAATTCACAAAAATTTGCCGAATAATTTTGAAAAACTTTCTGGAATTTTGACCAAAAATAAATTTTTATGACTTCCGATTGGTTGAAAATTTACAGGCGATCCCTTGGCGACCTCCTTAACGTGCTCTTAAAGTTTGAGCCAATTCTAGCGGCTGGTTTCTGGGATACAGCCAACAAAAAAATTGCTCAACGATTTGCCGCATAATTTTGATAATTTTTTAGTGTTTTTGACATCAAAAATACATTTTTTATATTCAAAATCTTTAGAAAATTGGCAGGCGATCCCTTGGCCACTCCCTTAACGTGCTGTAAAAGTTTGGGCAATGTCTGGCGGCTGGTTCCTGGGATACAAACTAAAAATAAATTAAAAAAACAATCAAAATTTCACAATTTGAAGTTTACCCAAAAGAATTTCGTTAATATAGGAATATTGGTTGAAAATTAATGCATCGCCCCCACCTTGGGCAATCCAGGAATGTGTTGTAAACATTTTAAAAGCCTCTGTCAGCTGGTTCCCGGGATAGCATCTTAAAAAGATGATCAAAAAAGAAAATACAATAAAAAACATACCAAAATTTTTATTTTTCCATTCAATTTTTCCCGTGTTTCCAATTGATTAATCAATTATTTACATGTTTATGGTTTTGTTTAATTTTCTATTGGTTTTGGCTGTGATAATTTTACTGGCAAATGATTATTTTGAAATATTTTGTGACGATCCAAAAGAAATCCACGTGTTTATTCCACCCAGTCAATTTTTTTTTAATAAAACATAACCTAAATAATGCAAAAAGATTGTTTTATCGATAATTTTTCCTATTCAATTTTATTGTTATCGCCAATAGATGGTGCAATAAAATTAAAATGGGGATAAAATATTTGGCATTTATTAAAAAAAATGTTTTATCGATAATTTTTCCTATTCAATTTTATTGTTATCGCCAATAGATGGTGCAATAAAATTAAAATGGGGATAAAATATTTGGCATTTATTAAAAATAGCGAACACGTCAGACGCCATGATGGCGACGGCCATCATTTATTTATTTATTGTTGTTTTTTTTGTTGGTTTGTTTTGGTTTATTTTGTTGGAAGGTTAGTTTTTTTTTATTAAGTTTGTTGATTGGCATTAAAAGATAGCGGAGTGTTGATGGTGTTCTAATGATAATTATTTGATTCAATTATTAATTTGGGAATTTTTACTCCTATTACTAGTGAGTCCCGGTTATTTAACTGAGTGGGAAAACATAAAAATAAAGGTAAACATTTATAGAAGCGAAGATAATTTTGGAATGAAGAACAAATGCGATTGATCTGATTTATTGTTATATATACAGTTTGGACTAGGGCCGCAACACGGAAATGGATTAAAAAATGATGATGATGATACCAATTGTGATGGGTGTCGGAATATATTGCTGAGCATTGTGTTGTGATGATTGTAAATTGCGGGGAGATTATGCTTGTGATAAAATATGGATTTTTTTTGATGATATTCAATTCAAGTTCAAATTCCAAGGTAATCCCATTCGATGATCATTTCCAGACTATTATCTATTAAATTAGAGGATATTAGACGTGTTTTACCACTACCCCGGTTATTCCAACTCAAATGGTTTCCATACAGTGACGGCCCAAAATTGCCTCTGCATGGAAATTTAATTTAGCGATCCTGCGAAAACGGAATCACCTAGAGAAAAGTTTTATATTGCAAAAATACCATAATTATCACCGCTATCAATTTCTGGTTGAAAAAAAAATTTTGGATTTTTTGTCAAAAAATTGGAAAAATCGGAAAATTTGGTTTTTTTCCAGATAGAGATCTGGCCGTTTGGTATGTGTTAGAGGTAGTAAAATGAGGAAACTTTTGTTCTACCACTTTGCTATAACACTTGGAGTACACCCAGGAGAGTAAAAAGAATTTTTTCTGAATTTCCCAGTAGAGTCAACTTTGGACCACCACTGTATGGAAACCAGTTGAGTTATAATAACCGGGTTGGTGGCAAAACACGTCTTATATCCTCTAGTTTAATCGCTGAAAATTTGGGAATGATCATGTACCGGGATCACCTTGGAACTAACCTTTGAAGTTCATCGAAAATTGATGTTTTTCGATGTTAAAGGAAAATCCACAATTTTCATCGGAAAATTATCCGGCCAATTTCATTTGAAAGATCAATCTTTTACCTTTCCAATGACGTTCTAAAATCCCAAATGAAGCAACTCCTTCATATAGTAATAATTCACGGAATGAAGGTCTACTTGGGATTTCCCAAATTTCAACCGAGCCTCCTGACCAAACCAATGGGAATATTTTCATGGGGTTACCATCAATCGAAAGGTATTTAAATTGCCCATCGACTTATGGTCATCGCGATGGATCGGCCAGAACAAAATAAAAAGTTATGGGCGATTGAAAATGCGAAAAACGCGATTTTCAAGGGCAGATGGTGGGGTTCCTGGACCACCCACCAAGGTCATATTTTTGGAATCAACATTCTCGGGGATGGTCTACAACGTGGTAATAAAATAAAATCCCTAGGACGACATGAACAAAATTTTTACAAGAGTTAACTCTTGTATTTTTAGGCCAAAATTTAGCAAAAAAAAAAGCAAAAATTAATCTTTTCCCTTTTTTCCTTTTTATTTCTCACGTATCCCAGGTCGTTAGAAAACCACCAACACTGCTGAATCAAATGATTTTCATATGAAAATCACTTGAAATACATCAAAATATAATCGGCGGTTTTTTCCCTCCGAATGGATGGCATCGCTACCAACTCGACCATCATAACATGTAATATATGAATGTTTATTTTTCAATCACTTTATTAGAATACGAATTGTAAATTTATAGGATTTATTTTAAGGTTTTAAGGTGATAAAAAGAATAAATTCCAATTGATTTCATTTTATTTTCATGTATTTTTTTATTAAATTTTTCCTAAACTAATCAAAAAATGCGCCACATAGCGAAAATCCCTTGCATTTATCCATTTATTAAACATTTGAGATAAATAAATTGGTTTACAATTTGCTAAACGATAAAAAAGATAACATTTATAAGTTTTATCAACAAAAAAAAACCTCTAAAAATTTAAGAGGTTTTTTTATTTGAGATAAAACAAACTTTCAAAAATTGGGGTGACTTTTATTTGAGATAAAAAAAAAGCGGTTCAACTGTTGCTAAAAGATAACATTTTAAAGTTTTATTATGGTTTGAACCGATGCTAAATACCTAATATTTTTAGGCATCCAATTTGGCTGAAAATTTACAGGCTGCCCCTTGGACGTTCCCGGAACGTTGTGTTAAAATATGGCGGGGTTCTGACGGCCGGTTCCCAAGATATAACGTAAAAAAAAATAATTTTTTTAATAATTTTGAAAAATTTTCTGGAATTTTGACACAAAAATTAATTTTCATGACTTCCGATTTGGCTGAAAATTTACAAGCGATCCCTTGGCGACCTCCTTAACGTGCTCTTAAAGTTTGAGCAAATTCTGGCTGCTGGTTTCTGGGATATAGCCACCAAAAAAATTCACAAAAATTTGCCGCATAATTTTGAAAAATTTTCTGGAATTTTGACACAAAAATTAATTTTCATGACTTCCGATTTGGCTGAAAATTTACAAGCGATCCCTTGGCGACCTCCTTAACGTGCTCTTAAAGTTTGAGCAAATTCTGGCTGCTGGTTTCTGGGATATAGCCACCAAAAAAATTCACAAAAATTTGCCGCATAATTTTGAAAAATTTTCTGGAATTTTGACACAAAAATTAATTTTCATGACTTCCGATTTGGCTGAAAATTTACAAGCGATCCCTTGGCGACCTCCTTAACGTGCTCTTAAAGTTTGAGCAAATTCTGGCTGCTGGTTTCTGGGATATAGCCAACAAAAAAATTCACAAAAATTTGCCGAATAATTTTGAAAAACTTTCTGGAATTTTGACCAAAAATAAATTTTTATGACTTCCGATTTGGTTGAAAATTTACAGGCGATCCCTTGGCGACCTCCTTAACGTGCTCTTAAAGTTTGAGCCAATTCTAGCGGCTGGTTTCTGGGATACAGCCAACAAAAAAATTGCACAACGATTTGCCGCATAATTTTGATAATTTTTCAGTGTTTTTGACATCAAAAATACATTTTTTATATTCAAAATCTTTAGAAAATTGGCAGGCGATCCCTTGGCCACTCCCTTAACGTGCTGTAAAAGTTTGGGCAATGTCTGGCGGCTGGTTCCTGGGATACAAACTAAAAATAAATTAAAAAAACAATCAAAATTTCACAATTTGAAGTTTACCCAAAAGAATTTCGTTAATATAGGAATATTGGTTGAAAATTAATGCATCGCCCCCACCTTGGGCAATCCAGGAATGTGTTGTAAACATTTTAAAAGCCTCTGTCAGCTGGTTCCCGGGATAGCATCTTAAAAAGATGATCAAAAAAGAAAGTACAATAAAAAACATACCAAAATTTTTATTTTTCCATTCAATTTTTCCCGTGTTTCCAATTGATTAATCAATTATTTACATGTTTATGGTTTTGTTTAATTTTCTATTGGTTTTGGCTGTGATAATTTTACTGGCAAATGATTATTTTGAAATATTTTGTGACGATCCAAAAGAAATCCACGTGTTTATTCCACCCAGTCAATTTTTTTTTAATAAAACATAACCTAAATAATGCAAAAAGATTGTTTTATCGATAATTTTTCCTATTCAATTTTATTGTTATCGCCAATAGATGGTGCAATAAAATTAAAATGGGGATAAAATATTTGGCATTTATTAAAAATAGCGAACACGTCAGACGCCATGATGGCGACGGCCATCATTTATTTATTTATTGTTGTTTTTTTTGTTGGTTTGTTTTGGTTTATTTTGTTGGAAGGTTAGTTTTTTTTTATTAAGTTTGTTGATTGGCATTAAAAGATAGCGGAGTGTTGATGGTGTTCTAATGATAATTATTTGATTCAATTATTAATTTGGGAATTTTCACTCCTATTACTAGTGAGTCCCGGTTATTTAACTGAGTGGGAAAACATAAAAATAAAGGTAAACATTTATAGAAGCGAAGATAATTTTGGAATGAAGAACAAATGCGATTGATCTGATTTATTGTTATATATACAGTTTGGACTAGGGCCGCAACACGGAAATGGATTAAAAAATGATGATGATGATACCAATTGTGATGGGTGTCGGAATATATTGCTGAGCATTGTGTTGTGATGATTGTAAATTGCGGGGAGATTATGCTTGTGATAAAATATGGATTTTTTTTGATGATATTCAATTCAAGTTCAAATTCCAAGGTAATCCCATTCGATGATCATTTCCAGACTATTATCTATTAAATTAGAGGATATTAGACGTGTTTTACCACTACCCCGGTTATTCCAACTCAAATGGTTTCCATACAGTGACGGCCCAAAATTGCCTCTGCATGGAAATTTAATTTAGCGATCCTGCGAAAACGGAATCACCTAGAGAAAAGTTTTATATTGCAAAAATACCATAATTATCACCGCTATCAATTTCTGGTTGAAAAAAAAAATTTTGGATTTTTTGTCAAAAAATTGGAAAAATCGGAAAATTTGGTTTTTTTCCAGATAGAGATCTGGCCGTTTGGTATGTGTTAGAGGTAGTAAAATGAGGAAACTTTTGTTCTACCACTTTGCTATAACACTTGGAGTACACCCAGGAGAGTAAAAAGAATTTTTTCTGAATTTCCCAGTAGAGTCAACTTTGGACCACCACTGTATGGAAACCAGTTGAGTTATAATAACCGGGTTGGTGGCAAAACACGTCTTATATCCTCTAGTTTAATCGCTGAAAATTTGGGAATGATCATGTACCGGGATCACCTTGGAACTAACCTTTGAAGTTCATCGAAAATTGATGTTTTTCGATGTTAAAGGAAAATCCACAATTTTCATCGGAAAATTATCCGGCCAATTTCATTTGAAAGATCAATCTTTTACCTTTCCAATGACGTTCTAAAATCCCAAATGAAGCAACTCCTTCATATAGTAATAATTCACGGAATGAAGGTCTACTTGGGATTTCCCAAATTTCAACCGAGCCTCCTGACCAAACCAATGGGAATATTTTCATGGGGTTACCATCAATCGAAAGGTATTTAAATTGCCCATCGACTTATGGTCATCGCGATGGATCGGCCAGAACAAAATAAAAAGTTATGGGCGATTGAAAATGCGAAAAACGCGATTTTCAAGGGCAGATGGTGGGGTTCCTGGACCACCCACCAAGGTCATATTTTTGGAATCAACATTCTCGGGGATGGTCTACAACGTGGTAATAAAATAAAATCCCTAGGACGACATGAACAAAATTTTTACAAGAGTTAACTCTTGTATTTTTAGGCCAAAATTTAGCAAAAAAAAAGCAAAAATTAATCTTTTCCCTTTTTATTTCTCACGTATCCCAGGTCGTTAGAAAACCACCAACACTGCTGAATCAAATGATTTTCATATGAAAATCACTTGAAATACATCAAAATATAATCGGCGGTTTTTTCCCTCCGAATGGATGGCATCGCTACCAACTCGACCATCATAACATGTAATATATGAATGTTTATTTTTCAATCACTTTATTAGAATACGAATTGTAAATTTATAGGATTTATTTTAAGGTTTTAAGGTGATAAAAAGAATAAATTCCAATTGATTTCATTTTATTTTCATGTATTTTTTTATTAAATTTTTCCTAAACTAATCAAAAAATGCGCCACATAGCGAAAATCCCTTGCATTTATCCATTTATTAAACATTTGAGATAAATTGGTTTACAATTTGCTAAACGATAAAAAAGATAACATTTATAAGTTTTATTATGGTTTGAACCGATGCTAAATACCTAATATTTTTAGGCATCCAATTTGGCTGAAAATTTACAGGCTGCCCCTTGGACGTTCCCGGAGCGTTGTGTTAAAATATGGCGGGGTTCTGACGGCCGGTTCCCAAGATATAACGTAAAAAAAAATAATTTTTTTAATAATTTTGAAAAATTTTCTGGAATTTTGACACAAAAATTAATTTTCATGACTTCCGATTTGGCTGAAAATTTACAAGCGATCCCTTGGCGACCTCCTTAACGTGCTCTTAAAGTTTGAGCAAATTCTGGCTGCTGGTTTCTGGGATATAGCCACCAAAAAAATTCACAAAAATTTGCCGCATAATTTTGAAAAATTTTCTGGAATTTTGACACAAAAATTAATTTTCATGACTTCCGATTTGGCTGAAAATTTACAAGCGATCCCTTGGCGACCTCCTTAACGTGCTCTTAAAGTTTGAGCCAATTCTGGCTGCTGGTTTCTGGGATATAGCCAACAAAAAAATTCACAAAAATTTGCCGAATAATTTTGAAAAACTTTCTGGAATTTTGACCAAAAATAAATTTTTATGACTTCCGATTGGTTGAAAATTTACAGGCGATCCCTTGGCGACCTCCTTAACGTGCTCTTAAAGTTTGAGCCAATTCTAGCGGCTGGTTTCTGGGATACAGCCAACAAAAAAATTGCTCAACGATTTGCCGCATAATTTTGATAATTTTTTAGTGTTTTTGACATCAAAAATACATTTTTTATATTCAAAATCTTTAGAAAATTGGCAGGCGATCCCTTGGCCACTCCCTTAACGTGCTGTAAAAGTTTGGGCAATGTCTGGCGGCTGGTTCCTGGGATACAAACTAAAAATAAATTAAAAAAACAATCAAAATTTCACAATTTGAAGTTTACCCAAAAGAATTTCGTTAATATAGGAATATTGGTTGAAAATTAATGCATCGCCCCCACCTTGGGCAATCCAGGAATGTGTTGTAAACATTTTAAAAGCCTCTGTCAGCTGGTTCCCGGGATAGCATCTTAAAAAGATGATCAAAAAAGAAAATACAATAAAAAACATACCAAAATTTTTATTTTTCCATTCAATTTTTCCCGTGTTTCCAATTGATTAATCAATTATTTACATGTTTATGGTTTTGTTTAATTTTCTATTGGTTTTGGCTGTGATAATTTTACTGGCAAATGATTATTTTGAAATATTTTGTGACGATCCAAAAGAAATCCACGTGTTTATTCCACCCAGTCAATTTTTTTTTAATAAAACATAACCTAAATAATGCAAAAAGATTGTTTTATCGATAATTTTTCCTATTCAATTTTATTGTTATCGCCAATAGATGGTGCAATAAAATTAAAATGGGGATAAAATATTTGGCATTTATTAAAAATAGCGAACACGTCAGACGCCATGATGGCGACGGCCATCATTTATTTATTTATTGTTGTTTTTTTTGTTGGTTTGTTTTGGTTTATTTTGTTGGAAGGTTAGTTTTTTTTTATTAAGTTTGTTGATTGGCATTAAAAGATAGCGGAGTGTTGATGGTGTTCTAATGATAATTATTTGATTCAATTATTAATTTGGGAATTTTCACTCCTATTACTAGTGAGTCCCGGTTATTTAACTGAGTGGGAAAACATAAAAATAAAGGTAAACATTTATAGAAGCGAAGATAATTTTGGAATGAAGAACAAATGCGATTGATCTGATTTATTGTTATATATACAGTTTGGACTAGGGCCGCAACACGGAAATGGATTAAAAAATGATGATGATGATACCAATTGTGATGGGTGTCGGAATATATTGCTGAGCATTGTGTTGTGATGATTGTAAATTGCGGGGAGATTATGCTTGTGATAAAATATGGATTTTTTTTGATGATATTCAATTCAAGTTCAAATTCCAAGGTAATCCCATTCGATGATCATTTCCAGACTATTATCTATTAAATTAGAGGATATTAGACGTGTTTTACCACTACCCCGGTTATTCCAACTCAAATGGTTTCCATACAGTGACGGCCCAAAATTGCCTCTGCATGGAAATTTAATTTAGCGATCCTGCGAAAACGGAATCACCTAGAGAAAAGTTTTATATTGCAAAAATACCATAATTATCACCGCTATCAATTTCTGGTTGAAAAAAAAAATTTTGGATTTTTTGTCAAAAAATTGGAAAAATCGGAAAATTTGGTTTTTTTCCAGATAGAGATCTGGCCGTTTGGTATGTGTTAGAGGTAGTAAAATGAGGAAACTTTTGTTCTACCACTTTGCTATAACACTTGGAGTACACCCAGGAGAGTAAAAAGAATTTTTTCTGAATTTCCCAGTAGAGTCAACTTTGGACCACCACTGTATGGAAACCAGTTGAGTTATAATAACCGGGTTGGTGGCAAAACACGTCTTATATCCTCTAGTTTAATCGCTGAAAATTTGGGAATGATCATGTACCGGGATCACCTTGGAACTAACCTTTGAAGTTCATCGAAAATTGATGTTTTTCGATGTTAAAGGAAAATCCACAATTTTCATCGGAAAATTATCCGGCCAATTTCATTTGAAAGATCAATCTTTTACCTTTCCAATGACGTTCTAAAATCCCAAATGAAGCAACTCCTTCATATAGTAATAATTCACGGAATGAAGGTCTACTTGGGATTTCCCAAATTTCAACCGAGCCTCCTGACCAAACCAATGGGAATATTTTCATGGGGTTACCATCAATCGAAAGGTATTTAAATTGCCCATCGACTTATGGTCATCGCGATGGATCGGCCAGAACAAAATAAAAAGTTATGGGCGATTGAAAATGCGAAAAACGCGATTTTCAAGGGCAGATGGTGGGGTTCCTGGACCACCCACCAAGGTCATATTTTTGGAATCAACATTCTCGGGGATGGTCTACAACGTGGTAATAAAATAAAATCCCTAGGACGACATGAACAAAATTTTTACAAGAGTTAACTCTTGTATTTTTAGGCCAAAATTTAGCAAAAAAAAAGCAAAAATTAATCTTTTCCCTTTTTTCCTTTTTATTTCTCACGTATCCCAGGTCGTTAGAAAACCACCAACACTGCTGAATCAAATGATTTTCATATGAAAATCACTTGAAATACATCAAAATATAATCGGCGGTTTTTTCCCTCCGAATGGATGGCATCGCTACCAACTCGACCATCATAACATGTAATATATGAATGTTTATTTTTCAATCACTTTATTAGAATACGAATTGTAAATTTATAGGATTTATTTTAAGGTTTTAAGGTGATAAAAAGAATAAATTCCAATTGATTTCATTTTATTTTCATGTATTTTTTTATTAAATTTTTCCTAAACTAATCAAAAAATGCGCCACATAGCGAAAATCCCTTGCATTTATCCATTTCTTAAACATTTGAGATAAATTGGTTTACAATTTGCTAAACGATAAAAAAGATAACATTTATAAGTTTTATTATGGTTTGAACCGATGCTAAATACCTAATATTTTTAGGCATCCAATTTGGCTGAAAATTTACAGGCTGCCCCTTGGACGTTCCCGGAGCGTTGTGTTAAAATATGGCGGGGTTCTGACGGCCGGTTCCCAAGATATAACGTAAAAAAAAATAATTTTTTTAATAATTTTGAAAAATTTTCTGGAATTTTGACACAAAAATTAATTTTCATGACTTCCGATTTGGCTGAAAATTTACAAGCGATCCCTTGGCGACCTCCTTAACGTGCTCTTAAAGTTTGAGCAAATTCTGGCTGCTGGTTTCTGGGATATAGCCACCAAAAAAATTCACAAAAATTTGCCGCATAATTTTGAAAAATTTTCTGGAATTTTGACGCAAAAATTAATTTTCATGACTTCCGATTTGGCTGAAAATTTACAAGCGATCCCTTGGCGACCTCCTTAACGTGCTCTTAAAGTTTGAGCAAATTCTGGCTGCTGGTTTCTGGGATATAGCCACCAAAAAAATTCACAAAAATTTGCCGCATAATTTTGAAAAATTTTCTGGAATTTTGACCAAAAATAAATTTTTATGACTTCCGATTTGGTTGAAAATTTACAGGCGATCCCTGGCGACCTCCTTAACGTGCTCTTAAAGTTTGAGCCAATTCTAGCGGCTGGTTTCTGGGATACAGCCAACAAAAAAATTGCACAACGATTTGCCGCATAATTTTGATAATTTTTCAGTGTTTTTGACATCAAAAATACATTTTTTATATTCAAAATCTTTAGAAAATTGGCAGGCGATCCCTTGGCCACTCCCTTAACGTGCTGTAACAGTTTGGGCAATGTCTGGCGGCTGGTTCCTGGGATACAAACTAAAAATAAATTAAAAAAACAATCAAAATTTCACAATTTGAAGTTTACCCAAAAGAATTTCGTTAATATAGGAATATTGGTTGAAAATTAATGCATCGCCCCCACCTTGGGCAATCCAGGAATGTGTTGTAAACATTTTAAAAGCCTCTGTCAGCTGGTTCCCGGGATAGCATCTTAAAAAGATGATCAAAAAAGAAAATACAATAAAAAACATACCAAAATTTTTATTTTTCCATTCAATTTTTCCCGTGTTTCCAATTGATTAATCAATTATTTACATGTTTATGGTTTTGTTTAATTTTCTATTGGTTTTGGCTGTGATAATTTTACTGGCAAATGATTATTTTGAAATATTTTGTGACGATCCAAAAGAAATTCACGTGTTTATTCCACCCAGTCAATTTTTTTTAATAAAACATAACCTAAATAATGCAAAAAGATTGTTTTATCGATAATTTTTCCTATTCAATTTTATTGTTATCGCCAATAGATGGTGCAATAAAATTAAAATGGGGATAAAATATTTGGCATTTATTAAAAAAAATGTTTTATCGATAATTTTTCCTATTCAATTTTATTGTTATCGCCAATAGATGGTGCAATAAAATTAAAATGGGGATAAAATATTTGGCATTTATTAAAAATAGCGAACACGTCAGAGGTGCGATTCTATTGAAAAGTGACTCGATAGTGACATGACTATTTCGTCATATTTTGAGAATTTTTAATTTCGAATTAAAGAAAGGGGAACAAATTGAGTAAAAAAATAGTCACTAAAATAAAAATGTGTGAGTCGTCAGTGACTCCATATATATTTTTTTTTAATAAAATCATCATATACGCATAAATTTTAAATACTAATAAATTATAATATTGTTTTTTTTTCTATAATTTTCCAAAAACAGTCATTATTTTTTGTTTATTGATAATAATAATAATTAATATAATTAAAAAAAAAAGGTCACTTTTTCATACAGAATACCAGTGACTTATTCGAATGAACTCACAATAATTTTCACTCCTTCGAACTCACTCACTAAAAATAGTCACTTTTCAATAGAATCGCACCTCAGAGGTGCGATTCTATTGAAAAGTGACTCGATAGTGACATGACTATTTCGTAATATTTTGAGAATTTTTAATTTCGAATTAAAGAAAGGGGAACAAATTGAGTAAAAAAATAGTCACTAAAATCAAAATGTGTGAGTCGTCAGTGACTCCATATATATTTTATTTTTAATAAAATCATCATATACGCATTAATTTTAAATACTAATAAACTATAATATCGATTTTTTTTCTATAATTTTCCAAAAACAGTCATTATTTTTTGTTTATTGATAATAATAATAATTAATATAATTAAAAAAAAAAGGTCACTTTTTCATACAAAATACCAGTGACTTATTCGAATGAACTCACAATAATTTTCACTCCTTCGAACTCACTCACTAAAAATAGTCACTTTTCAATAGAATCGCAGCTCAGACGCCATGATGGCGACGGCCATCATTTATTTATTTATTGTTGTTTTTTTTGTTGGTTTGTTTTGGTTTATTTTGTTGGAAGGTTAGTTTTTTTTTATTAAGTTTGTTGATTGGCATTAAAAGATAGCGGAGTGTTGATGGTGTTCTAATGATAATTATTTGATTCAATTATTAATTTGGGAATTTTCACTCCTATTACTAGTGAGTCCCGGTTATTTAACTGAGTGGGAAAACATAAAAATAAAGGTAAACATTTATAGAAGCGAAGATAATTTTGGAATGAAGAACAAATGCGATTGATCTGATTTATTGTTATATATACAGTTTGGACTAGGGCCGCAACACGGAAATGGATTAAAAAATGATGATGATGATACCAATTGTGATGGGTGTCGGAATATATTGCTGAGCATTGTGTTGTGATGATTGTAAATTGCGGGGAGATTATGCTTGTGATAAAATATGGATTTTTTTTGATGATATTCAATTCAAGTTCAAATTCCAAGGTAATCCCATTCGATGATCATTTCCAGACTATTATCTATTAAATTAGAGGATATTAGACGTGTTTTACCACTACCCCGGTTATTCCAACTCAAATGGTTTCCATACAGTGACGGCCCAAAATTGCCTCTGCATGGAAATTTAATTTAGCGATCCTGCGAAAACGGAATCACCTAGAGAAAAGTTTTATATTGCAAAAATACCATAATTATCACCGCTATCAATTTCTGGTTGAAAAAAAAAATTTTGGATTTTTTGTCAAAAAATTGGAAAAATCGGAAAATTTGGTTTTTTTCCAGATAGAGATCTGGCCGTTTGGTATGTGTTAGAGGTAGTAAAATGAGGAAACTTTTGTTCTACCACTTTGCTATAACACTTGGAGTACACCCAGGAGAGTAAAAAGAATTTTTTCTGAATTTCCCAGTAGAGTCAACTTTGGACCACCACTGTATGGAAACCAGTTGAGTTATAATAACCGGGTTGGTGGCAAAACACGTCTTATATCCTCTAGTTTAATCGCTGAAAATTTGGGAATGATCATGTACCGGGATCACCTTGGAACTAACCTTTGAAGTTCATCGAAAATTGATGTTTTTCGATGTTAAAGGAAAATCCACAATTTTCATCGGAAAATTATCCGGCCAATTTCATTTGAAAGATCAATCTTTTACCTTTCCAATGACGTTCTAAAATCCCAAATGAAGCAACTCCTTCATATAGTAATAATTCACGGAATGAAGGTCTACTTGGGATTTCCCAAATTTCAACCGAGCCTCCTGACCAAACCAATGGGAATATTTTCATGGGGTTACCATCAATCGAAAGGTATTTAAATTGCCCATCGACTTATGGTCATCGCGATGGATCGGCCAGAACAAAATAAAAAGTTATGGGCGATTGAAAATGCGAAAAACGCGATTTTCAAGGGCAGATGGTGGGGTTCCTGGACCACCCACCAAGGTCATATTTTTGGAATCAACATTCTCGGGGATGGTCTACAACGTGGTAATAAAATAAAATCCCTAGGACGACATGAACAAAATTTTTACAAGAGTTAACTCTTGTATTTTTAGGCCAAAATTTAGCAAAAAAAAAGCAAAAATTAATCTTTTCCCTTTTTTCCTTTTTATTTCTCACGTATCCCAGGTCGTTAGAAAACCACCAACACTGCTGAATCAAATGATTTTCATATGAAAATCACTTGAAATACATCAAAATATAATCGGCGGTTTTTTCCCTCCGAATGGATGGCATCGCTACCAACTCGACCATCATAACATGTAATATATGAATGTTTATTTTTCAATCACTTTATTAGAATACGAATTGTAAATTTATAGGATTTATTTTAAGGTTTTAAGGTGATAAAAAGAATAAATTCCAATTGATTTCATTTTATTTTCATGTATTTTTTTATTAAATTTTTCCTAAACTAATCAAAAAATGCGCCACATAGCGAAAATCCCTTGCATTTATCCATTTCTTAAACATTTGAGATAAATTGGTTTACAATTTGCTAAACGATAAAAAAGATAACATTTATAAGTTTTATTATGGTTTGAACCGATGCTAAATACCTAATATTTTTAGGCATCCAATTTGGCTGAAAATTTACAGGCTGCCCCTTGGACGTTCCCGGAGCGTTGTGTTAAAATATGGCGGGGTTCTGACGGCCGGTTCCCAAGATATAACGTAAAAAAAAATAATTTTTTTAATAATTTTGAAAAATTTTCTGGAATTTTGACACAAAAATTAATTTTCATGACTTCCGATTTGGCTGAAAATTTACAAGCGATCCCTTGGCGACCTCCTTAACGTGCTCTTAAAGTTTGAGCAAATTCTGGCTGCTGGTTTCTGGGATATAGCCACCAAAAAAATTCACAAAAATTTGCCGCATAATTTTGAAAAATTTTCTGGAATTTTGACGCAAAAATTAATTTTCATGACTTCCGATTTGGCTGAAAATTTACAAGCGATCCCTTGGCGACCTCCTTAACGTGCTCTTAAAGTTTGAGCAAATTCTGGCTGCTGGTTTCTGGGATATAGCCACCAAAAAAATTCACAAAAATTTGCCGCATAATTTTGAAAAATTTTCTGGAATTTTGACCAAAAATAAATTTTTATGACTTC
This sequence comes from Dilophus febrilis, assembly GCA_958336335.1. Taxonomy (NCBI): domain Eukaryota; kingdom Metazoa; phylum Arthropoda; class Insecta; order Diptera; family Bibionidae; genus Dilophus; species Dilophus febrilis. The sequence continues at coordinate 46,998,021 of OY284471.1, read as the reverse complement.
CGATTTGGTTGAAAATTTACAGGCGATCCCTGGCGACCTCCTTAACGTGCTCTTAAAGTTTGAGCCAATTCTAGCGGCTGGTTTCTGGGATACAGCCAACAAAAAAATTGCACAACGATTTGCCGCATAATTTTGATAATTTTTCAGTGTTTTTGACATCAAAAATACATTTTTTATATTCAAAATCTTTAGAAAATTGGCAGGCGATCCCTTGGCCACTCCCTTAACGTGCTGTAACAGTTTGGGCAATGTCTGGCGGCTGGTTCCTGGGATACAAACTAAAAATAAATTAAAAAAACAATCAAAATTTCACAATTTGAAGTTTACCCAAAAGAATTTCGTTAATATAGGAATATTGGTTGAAAATTAATGCATCGCCCCCACCTTGGGCAATCCAGGAATGTGTTGTAAACATTTTAAAAGCCTCTGTCAGCTGGTTCCCGGGATAGCATCTTAAAAAGATGATCAAAAAAGAAAATACAATAAAAAACATACCAAAATTTTTATTTTTCCATTCAATTTTTCCCGTGTTTCCAATTGATTAATCAATTATTTACATGTTTATGGTTTTGTTTAATTTTCTATTGGTTTTGGCTGTGATAATTTTACTGGCAAATGATTATTTTGAAATATTTTGTGACGATCCAAAAGAAATTCACGTGTTTATTCCACCCAGTCAATTTTTTTTAATAAAACATAACCTAAATAATGCAAAAAGATTGTTTTATCGATAATTTTTCCTATTCAATTTTATTGTTATCGCCAATAGATGGTGCAATAAAATTAAAATGGGGATAAAATATTTGGCATTTATTAAAAAAAATGTTTTATCGATAATTTTTCCTATTCAATTTTATTGTTATCGCCAATAGATGGTGCAATAAAATTAAAATGGGGATAAAATATTTGGCATTTATTAAAAATAGCGAACACGTCAGACGCCATGATGGCGACGGCCATCATTTATTTATTTATTGTTGTTTTTTTTGTTGGTTTGTTTTGGTTTATTTTGTTGGAAGGTTAGTTTTTTTTTATTAAGTTTGTTGATTGGCATTAAAAGATAGCGGAGTGTTGATGGTGTTCTAATGATAATTATTTGATTCAATTATTAATTTGGGAATTTTCACTCCTATTACTAGTGAGTCCCGGTTATTTAACTGAGTGGGAAAACATAAAAATAAAGGTAAACATTTATAGAAGCGAAGATAATTTTGGAATGAAGAACAAATGCGATTGATCTGATTTATTGTTATATATACAGTTTGGACTAGGGCCGCAACACGGAAATGGATTAAAAAATGATGATGATGATACCAATTGTGATGGGTGTCGGAATATATTGCTGAGCATTGTGTTGTGATGATTGTAAATTGCGGGGAGATTATGCTTGTGATAAAATATGGATTTTTTTTGATGATATTCAATTCAAGTTCAAATTCCAAGGTAATCCCATTCGATGATCATTTCCAGACTATTATCTATTAAATTAGAGGATATTAGACGTGTTTTACCACTACCCCGGTTATTCCAACTCAAATGGTTTCCATACAGTGACGGCCCAAAATTGCCTCTGCATGGAAATTTAATTTAGCGATCCTGCGAAAACGGAATCACCTAGAGAAAAGTTTTATATTGCAAAAATACCATAATTATCACCGCTATCAATTTCTGGTTGAAAAAAAAATTTTGGATTTTTTGTCAAAAAATTGGAAAAATCGGAAAATTTGGTTTTTTTCCAGATAGAGATCTGGCCGTTTGGTATGTGTTAGAGGTAGTAAAATGAGGAAACTTTTGTTCTACCACTTTGCTATAACACTTGGAGTACACCCAGGAGAGTAAAAAGAATTTTTTCTGAATTTCCCAGTAGAGTCAACTTTGGACCACCACTGTATGGAAACCAGTTGAGTTATAATAACCGGGTTGGTGGCAAAACACGTCTTATATCCTCTAGTTTAATCGCTGAAAATTTGGGAATGATCATGTACCGGGATCACCTTGGAACTAACCTTTGAAGTTCATCGAAAATTGATGTTTTTCGATGTTAAAGGAAAATCCACAATTTTCATCGGAAAATTATCCGGCCAATTTCATTTGAAAGATCAATCTTTTACCTTTCCAATGACGTTCTAAAATCCCAAATGAAGCAACTCCTTCATATAGTAATAATTCACGGAATGAAGGTCTACTTGGGATTTCCCAAATTTCAACCGAGCCTCCTGACCAAACCAATGGGAATATTTTCATGGGGTTACCATCAATCGAAAGGTATTTAAATTGCCCATCGACTTATGGTCATCGCGATGGATCGGCCAGAACAAAATAAAAAGTTATGGGCGATTGAAAATGCGAAAAACGCGATTTTCAAGGGCAGATGGTGGGGTTCCTGGACCACCCACCAAGGTCATATTTTTGGAATCAACATTCTCGGGGATGGTCTACAACGTGGTAATAAAATAAAATCCCTAGGACGACATGAACAAAATTTTTACAAGAGTTAACTCTTGTATTTTTAGGCCAAAATTTAGCAAAAAAAAAGCAAAAATTAATCTTTTCCCTTTTTTCCTTTTTATTTCTCACGTATCCCAGGTCGTTAGAAAACCACCAACACTGCTGAATCAAATGATTTTCATATGAAAATCACTTGAAATACATCAAAATATAATCGGCGGTTTTTTCCCTCCGAATGGATGGCATCGCTACCAACTCGACCATCATAACATGTAATATATGAATGTTTATTTTTCAATCACTTTATTAGAATACGAATTGTAAATTTATAGGATTTATTTTAAGGTTTTAAGGTGATAAAAAGAATAAATTCCAATTGATTTCATTTTATTTTCATGTATTTTTTTATTAAATTTTTCCTAAACTAATCAAAAAATGCGCCACATAGCGAAAATCCCTTGCATTTATTCATTTATTAAACATTTGAGATAAATAAATTGGTTTACAATTTGCTAAACGATAAAAAAGATAACATTTATAAGTTTTATCAACAAAAAAAAACCTCTAAAAATTTAAGAGGTTTTTTTATTTGAGATAAAAAAAACTTTCAAAAATTGGGGTGACTTTTATTTGAGATAAAAAAAAAGCGGTTCAAATGTTGCTAAAAGATAACATTTTTAAGTTTTATTATGGTTTGAACCGATGCTAAATACCTAATATTTTTAGGCATCCAATTTGGCTGAAAATTTACAGGCTGCCCCTTGGACGTTCCCGGAACGTTGTGTTAAAATATGGCGGGGTTCTGACGGCCGGTTCCCAAGATATAACGTAAAATAAAATAATTTTTTTAATAATTTTGAAAAATTTTCTGGAATTTTGACACAAAAATTAATTTTCATGACTTCCGATTTGGCTGAAAATTTACAAGCGATCCCTTGACGACCTCCTTAACGTGCTCTTAAAGTTTGAGCAAATTCTGGCTGCTGGTTTCTGGGATATAGCCACCAAAAAAATTCACAAAAATTTGCCGCATAATTTTGAAAAATTTTCTGGAATTTTGACACAAAAATTAATTTTCATGACTTCCGATTTGGCTGAAAATTTACAAGCGATCCCTTGGCGACCTCCTTAACGTGCTCTTAAAGTTTGAGCAAATTCTGGCTGCTGGTTTCTGGGATATAGCCAACAAAAAAATTCACAAAAATTTGCCGAATAATTTTGAAAAATTTTCTGGAATTTTGACCAAAAATAAATTTTTATGACTTCCGATTTGGTTGAAAATTTACAGGCGAGCCCTTGGCGACCTCCTTAACGTGCTCTTAAATTTTGAGCCAATTCTAGCGGCTGGTTTCTGGGATACAGCCAACAAAAAAATTGCACAACGATTTGCCGCATAATTTTGATAATTTTTCAGTGTTTTTGACATCAAAAATACATTTTTTATATTCAAAATCTTTAGAAAATTGGCAGGCGATCCCTTGGCCACTCCCTTAACGTGCTGTAAAAGTTTGGGCAATGTCTGGCGGCTGGTTCCTTTGTCCCCCCCTCCTGGGCAAACGGGGCGCCTCCCCCAAAAACGCTAGAACAAAAATTTGTCGGGGGAGCCCCCCCTTCAAGTTAGGGGGGCTAAATTGCACTTTACGGGCTTCGCCCGTAAAGTACAATTCAGCCGTTTAATTTTCTATTGGTTTTGGCTGTGATAATTTTACTGGCAAATGATTATTTTGAAATATTTTGTGACGATCCAAAAGAAATCCACGTATTTATTCCACCCAGTCAATTTTTTTTTAATAAAACATAACCTAAATAATGCAAAAAGATTGTTTTATCGATAATTTTTCCTATTCAATTTTCTTGTTATCGCCAATAGATGGTGCAATAAAATTAAAATGGGGATAAAATATTTGGTATTTATTAAAAATAGCGAAAACGTCAGACGCCATGATGGCGACGGCCATCATTTATTTATTTATTGTTGTTTTTTTTTGTTGGTTTGTTTAGGTTTATTTTGTTGGAAGGTTAGTTTTTTTTTATTAAGTTTGTTGATTGGCATAGCGGAGTGTTGATGGTGTTCTAATGATAATTATTTGATTCAATTATTAATTTGGGAATTTTTACTCCTATTACTAGTGAGTCCCGGTTATTTAACTGAGTGGGAAAACATAAAAATAAAGGTAAACATTTATAGAAGCGAAGATAATTTTGGAATGAAGAACAAATGCGATTGATCTGATTTATTGTTATATATACAGTTTGGACTAGGGCCGCAACACGGAAATGGATTAAAAAATGATGATGATACCAATTGTGATGGGTGTCGGAATATATTGCGGAGCATTGTGTTGTGATGATTGTAAATTGCGGGGAGATTATGCTTGTGATAAAATATGAATTTTTTTTGATGATATTCAATTCAAGTTCAAATTCCAAGGTAATCCCATTTGATGATCATTTCCAGACTATTATCTATTAAATTAGAGGATATTAGACGTGTTTTACCACTACCCCGGTTATTCCAACTCAAATGGTTTCCATACATTGACGGCCCAAAATTGCCTCTGCATGGAAATTTAATTTAGCGATCCTGCGAAAACGGAATCACCTAAAGAAAAGTTTTATATTGCAAAAATACCATAATTATCACGGCTATCAATTTCTGGTTGAAAAAAGAAATTTTGGATTTTTTGTCAAAAAATTGGAAAAATCGGAAAATTTGGTTTTTTTCCAGATAGAGATCTGGCCGTTTGGTATGTGTTAGAGATAGTAAAATGAGGAAACTTTTGTTCTACCACTTTGCTATAACACTTGGAATACACCCAGGAAAGTAAAAAGAATTTTTTCTGAATTTCCCAGTAGAGTCAACTTTGAACCACCACTGTATGAAAACCAGTTGAGTTATAATAACCGGGTTGATGGCAAAACACGTCTTATATCCTCTAGTTTAATCGCTGAAAATTTGATAATGATCAAGTACCGGGATCCTGTTGGAACTAACCTTTGAAGTTCATCGAAAATTGATGTTTTTCGATGTTAAAGGAAAATCCACAATTTTCATCGGAAAATTATCCGGCCAATTTCATTTGAAAGATCAATCTTTTACCTTTCCAATGACGTTCTAAAATCCCAAATGAAGCAACTCCTTCATATAGTAATAATTTACGGAATGAAGGTCTACTTGGGATTTCCCAAATTTCAACCGAGCCTCCTGACCAAACCAATGGGAATATTTTCATGGGGTTACCATCAATCGAAAGGTATTTAAATTGCCCATCGACTTATGGTCATCGCGATGGATCGGCCAGAACAAAATAAAAAGTTATGGGCGATTGAAAATGCGAAAAACGCGATTTTCAAGGGCAGATGGTGGGGTTCCTGGACCACCCACCAAGGTCATATTTTTGGAATCAACATTCTCGGGGATGGTCTACAACGTGGTAATAAAATAAAATCCCTAGGACGACATGAACAAAATTTTTACAAGAGTTAACTCTTGTATTTTTAGGCCAAAATTTAGCAAAAAAAAAGCAAAAATTAATCTTTTCCCTTTTTTCCTTTTTATTTCTCACGTATCCCAGGTCGTTAGAAAACCACCAACACTGCTGAATCAAATGATTTTCATATGAAAATCACTTGAAATACATCAAAATATAATCGGCGGTTTTTTCCCTCCGAATGGATGGCATCGCTACCAACTCGACCATCATAACATGTAATATATGAATGTTTATTTTTCAATCACTTTATTAGAATACGAATTGTAAATTTATAGGATTTATTTTAAGGTTTTAAGGTGATAAAAAGAATAAATTCCAATTGATTTCATTTTATTTTCATGTATTTTTTTATTAAATTTTTCCTAAACTAATCAAAAAATGCGCCACATAGCGAAAATCCCTTGCATTTATTCATTTATTAAACATTTGAGATAAATAAATTGGTTTACAATTTGCTAAACGATAAAAAAGATAACATTTATAAGTTTTATCAACAAAAAAAAACCTCTAAAAATTTAAGAGGTTTTTTTATTTGAGATAAAAAAAACTTTCAAAAATTGGGGTGACTTTTATTTGAGATAAAAAAAAAGCGGTTCAAATGTTGCTAAAAGATAACATTTTTAAGTTTTATTATGGTTTGAACCGATGCTAAATACCTAATATTTTTAGGCATCCAATTTGGCTGAAAATTTACAGGCTGCCCCTTGGACGTTCCCGGAACGTTGTGTTAAAATATGGCGGGGTTCTGACGGCCGGTTCCCAAGATATAACGTAAAATAAAATAATTTTTTTAATAATTTTGAAAAATTTTCTGGAATTTTGACACAAAAATTAATTTTCATGACTTCCGATTTGGCTGAAAATTTACAAGCGATCCCTTGACGACCTCCTTAACGTGCTCTTAAAGTTTGAGCAAATTCTGGCTGCTGGTTTCTGGGATATAGCCACCAAAAAAATTCACAAAAATTTGCCGCATAATTTTGAAAAATTTTCTGGAATTTTGACACAAAAATTAATTTTCATGACTTCCGATTTGGCTGAAAATTTACAAGCGATCCCTTGGCGACCTCCTTAACGTGCTCTTAAAGTTTGAGCAAATTCTGGCTGCTGGTTTCTGGGATATAGCCAACAAAAAAATTCACAAAAATTTGCCGAATAATTTTGAAAAATTTTCTGGAATTTTGACCAAAAATAAATTTTTATGACTTCCGATTTGGTTGAAAATTTACAGGCGAGCCCTTGGCGACCTCCTTAACGTGCTCTTAAATTTTGAGCCAATTCTAGCGGCTGGTTTCTGGGATACAGCCAACAAAAAAATTGCACAACGATTTGCCGAATAATTTTGAAAAATTTTCTGGAATTTTGACCAAAAATAAATTTTTATGACTTCCGATTTGGTTGAAAATTTACAGGCGATCCCTTGGCGACCTCCTTAACGTGCTCTTAAAGTTTGAGCCAATTCTAGCGGCTGGTTTCTGGGATACAGCCAACAAAAAAATTGCACAACGATTTGCCGCATAATTTTGATAATTTTTCAGTGTTTTTGACATCAAAAATACATTTTTTATATTCAAAATCTTTAGAAAATTGGCAGGCGATCCCTTGGCCACTCCCTTAACGTGCTGTAAAAGTTTGGGCAATGTCTGGCGGCTGGTTCCTGGGATACAAACTAAAAATAAATTAAAAAAACAATCAAAATTTCACAATTTGTAGTTTACCCAAAAGAATTTCGTTATTATAGGAATATTGGTTGAAAATTAATGCATCGCCCCCACCTTGGGCAATCCAGGAATGTGTTGTAAACATTTTAAAAGCCTCTGTCAGCTGGTTCCCGGGATAGCATCTTAAAAAGATGATCAAAAAAGAAAATACAATAAAAAACATACCAAAATTTTTATTTTTCCATTCAATTTTTCCCGTGTTTCCAATTGATTAATCAATTATTTACATGTTTATGGTTTTGTTTAATTTTCTATTGGTTTTGGCTGTGATAATTTTACTGGCAAATGATTATTTTGAAATATTTTGTGACGATCCAAAAGAAATCCACGTATTTATTCCACCCAGTCCATTTTTTTTTTAATAAAACATAACCTAAATAATGCAAAAAGATTGTTTTATCGATAATTTTTCCTATTCAATTTTCTTGTTATCGCCAATAGATGGTGCAATAAAATTAAAATGGGGATAAAATATTTGGTATTTATTAAAAATAGCGAACACGTCAGACGCCATGATGGCGACGGCCATCATTTATTTATTTATTGTTGTTTTTTTTTGTTGGTTTGTTTAGGTTTATTTTGTTGGAAGGTTAGTTTTTTTTTATTAAGTTTGTTGATTGGCATTAAAAGATAGCGGAGTGTTGATGGTGTTCTAATGATAATTATTTGATTCAATTATTAATTTGGGAATTTTTACTCCTATTACTAGTGAGTCCCGGTTATTTAACTGAGTGGGAAAACATAAAAATAAAGGTAAACATTTATAGAAGCGAAGATAATTTTGGAATGAAGAACAAATGCGATTGATCTGATTTATTGTTATATATACAGTTTGGACTAGGGCCGCAACACGGAAATGGATTAAAAAATGATGATGATACCAATTGTGATGGGTGTCGGAATATATTGCGGAGCATTGTGTTGTGATGATTGTAAATTGCGGGGAGATTATGCTTGTGATAAAATATGAATTTTTTTTGATGATATTCAATTCAAGTTCAAATTCCAAGGTAATCCCATTTGATGATCATTTCCAGACTATTATCTATTAAATTAGAGGATATTAGACGTGTTTTACCACTACCCCGGTTATTCCAACTCAAATGGTTTCCATACAGTGACGGCCCAAAATTGCCTCTGCATGGAAATTTAATTTAGCGATCCTGCGAAAACGGAATCACCTAAAGAAAAGTTTTATATTGCAAAAATACCATAATTATCACCGCTATCAATTTCTGGTTGAAAAAAGAAATTTTGGATTTTTTGTCAAAAAATTGGAAAAATCGGAAAATTTGGTTTTTTTCCAGATAGAGATCTGGCCGTTTGGTATGTGTTAGAGATAGTAAAATGAGGAAACTTTTGTTCTACCACTTTGCTATAACACTTGGAATACACCCAGGAAAGTAAAAAGAATTTTTTCTGAATTTCCCAGTAGAGTCAACTTTGAACCACCACTGTATGAAAACCAGTTGAGTTATAATAACCGGGTTGATGGCAAAACACGTCTTATATCCTCTAGTTTAATCGCTGAAAATTTGATAATGATCAAGTACCGGGATCCTGTTGGACTTATGACCTTTGAAGTTCATCGAAAATTGATGTTTTTCGATGTTAAAGGAAAATCCACAATTTTCATCGGAAAATTATCCGGCCAATTTCATTTGAAAGATCAATCTTTTACCTTTCCAATGACGTTCTAAAATCCCAAATGAAGCAACTCCTTCATATAGTAATAATTTACGGAATGAAGGTCTACTTGGGATTTCCCAAATTTCAACCGAGCCTCCTGACCAAACCAATGGGAATATTTTCATGGGGTTACCATCAATCGAAAGGTATTTAAATTGCCCATCGACTTATGGTCATCGCGATGGATCGACCAGAACAAAATAAAAAGTTATGGGCGATTGAAAATGCGAAAAACGCGATTTTCAAGGGCAGATGGTGGGGTTCCTGGACCACCCACCAAGGTCATATTTTTGGAATCAACATTCTCGGGGATGGTCTACAACGTGGTAATAAAATAAAATCCCTAGGACGACATGAACAAAATTTTTACAAGAGTTAACTCTTGTATTTTTAGGCCAAAATTTAGCAAAAAAAAAGCAAAAATTAATCTTTTCCCTTTTTTATTTTATTTCTCACGTATCCCAGGGCGTTAGAAAACCACCAACACTGCTGAATCAAATGATTTTCATATGAAAATCACTTGAAATACATCAAAATATAATCGGCGGTTTTTTCCCTCCGAATGGATGGCATCGCTACCAACTCGACCATCATAACATGTAATATATGAATGTTTATTTTTCAATCACTTTATTAGAGAGAATTTTAAATTATTTTAAAGGTTTTATTAATTATTTATAGGATTTATTTTAAGGTTTTACGATGATAAAATTAATAAATTCCAATTTATTTCATTTTATTTTCATGTATTTATTGTTTTTATTGAATTATCTATTCCTAAACCAACCAAAAAAATATCCCAAATATCGAATACTGCAAGAATTTATCAAAACATTTAAGATAAATTGGTTTACATTTTGCTAAACGAAAAAAAAAAGATAACATTTATAAGTTTTATCAACAAAAAAAAAACCTCGAAAAATTTAAGAGGTTTTTTTATTTGAGATAAAAAAAAATAATGTTCAAAAATGCGAGTGACTTTTATTTGAGATAAAAAAAACTTTAAAAAATTGGGGTGACTTTTATTTGAGATAAAAAAAAAGCGGTTCAAATGTTGCTAAAAGATAACATTTATAAGCTTTATTATGGTTTGAACCGATGCTAAATACCTAATATTTTTAGGCATCCAATTTGGCTGAAAATTTACAGGCTGCCCCTTGGACGTTCCCGGAACGTTGTGTTAAAATATGGCGGGGTTCTGACAGCCGGTTCCCAAGATATAACGTAAAAAAAAATAATTTTTTTAATAATTTTGAAAAATTTTCTGGAGATTTGACACAAAAATTAATTTTCAAGACTTCCGATTTGGCTGAAAATTTACAAGCGATCCCTTGGCGACCTCCTTAACGTGCTCTTAAAGTTTGAGCAAATTCTGGCTGCTGGTTTCTGGGATATAGCCAACAAAAAAATTCACAAAAATTTGCCGCATAATTTTGAAAAATTTTCTGGAATTTTGACACAAAAATTAATTTTCATGACTTCCGATTTGGCTGAAAATTTACAAGCGATCCCTTGGCGACCTCCTTAACGTGCTCTTAAAGTTTGAGCAAATTCTGGCTGCTGGTTTCTGGGATATAGCCAACAAAAAAATTCACAAAAATTTGCCGCATAATTTTGAAAAATTTTCTGGAATTTTGACCAAAAATAAATTTTTATGACTTCCGATTTGGTTGAAAATTTACAGGCGATCCCTTGGCGACCTCCTTAACGTGCTCTTAAAGTTTGAGCCAATTCTAGCGGCTGGTTTCTGGGATACAGCCAACAAAAAAATTGCACAACGATTTGCCGCATAATTTTGATAATTTTTCAGTGTTTTTGACATCAAAAATACATTTTTTATATTCAAAATCTTTAGAAAATTGGCAGGCGATCTTTTGGCCACTCCCTTAACGTGCTGTTAACGTTTGAGCAATGTCTGGCGGCTGGTTCCTGGGATACAAACCAAAAATAAATTAAAAAAACAATCAAAATTTTACAATTTGAAGTTTACCCAAAAGAATTTCGTTAATATAGGAATATTGGTTGAAAATTAATGCATCGCCCCACCTTGGGCAATCCAGGAATGTGTTTTTAACATTTTAAAAGCCTCTGTCAGCTGGTTCCGGGGATAGCATCTTAAAAAGATGATCAAAAAAGAAAGTACAATACATACCAAAATTTTTATTTTTCCATTCAATTTTTCCCGTGTTTCCAATTGCCTAATCAATTATTTACATGTTTATGGTTTTGTTTAATTTTCTATTAGTTTTGGCTGTGATAATTTTACTGGCAAATGATTATTTTGAAATATTTTGTGACGATCCAAAAGAAATCCACCTGTTTATTCCACCCAGTCAATTTTTTTTTAATAAAACATAACCTAAATAATGCAAATAGATTGTTTTATCGATAATTTTTCCTATTCAATTTTCTTGTTATCGCCAATAGATGGTGCAATAAAATTAAAATGGGGATAAAATATTTGGCATTTATTAAAAATAGCGAACACGTCAGACGCCATGATGGCGACGGCCATCATTTATTTATTTATTGTTGTTTTTTTTTGTTGGTTTGTTTTGGTTTATTTTGTTGGAAGGTTAGTTTTTTTTTATTAAGTTTGTTGATTGGCATTAAAAGATAGCGGAGTGTTGATGGTGTTCTAATGATAATTATTTGATTCAATTATTAATTTGGGAATTTTCACTCCTATTACTAGTGAGTCCCGGTTATTTAACTGAGTGGGAAAACATAAAAATAAAGGTAAACATTTATAGAAGCGAAGATAATTTTGGAATGAAGAACAAATGCGATTGATCTGATTTATTGTTATATATACAGTTTGGACTAGGGCCGCAACACGGAAATGGATTAAAAAATGATGATGATACCAATTGTGATGGGTGTCGGAATATATTGCGGAGCATTGTGTTGTGATGATTGTAAATTGCGGGGAGATTATGCTTGTGATAAAATATGAATTTTTTTTGATGATATTCAATTCAAGTTCAAATTCCAAGGTAATCCCATTTGATGATCATTTCCAGACTATTATCTATTAAATTAGAGGATATTAGACGTGTTTTACCACTACCCCGGTTATTCCAACTCAAATGGTTTCCATACAGTGACGGCCCAAAATTGCCTCTGCATGGAAATTTAATTTAGCGATCCTGCGAAAACGGAATCACCTAAAGAAAAGTTTTATATTGCAAAAATACCATAATTATCACCGCTATCAATTTCTGGTTGAAAAAAGAAATTTTGGATTTTTTGTCAAAAAATTGGAAAAATCGGAAAATTTGGTTTTTTTCCAGATAGAGATCTGGCCGTTTGGTATGTGTTAGAGATAGTAAAATGAGGAAACTTTTGTTCTACCACTTTGCTATAACACTTGGAATACACCCAGGAAAGTAAAAAGAATTTTTTCTGAATTTCCCAGTAGAGTCAACTTTGAACCACCACTGTATGAAAACCAGTTGAGTTATAATAACCGGGTTGATGGCAAAACACGTCTTATATCCTCTAGTTTAATCGCTGAAAATTTGATAATGATCAAGTACCGGGATCCTGTTGGAACTAACCTTTGAAGTTCATCGAAAATTGATGTTTTTCGATGTTAAAGGAAAATCCACAATTTTCATCGGAAAATTATCCGGCCAATTTCATTTGAAAGATCAATCTTTTACCTTTCCAATGACGTTCTAAAATCCCAAATGAAGCAACTCCTTCATATAGTAATAATTTACGGAATGAAGGTCTACTTGGGATTTCCCAAATTTCAACCGAGCCTCCTGACCAAACCAATGGGAATATTTTCATGGGGTTACCATCAATCGAAAGGTATTTAAATTGCCCATCGACTTATGGTCATCGCGATGGATCGACCAGAACAAAATAAAAAGTTATGGGCGATTGAAAATGCGAAAAACGCGATTTTCAAGGGCAGATGGTGGGGTTCCTGGACCACCCACCAAGGTCATATTTTTGGAATCAACATTCTCGGGGATGGTCTACAACGTGGTAATAAAATAAAATCCCTAGGACGACATGAACAAAATTTTTACAAGAGTTAACTCTTGTATTTTTAGGCCAAAATTTAGCAAAAAAAAAGCAAAAATTAATCTTTTCCCTTTTTTATTTTATTTCTCACGTATCCCAGGGCGTTAGAAAACCACCAACACTGCTGAATCAAATGATTTTCATATGAAAATCACTTGAAATACATCAAAATATAATCGGCGGTTTTTTCCCTCCGAATGGATGGCATCGCTACCAACTCGACCATCATAACATGTAATATATGAATGTTTATTTTTCAATCACTTTATTAGAATACGAATTGTAAATTTATAGGATTTATTTTAAGGTTTTAAGGTGATAAAAAGAATAAATTCCAATTGATTTCATTTTATTTTCATGTATTTTTTTATTAAATTTTTCCTAAACTAATCAAAAAATGCGCCACATAGCGAAAATCCCTTGCATTTATCCATTTATTAAACATTTGAGATAAATAAATTGGTTTACAATTTGCTAAACGATAAAAAAGATAACATTTATAAGTTTTATCGACAAAAAAAAACCTCTAAAAATTTAAGAGGTTTTTTTATTTGAGATAAAAAAAACTTTCAAAAATTGGGGTGACTTTTATTTGAGATAAAAAAAAAGCGGTTCAAATGTTGCTAAAAGATAACATTTTTAAGTTTTATTATGGTTTGAACCGATGCTAAATACCTAATATTTTTAGGCATCCAATTTGGCTGAAAATTTACAGGCTGCCCCTTGGACGTTCCCGGAACGTTGTGTTAAAATATGGCGGGGTTCTGACGGCCGGTTCCCAAGATATAACGTAAAATAAAATAATTTTTTTAATAATTTTGAAAAATTTTCTGGAATTTTGACACAAAAATTAATTTTCATGACTTCCGATTTGGCTGAAAATTTACAAGCGATCCCTTGGCGACCTCCTTAACGTGCTCTTAAAGTTTGAGCAAATTCTGGCTGCTGGTTTCTGGGATATAGCCACCAAAAAAATTCACAAAAATTTGCCGCATAATTTGGAAAAATTTTCTGGAATTTTGACACAAAAATTAATTTTCATGACTTCCGATTTGGCTGAAAATTTACAAGCGATCCCTTGACGACCTCCTTAACGTGCTCTTAAAGTTTGAGCAAATTCTGGCTGCTGGTTTCTGGGATATAGCCAACAAAAAAATTCACAAAAATTTGCCGCATAATTTTGAAAAATTTTCTGGAATTTTGACACAAAAATTAATTTTCATGACTTCCGATTTGGCTGAAAATTTACAAGCGATCCCTTGGCGACCTCCTTAACGTGCTCTTAAAGTTTGAGCAAATTCTGGCTGCTGGTTTCTGGGATATAGCCAACAAAAAAATTCACAAAAATTTGCCGAATAATTTTGAAAAATTTTCTGGAATTTTGACCAAAAATAAATTTTTATGACTTCCGATTTGGTTGAAAATTTACAGGCGATCCCTTGGCGACCTCCTTAACGTGCTCTTAAAGTTTGATCCAATTCTAGCGGCTGGTTTCTGGGATACAGCCAACAAAAAAATTGCACAACGATTTGCCGCATAATTTTGATAATTTTTCAGTGTTTTTGACATCAAAAATACATTTTTTATATTCAAAATCTTTAGAAAATTGGCAGGCGATCCCTTGGCCACTCCCTTAACGTGCTGTAAAAGTTTGGGCAATGTCTGGCGGCTGGTTCCTGGGATACAAACTAAAAATAAATTAAAAAAACAATCAAAATTTCACAATTTGTAGTTTACCCAAAAGAATTTCGTTATTATAGGAATATTGGTTGAAAATTAATGCATCGCCCCCACCTTGGGCAATCCAGGAATGTGTTGTAAACATTTTAAAAGCCTCTGTCAGCTGGTTCCCGGGATAGCATCTTAAACAGATGATCAAAAAAGAAAATACAATAAAAAACATACCAAAATTTTTATTTTTCCATTCAATTTTTCCCGTGTTTCCAATTGATTAATCAATTATTTACATGTTTATGGTTTTGTTTAATTTTCTATTGGTTTTGGCTGTGATAATTTTACTGGCAAATGATTATTTTGAAATATTTTGTGACGATCCAAAAGAAATCCACGTATTTATTCCACCCAGTCAATTTTTTTTTAATAAAACATAACCTAAATAATGCAAAAAGATTGTTTTATCGATAATTTTTCCTATTCAATTTTCTTGTTATCGCCAATAGATGGTGCAATAAAATTAAAATGGGGATAAAATATTTGGTATTTATTAAAAATAGCGAACACGTCAGACGCCATGATGGCGACGGCCATCATTTATTTATTTATTGTTGTTTTTTTTTGTTGGTTTGTTTAGGTTTATTTTGTTGGAAGGTTAGTTTTTTTTTATTAAGTTTGTTGATTGGCATTAAAAGATAGCGGAGTGTTGATGGTGTTCTAATGATAATTATTTGATTCAATTATTAATTTGGGAATTTTTACTCCTATTACTAGTGAGTCCCGGTTATTTAACTGAGTGGGAAAACATAAAAATAAAGGTAAACATTTATAGAAGCGAAGATAATTTTGGAATGAAGAACAAATGCGATTGATCTGATTTATTGTTATATATACAGTTTGGACTAGGGCCGCAACACGGAAATGGATTAAAAAATGATGATGATACCAATTGTGATGGGTGTCGGAATATATTGCGGAGCATTGTGTTGTGATGATTGTAAATTGCGGGGAGATTATGCTTGTGATAAAATATGAATTTTTTTTGATGATATTCAATTCAAGTTCAAATTCCAAGGTAATCCCATTTGATGATCATTTCCAGACTATTATCTATTAAATTAGAGGATATTAGACGTGTTTTACCACTACCCCGGTTATTCCAACTCAAATGGTTTCCATACAGTGACGGCCCAAAATTGCCTCTGCATGGAAATTTAATTTAGCGATCCTGCGAAAACGGAATCACCTAAAGAAAAGTTTTATATTGCAAAAATACCATAATTATCACCGCTATCAATTTCTGGTTGAAAAAAGAAATTTTGGATTTTTTGTCAAAAAATTGGAAAAATCGGAAAATTTGGTTTTTTTCCAGATAGAGATCTGGCCGTTTGGTATGTGTTAGAGATAGTAAAATGAGGAAACTTTTGTTCTACCACTTTGCTATAACACTTGGAATACACCCAGGAAAGTAAAAAGAATTTTTTCTGAATTTCCCAGTAGAGTCAACTTTGAACCACCACTGTATGAAAACCAGTTGAGTTATAATAACCGGGTTGATGGCAAAACACGTCTTATATCCTCTAGTTTAATCGCTGAAAATTTGATAATGATCAAGTACCGGGATCCTGTTGGAACTAACCTTTGAAGTTCATCGAAAATTGATGTTTTTCGATGTTAAAGGAAAATCCACAATTTTCATCGGAAAATTATCCGGCCAATTTCATTTGAAAGATCAATCTTTTACCTTTCCAATGACGTTCTAAAATCCCAAATGAAGCAACTCCTTCATATAGTAATAATTTACGGAATGAAGGTCTACTTGGGATTTCCCAAATTTCAACCGAGCCTCCTGACCAAACCAATGGGAATATTTTCATGGGGTTACCATCAATCGAAAGGTATTTAAATTGCCCATCGACTTATGGTCATCGCGATGGATCGACCAGAACAAAATAAAAAGTTATGGGCGATTGAAAATGCGAAAAACGCGATTTTCAAGGGCAGATGGTGGGGTTCCTGGACCACCCACCAAGGTCATATTTTTGGAATCAACATTCTCGGGGATGGTCTACAACGTCGTAATAAAATAAAATCCCTAGGACGACATGAACAAAATTTTTACAAGAGTTAACTCTTGTATTTTTAGGCCAAAATTTAGCAAAAAAAAAGCAAAAATTAATCTTTTCCCTTTTTTATTTTATTTCTCACGTATCCCAGGGCGTTAGAAAACCACCAACACTGCTGGAATCAAATGATTTTCATATGAAAATCACTTGAAATACATCAAAATATAATCGGCGGTTTTTTCCCTCCGAATGGATGGCATCGCTACGAACTCGACCATCATAACATGTAATATATGAATGTTTATTTTTCAATCACTTTATTAGAGAGAATTTTAAATTATTTTAAAGGTTTTATTAATTATTTATAGGATTTATTTTAAGGTTTTACGATGATAAAATTAATAAATTCCAATTTATTTCATTTTATTTTCATGTATTTATTGTTTTTATTGAATTATCTATTCCTAAACCAACCAAAAAAATATCCCAAATATCGAATACTGCAAGAATTTATCAAAACATTTAAGATAAATTGGTTTACATTTTGCTAAACGAAAAAAAAAAGATAACATTTATAAGTTTTATCAACAAAAAAAAAACCTCGAAAAATTTAAGAGGTTTTTTTATTTGAGATAAAAAAAAATAATGTTCAAAAATGCGAGTGACTTTTATTTGAGATAAAAAAAACTTTAAAAAATTGGGGTGACTTTTATTTGAGATAAAAAAAAAGCGGTTCAAATGTTGCTAAAAGATAACATTTATAAGCTTTATTATGGTTTGAACCGATGCTAAATACCTAATATTTTTAGGCATCCAATTTGGCTGAAAATTTACAGGCTGCCCCTTGGACGTTCCCGGAACGTTGTGTTAAAATATGGCGGGGTTCTGACGGCCGGTTCCCAAGATATAACGTAAAAAAAAATAATTTTTTTAATAATTTTGAAAAATTTTCTGGAGATTTGACACAAAAATTAATTTTCATGACTTCCGATTTGGCTGAAAATTTACAAGCGATCCCTTGGCGACCTCCTTAACGTGCTCTTAAAGTTTGAGCAAATTCTGGCTGCTGGTTTCTGGGATATAGCCAACAAAAAAATTCACAAAAATTTGCCGCATAATTTTGAAAAATTTTCTGGAATTTTGACACAAAAATTAATTTTCATGACTTCCGATTTGGCTGAAAATTTACAAGCGATCCCTTGGCGACCTCCTTAACGTGCTCTTAAAGTTTGAGCAAATTCTGGCTGCTGGTTTCTGGGATATAGCCAACAAAAAAATTCACAAAAATTTGCCGCATAATTTTGAAAAATTTTCTGGAATTTTGACCAAAAATAAATTTTTATGACTTCCGATTTGGTTGAAAATTTACAGGCGATCCCTTGGCGACCTTCTTAACGTGCTCTTAAAGTTTGAGCCAATTCTAGCGGCTGGTTTCTGGGATACAGCCAACAAAAAAATTGCACAACGATTTGCCGCATAATTTTGATAATTTTTCAGTGTTTTTGACATCAAAAATACATTTTTTATATTCAAAATCTTTAGAAAATTGGCAGGCGATCTTTTGGCCACTCCCTTAACGTGCTGTTAACGTTTGAGCAATGTCTGGCGGCTGGTTCCTGGGATACAAACCAAAAATAAATTAAAAAAACAATCAAAATTTTACAATTTGAAGTTTACCCAAAAGAATTTCGTTAATATAGGAATATTGGTTGAAAATTAATGCATCGCCCCACCTTGGGCAATCCAGGAATGTGTTTTTAACATTTTAAAAGCCTCTGTCAGCTGGTTCCGGGGATAGCATCTTAAAAAGATGATCAAAAAAGAAAGTACAATAAAAAACATACCAAAATTTTTATTTTTCCATTCAATTTTTCCCGTGTTTCCAATTGATTAATCAATTATTTACATGTTTATGGTTTTGTTTAATTTTCTATTAGTTTTGGCTGTGATAATTTTACTGGCAAATGATTATTTTGAAATATTTTGTGACGATCCAAAAGAAATCCACCTGTTTATTCCACCCAGTCAATTTTTTTTTAATAAAACATAACCTAAATAATGCAAATAGATTGTTTTATCGATAATTTTTCCTATTCAATTTTCTTGTTATCGCCAATAGATGGTGCAATAAAATTAAAATGGGGATAAAATATTTGGCATTTATTAAAAATAGCGAACACGTCAGACGCCATGATGGCGACGGCCATCATTTATTTATTTATTGTTGTTTTTTTTTGTTGGTTTGTTTTGGTTTATTTTGTTGGAAGGTTAGTTTTTTTTTATTAAGTTTGTTGATTGGCATTAAAAGATAGCGGAGTGTTGATGGTGTTCTAATGATAATTATTTGATTCAATTATTAATTTGGGAATTTTCACTCCTATTACTAGTGAGTCCCGGTTATTTAACTGAGTGGGAAAACATAAAAATAAAGGTAAACATTTATAGAAGCGAAGATAATTTTGGAATGAAGAACAAATGCGATTGATCTGATTTATTGTTATATATACAGTTTGGACTAGGGCCGCAACACGGAAATGGATTAAAAAATGATGATGATACCAATTGTGATGGGTGTCGGAATATATTGCGGAGCATTGTGTTGTGATGATTGTAAATTGCGGGGAGATTATGCTTGTGATAAAATATGAATTTTTTTTGATGATATTCAATTCAAGTTCAAATTCCAAGGTAATCCCATTTGATGATCATTTCCAGACTATTATCTATTAAATTAGAGGATATTAGACGTGTTTTACCACTACCCCGGTTATTCCAACTCAAATGGTTTCCATACAGTGACGGCCCAAAATTGCCTCTGCATGGAAATTTAATTTAGCGATCCTGCGAAAACGGAATCACCTAAAGAAAAGTTTTATATTGCAAAAATACCATAATTATCACCGCTATCAATTTCTGGTTGAAAAAAGAAATTTTGGATTTTTTGTCAAAAAATTGGAAAAATCGGAAAATTTGGTTTTTTTCCAGATAGAGATCTGGCCGTTTGGTATGTGTTAGAGATAGTAAAATGAGGAAACTTTTGTTCTACCACTTTGCTATAACACTTGGAATACACCCAGGAAAGTAAAAAGAATTTTTTCTGAATTTCCCAGTAGAGTCAACTTTGAACCACCACTGTATGAAAACCAGTTGAGTTATAATAACCGGGTTGATGGCAAAACACGTCTTATATCCTCTAGTTTAATCGCTGAAAATTTGATAATGATCAAGTACCGGGATCCTGTTGGAACTAACCTTTGAAGTTCATCGAAAATTGATGTTTTTCGATGTTAAAGGAAAATCCACAATTTTCATCGGAAAATTATCCGGCCAATTTCATTTGAAAGATCAATCTTTTACCTTTCCAATGACGTTCTAAAATCCCAAATGAAGCAACTCCTTCATATAGTAATAATTTACGGAATGAAGGTCTACTTGGGATTTCCCAAATTTCAACCGAGCCTCCTGACCAAACCAATGGGAATATTTTCATGGGGTTACCATCAATCGAAAGGTATTTAAATTGCCCATCGACTTATGGTCATCGCGATGGATCGACCAGAACAAAATAAAAAGTTATGGGCGATTGAAAATGCGAAAAACGCGATTTTCAAGGGCAGATGGTGGGGTTCCTGGACCACCCACCAAGGTCATATTTTTGGAATCAACATTCTCGGGGATGGTCTACAACGTGGTAATAAAATAAAATCCCTAGGACGACATGAACAAAATTTTTACAAGAGTTAACTCTTGTATTTTTAGGCCAAAATTTAGCAAAAAAAAAGCAAAAATTAATCTTTTCCCTTTTTTATTTTATTTCTCACGTATCCCAGGGCGTTAGAAAACCACCAACACTGCTGAATCAAATGATTTTCATATGAAAATCACTTGAAATATATCAAAATATAATCGGCGGTTTTTTCCCTCCGAATGGATGGCATCGCTACCAACTCGACCATCATAACATGTAATATATGAATGTTTATTTTTCAATCACTTTATTAGAGAGAATTTTAAATTATTTTAAAGGTTTTATTAATTATTTATAGGATTTATTTTAAGGTTTTACGATGATAAAATTAATAAATTCCAATTTATTTCATTTTATTTTCATGTATTTATTGTTTTTATTGAATTATCTATTCCTAAACCAACCAAAAAAATATCCCAAATATCGAATACTGCAAGAATTTATCAAAACATTTAAGATAAATTGGTTTACATTTTGCTAAACGAAAAAAAAAAGATAACATTTATAAGTTTTATCAACAAAAAAAAAACCTCGAAAAATTTAAGAGGTTTTTTTATTTGAGATAAAAAAAAATAATGTTCAAAAATGCGAGTGACTTTTATTTGAGATAAAAAAAACTTTAAAAAATTGGGGTGACTTTTATTTGAGATAAAAAAAAAGCGGTTCAAATGTTGCTAAAAGATAACATTTATAAGCTTTATTATGGTTTGAACCGATGCTAAATACCTAATATTTTTAGGCATCCAATTTGGCTGAAAATTTACAGGCTGCCCCTTGGACGTTCCCGGAACGTTGTGTTAAAATATGGCGGGGTTCTGACGGCCGGTTCCCAAGATATAACGTAAAAAAAAATAATTTTTTTAATAATTTTGAAAAATTTTCTGGAGATTTGACACAAAAATTAATTTTCATGACTTCCGATTTGGCTGAAAATTTACAAGCGATCCCTTGGCGACCTCCTTAACGTGCTCTTAAAGTTTGAGCAAATTCTGGCTGCTGGTTTCTGGGATATAGCCAACAAAAAAATTCACAAAAATTTGCCGCATAATTTTGAAAAATTTTCTGGAATTTTGACACAAAAATTAATTTTCATGACTTCCGATTTGGCTGAAAATTTACAAGCGATCCCTTGGCGACCTCCTTAACGTGCTCTTAAAGTTTGAGCAAATTCTGGCTGCTGGTTTCTGGGATATAGCCAACAAAAAAATTCACAAAAATTTGCCGCATAATTTTGAAAAATTTTCTGGAATTTTGACCAAAAATAAATTTTTATGACTTCCGATTTGGTTGAAAATTTACAGGCGATCCCTTGGCGACCTTCTTAACGTGCTCTTAAAGTTTGAGCCAATTCTAGCGGCTGGTTTCTGGGATACAGCCAACAAAAAAATTGCACAACGATTTGCCGCATAATTTTGATAATTTTTCAGTGTTTTTGACATCAAAAATACATTTTTTATATTCAAAATCTTTAGAAAATTGGCAGGCGATCTTTTGGCCACTCCCTTAACGTGCTGTTAACGTTTGAGCAATGTCTGGCGGCTGGTTCCTGGGATACAAACCAAAAATAAATTAAAAAAACAATCAAAATTTTACAATTTGAAGTTTACCCAAAAGAATTTCGTTAATATAGGAATATTGGTTGAAAATTAATGCATCGCCCCACCTTGGGCAATCCAGGAATGTGTTTTTAACATTTTAAAAGCCTCTGTCAGCTGGTTCCGGGGATAGCATCTTAAAAAGATGATCAAAAAAGAAAGTACAATAAAAAACATACCAAAATTTTTATTTTTCCATTCAATTTTTCCCGTGTTTCCAATTGATTAATCAATTATTTACATGTTTATGGTTTTGTTTAATTTTCTATTAGTTTTGGCTGTGATAATTTTACTGGCAAATGATTATTTTGAAATATTTTGTGACGATCCAAAAGAAATCCACCTGTTTATTCCACCCAGTCAATTTTTTTTTAATAAAACATAACCTAAATAATGCAAATAGATTGTTTTATCGATAATTTTTCCTATTCAATTTTCTTGTTATCGCCAATAGATGGTGCAATAAAATTAAAATGGGGATAAAATATTTGGCATTTATTAAAAATAGCGAACACGTCAGACGCCATGATGGCGACGGCCATCATTTATTTATTTATTGTTGTTTTTTTTTGTTGGTTTGTTTTGGTTTATTTTGTTGGAAGGTTAGTTTTTTTTTATTAAGTTTGTTGATTGGCATTAAAAGATAGCGGAGTGTTGATGGTGTTCTAATGATAATTATTTGATTCAATTATTAATTTGGGAATTTTCACTCCTATTACTAGTGAGTCCCGGTTATTTAACTGAGTGGGAAAACATAAAAATAAAGGTAAACATTTATAGAAGCGAAGATAATTTTGGAATGAAGAACAAATGCGATTGATCTGATTTATTGTTATATATACAGTTTGGACTAGGGCCGCAACACGGAAATGGATTAAAAAATGATGATGATACCAATTGTGATGGGTGTCGGAATATATTGCGGAGCATTGTGTTGTGATGATTGTAAATTGCGGGGAGATTATGCTTGTGATAAAATATGAATTTTTTTTGATGATATTCAATTCAAGTTCAAATTCCAAGGTAATCCCATTTGATGATCATTTCCAGACTATTATCTATTAAATTAGAGGATATTAGACGTGTTTTACCACTACCCCGGTTATTCCAACTCAAATGGTTTCCATACAGTGACGGCCCAAAATTGCCTCTGCATGGAAATTTAATTTAGCGATCCTGCGAAAACGGAATCACCTAAAGAAAAGTTTTATATTGCAAAAATACCATAATTATCACCGCTATCAATTTCTGGTTGAAAAAAGAAATTTTGGATTTTTTGTCAAAAAATTGGAAAAATCGGAAAATTTGGTTTTTTTCCAGATAGAGATCTGGCCGTTTGGTATGTGTTAGAGATAGTAAAATGAGGAAACTTTTGTTCTACCACTTTGCTATAACACTTGGAATACACCCAGGAAAGTAAAAAGAATTTTTTCTGAATTTCCCAGTAGAGTCAATTTTGAACCACCACTGTATGAAAACCAGTTGAGTTATAATAACCGGGTTGATGGTAAAACACGTCTTATATCCTCTAGTTTAATCGCTGAAAATTTGATAATGATCAAGTACCGGGATCCTGTTGGAACTAACCTTTGAAGTTCATCGAAAATTGATGTTTTTCGATGTTAAAGGAAAATCCACAATTTTCATCGGAAAATTATCCGGCCAATTTCATTTGAAAGATCAATCTTTTACCTTTCCAATGACGTTCTAAAATCCCAAATGAAGCAACTCCTTCATATAGTAATAATTTACGGAATGAAGGTCTACTTGGGATTTCCCAAATTTCAACCGAGCCTCCTGACCAAACCAATGGGAATATTTTCATGGGGTTACCATCAATCGAAAGGTATTTAAATTGCCCATCGACTTATGGTCATCGCGATGGATCGACCAGAACAAAATAAAAAGTTATGGGCGATTGAAAATGCGAAAATCGCGATTTTCAAGGGCAGATGGTGGGGTTCCTGGACCACCCACCAAGGTCATATTTTTGGAATCAACATTCTCGGGGATGGTCTACAACGTCGTAATAAAATAAAATCCCTAGGACGACATGAACAAAATGTTTACAAGAGTTAACTCTTGTATTTTTAGGCCAAAATTTAGCAAAAAAAAAGCAAAAATTAATCTTTTCCCTTTTTTCCTTTTTATTTCTCACGTATCCCAGGTCGTTAGAAAACCACCAACACTGCTGAATCAAATGATTTTCATATGAAAATCACTTGATTTACATCAAAATATAATCGGCGGTTTTTTCCCTCCGAATGGATGGCATCGCTACCAACTCGACCATCATAACATGTAATATATGAATGTTTATTTTTCAATCACTTTATTAGAGAGAATTTTAAATTATTTTAAAGGTTTTATTAATTATTTATAGGATTTATTTTAAGGTTTTACGATGATAAAATTAATAAATTCCAATTTATTTCATTTTATTTTCATGTATTTATTGTTTTTATTGAATTATCTATTCCTAAACCAACCAAAAAAATATCCCAAATATCGAATACTGCAAGAATTTATCAAAACATTTAAGATAAATTGGTTTACATTTTGCTAAACGAAAAAAAAAAGATAACATTTATAAGTTTTATCAACAAAAAAAAAACCTCGAAAAATTTAAGAGGTTTTTTTATTTGAGATAAAAAAAAATAATGTTCAAAAATGCGAGTGACTTTTATTTGAGATAAAAAAAACTTTAAAAAATTGGGGTGACTTTTATTTGAGATAAAAAAAAAGCGGTTCAAATGTTGCTAAAAGATAACATTTATAAGCTTTATTATGGTTTGAACCGATGCTAAATACCTAATATTTTTAGGCATCCAATTTGGCTGAAAATTTACAGGCTGCCCCTTGGAAGTCCCAGGAACGTTGTGTTAAAATATGGAAACGATCTGGCCGGCGGTTCCTGAGATATAACGAAAAAAAAATTAATTTTTTGAAAAACTCGCAAAATTTTTCGGGATTTTTTGCACAAAAATAATTTTTTCATACCTCCGATTGTTCTGAAAATTTACAAGCGATCCCTTGGCGATCCCCTTAACGTGCTGGTAAAGTTTGGGCATGATCCGGCCAGCGGTTCCTAAGATATAAAAAAAAAAAATTATCAAAAAATTGGCCGCAAAACTCGCAAAAATTTTCGATCAATTTGAGCACAAAAATAATTTTTTCATACCTCCGATTGTTCTGAAATTTGACATGCAACCCCTTGGCGACCCCAGCAACGTGTTGTAAAAGTTTGGACAATTTCTGCCAGTTGGTTTCCGAATTATAACCTAAAAAAAAAAATGTTAAAAAAAACCTGTTAAATGTTTAAGGTTAAAATTCTCCAAAAATCAATAAACTTACCCTTCGGGGTCCTCAGAAACGTGTTAATAAAGGTTTGACCCATTCCTGTCAGCTAGTTAGAGATATTCAACCTTTTAAAACACTATCCAAAGAGCTGGCAGTAAAATTCTCACAATCATTTGGGAAATTTTCAAACCAAAGCCACTTTTGAAGTGACAATAATGAACAAAGGAACCCTTGGGGGCCCCAGAAACGTGTAACGTAAACGTTTGGGCAGCTTCTGGCGGATGGTTATTAAGATACAGCCTAAAAATAAAGTTAAAAAACAATAAAATAAATAAAAAAAAAAAAACCTAACCTTAAGTTTTGGGATTTTTTCCATTAAGTTTTCCCGTACTTTTAATCAATTTAATCCAATAGTTACAGCATAGTATTGTGAATTATGTACTTCTTGTCGCTCCCCATTGTACGGTTGCTTTCCCAGAAACCACAATCATTTTAATTTTGGAAGATTTCTTTCGATCAACTCCACGCCTTTTTTGTTTGTTTGTTTGTTTATTTATTAATATTCCTTCGGTAGCTTAGACCATATGGAAATTATAGTTTTGGCTCTGTATGTGATACAAATCCTATCAAAGTAGGATTCGAACTCACGACTTTAGAAATTTGTCAGATTTCTTCAGTAAATGCACGATAACCACTTGTGCCACAGAGTGAACTGCCTTTTTCAATAATGCTTTTTTTTCATAACAAAATAAAAAAAGCAAAAAGAAAATGGCTGCTTTTGATAATAAATGTCTAATTTTTAGCACGCCATCTGCAAAAAGTATAGGCATTAAAATGAATTCTATTGAATTTTCATGTTCCTGAATGTAGTCGCAGGTAAAATTCACATCTGGAGGTGAATCATGATCGACGATAGCGATAGTATCGTCTATCGTCTAAAATAACGATAGACGAGTATCGTCTTTTTTTGCCAGAATCATGATCATCGATACTGTCGATGTCGGTATTTTTGACATATCGTCTGGTATTTTGTATACATTTATTTATATAAAAAAATTTGAATAAAAAAAATAGAAAATTCTAATTATTATTTCCCAATCAAAAGTAATTATAACAATTAATTTTTCCTAAATATTATTTCACTAGTAATTGAATATACACTTTAATAAATAAACATTTTATTAAACATTCATTAATAAAAATATTTTCATTGTCGGCCGAAAATATAAACAAAAAATTTAATCACATAACCACAAATAATAAAAAAAGTGAACAATCAATCTAGATTGAATTGGGGAACACGGTATTTATTCACATTCTATATGTAATTACTATCGTAACGATAGCTAAATAGCAATCGTCGAAAATCATCGTCAAAGTAGACGACTATCGACGACCATGATTTCATTTTGCATCAATATCGTCTATCGACTATCGCTATCGTCGATCATGATTCACCTCCTGATGATGGAAATTTGTCATTTATTCAAATATGGCTGCAAATGTCATAGGACGCCATCATTGATTTTTGTTTTTGTATTGTTTGTTTACATTTTTTTTCTCAATAGCATCCTTTAAAGCATAAGTATGCAAGTTTTCAGCCCGATAGCTCAAACTTAAAGGTTTCCGTGAAAAATCCATTTTTTCATAAGGGGCACAATCTTTAACCTATCCTTCATCTATAACATATCCAAATTTGAAGTATATATCTCATCGGGAAGCTTCACAAATCTCATTTTACTTCATCAATAATGGGAAAAATCGTCAAAATTTATTCATTTTGTATGAAACCGGCAAAAATATGCAAAATGTTCAAGTTGAAAGTTTTGCATTTTTTTAACTTTTTCATGCAAATCATACATTTTTATATGGATTTTTTAAGGAAAATCTCATGATTCCAAAGGATCCAGGCGACGCCCGAGGATGCCCAGATACATAAAACGATAGAGAATTTTATTACCAATCGATTTTTTGCAGTTTGGGAACTATAAACTTATGTCTTCTAGTAATTATCTATGAAAAACCTCCTGAAAGTCATTTTTTTGGGATAAAAAAAGTGGTTTTTTGAGAATACCTTTGGAATGGTTAGAGATAGAATCACGGAATCTTCTACACAAAGAAAGGTATTAAAAATCGCCAGTAAACCTCACGCCCCGGTTTGATTATCTTTAGGAATAAGGAAGTTATCGAACTTCCAACATTAGATTTTCAATCAGTTATATCCGGCAAACTAATCACAATTGGTATATGCTGTAATGGGAAAAAATGTTCATTTTTGATCAATAAATCAACTAGCAAAAGTTTTTAAAAAAAGTCAAAAAAGTTGAAATATCAGAAAATTTGGGTTTTTTCAAGATAGAGATCTGGCCTTCTAGTATGTCTTGGAGGTATTAAATATACGAAACTTTTGTTCTACAACTTTTGGATTCCATTAGAAATACGCCCGGTAGAGTAAAATGAAATTTTTCGGAATTTTCCGGTGGAGCCGACTTTGGGCCCCTACTGTACCGCAACCAATTGCGATATAATATCCGGGGTAGTTGCAAAAGATGTCACATATCCTCTTTTATGATGGCTTGAAATCTGGGAATCCTAACTCATTGGAAACCCATTGGAACTAACCTTTGAAAAACACCGAAAATCAACGTTTTTCGATGTTAAAGGAAAATCCACAATTTTCATCAGATCCTTTTACAACCAATTTCATTTGAAGGAGCAATCTTTCTTCTTTCTAACGATATATAGAATTTGAAAATGAAGCAACTTCTTCCTATTGTAATGATTCACCGAATGGGGGTCTACTTGGGATTACCCAAATTTCAGTCCAGCCTCCTGGCCAAACCAATGGGAGTATTATATCAGGAATATCAATCGAAAGGTAATTAAATTCCCTATCGATCCACCGGGACCCCTAAGAATTTCCCAGAATAAAATCAAAAGTTATGGGGGTTTGAAAATGGGAAAATCGTGATTTTTAAGGCCAGGTCCTGGTGTCCCTGGACCATCTGAAAATCTCATACTTTTGGAAAATGTAGCTGAACTTGTCCTCTACCACCGAGTAAAATTTGGGATCGCTAGGACGACATGAACAAAATTTTTACAAGAGTTAACTCTTGTATTTTTCAGATCAAAATTTAGCAAAAAAAAGCAAAAATTAAACTTTTCCACCTTTTCGTGTCTGTTTATTTCTCATATCCCAGGCATTTGAATTACCCTCACACTTGTTCAGGTGATGAAGACTTTCATATGAAAATCATTTGGTGTATTACAACCAAAATATAAATTGGCTGGCTTCGCTACTAACTCGACCATCAACGCATGTAATATACGAATGGTTGTTTTTCAAACACTTTATAAATTCGAGTTTGAATTAACAAAAATTCAATTTTAAAATACATTTTAATTGGGTTTTGGCTTGGGAATTGAAAATAGGTTTAATTTATTTCATAGGTTTTAAAATAAAATAAATATTTGGGAATCAATTTCTTTAAAAAGCAAAAATTTAACTTTACCCTGTTTTTTTATTTCTCCTATTAGGAAATATCCCACAAATTTGAATTCCAAACACACACCGCCGGATTGATCGATTTCCATATGAAAATTACTTGATCTACATAAAAATATTATAGTCAATGATTTTCCCTAGAATGCCTGGCTTCGCTACCAACTCGACCACCGGATCACATAATATACGAATGGTTAGTTTTCATTCCCTTTATAAAAATGCGAAATTTTGAGGCGTATCAAAGATTCATTATACAATTAAGGTGCTTTTTATTTAACATTTAGATGATTTTTAAATAAATAATAAAATATAATTAATTTATTTTCTTTTAATAAATTGTTTTATTTTAATTAAATAATTTTATTTATACATAAATTATTAAAATTACCCTAAACTTATTGATAAACTATCCAAAAAATATCCCAAATATCGAATTTACCATGGATTTAATCGATTTATCACGATTAAGATAAAAAAAATGGATTTTATTTTGCTAAACGATAAAAAGTTAACATTTATAAGTTTTTCCTAATGCAAAAATATCGAATATTGTGAATCGATAAGAAAAACCTGGTTTCATTTTTGCTAAAGCAATAAAAAGATAATTTTTAGCAATTTATTTTACCAAAAAACCCTTTTAGATAAAAAAAAGTGCTTCAAATGTTGCTAAAAGATAACATTTATAAAGATTTATCTTTTTATCTAATGGTTCAAATGTTGCTAAAAGATACCATTTATAAGTTTTGATTTTTTTTATCTAATGGTTCAAACCTGTGCTAAATATTCCAAAATTTTAGGCCTCTAATCCGGCTGAAAATTTACAGGCTGCCCCTTGGAGGTCCCAGGAACGTTGTGTTAAAATATGGTAACGATCTGGCCGGCGGTTCCTGAGATATAACGAAAAAAAAAATTAATTTTTTGAAAAACTCGCAAAATTTTCCGGGATTTTTTGCACAAAAATAATTTTTTCATACCTCCGATTGTTCTGAAAATTGACATGCAACCCCTTGGCGATCCCAGCAACGTGTTGTAAAAGTTTGGACAATTTCTGCCAGCTGGTTTCCGAATTATGACCTAAAAAAAAAATGTGAAAAAAAACCTGTAAAATGTTTAAGGTTAAAATTCTCCAAAAATCAATAAACTTACCCTTCGGGGTCCTCAGAAACGTGTTAATAAAGGTTTGACCCATTCCTGTCAGCTAGTTAGAGATATTCAACCTTTTAAAACATTATCCAAAGAGCTGGCAGTAAAATTCTCACAATCTTTTGGGAAATTTTCAAACCAAAGCCACTTTTGAAGTGACAATAATGAACAAAGGAACCCTTGGGGGCCCCAGAAACGTGTAACGTAAACGTTTGGGCAGCTTCTGGCGGATGGTTATTAAGATACAGCCTAAAAATAAAGTTAAAAAACAATAAAATAAATAAAAAAAAAAACCTAACCTTAAGTTTTGGGATTTTTTCCATTAAGTTTTCCCGTACTTTTAATCAATTTAATCCAATAATTACAGCATAGTATTGTGAATTATGTACCTCTTGTCGCTCCCCATTGTACGGTTGCTTTCCCGGAAACCACAATCAATTTAATTTTGGATGATTTCTTTCGATCAACTCCACGCCTTTTTCAATAATGCTTTTTTTTCATAACAAAATAAAAAAAGCAAAAAGAAAATGGCTGCTTTTGATAATAAATGCCTAATTTTTAGCACGCCATCTGCAAAAAGTACAGGCATTAAAATGAATTCTATCGAATTTTCCTGTTCCTGAATGTAGTCGCAGGTAAAATTCACAGCTGATGATGGAAATTTGTCATTTATTCAAATATGGCTGAAAATGTCATAGGACGCCATCATTAATTTTTGTTTTTGTATTGTTTGTTTACATTTTTTTTCTCAATAGGTTATTTTTTTTTTGGTGTTGGTGATATGCTGTGGATAATTATCAATTTATTCTTCTTTAAGTGGGTGGGTACCGTTGCTTTCTTTGGGAAATCTTTGTCGGGCCATAACTCAAAAACCAAGGGCTAAAAGGTTCTGAAACCTATTTATTCGGATTCAGCATCCTTTAAAGCATAAGTATGCAAGTTTTCAGCCCGATAGCTCAAACTTAAAGGTTTCCGTAAAAAATCCATTTTTTCATAAGGGGTTAGTATAGCAAAACTTTGGGAAATCTTTGTCGGGCCATAACTCAAAAACTAAGGGCTAAAACGTTCTGAAACCTATTTATTCGGATTCAGCATCCCTGAAAGCATAAGTATACAAGTTTTCAGCCCGATAGCTCAAACTTAAAGGTTTCGGTGAAAAATCCATTTTTTCATAAGGTCAAAATCTTTGTCGGGCCACAACTCAAAAACTAAGGGCTAAAACGTTCTGAAACCTATTTATTCGGATTTAGCATCCCTTAAAGCATGAGTACGCAAGTTTTCAGCCCGATAGCTCAAACTTAAAGTTTTCGGTTAAAATCCATTTTTTCATAAGGGGGTACCCTTTCAAAACTTTGGGAAATCTTTGTCGGCCCATAACTTGAAAACTAAGGGCTAAAACGTTCTGAAACCTATTTATTCGGATTTAGCATCCTCTAAAGCATAAGTATGCAAGTTTTCAGCCCGATAGCTCAAACTTAATGGTTTCGGTGAAAAATCCATTTTTTCATAAGGAGTTAGTATAGCAAAACTTTGGGAAATCTTTGTCGGGCCATAACTCAAAAACTAAGGGCTAAAACGTTCTGAAACTTATTTATTCGGATTCAGCATCCCTTAAAGCATAAGTATGCAAGTTTTCAGCCCGATAGCTCAAACTTAAAGGTTTCGGTGAAAAATCCATTTTTTCATAAGGGGTTTGTATAGCAAAACTTTGGGAAATATTTGTCGTGCCATAACTCAAAAACTAAGGGATAAAACGTTCTGAAACCTATTTATTCGGATTCAGCATCCCTTAAAGCATAAGTATGCAAGTTTTTAGCTCGATAGCTCAAACCTAAAGTATTCGGTGAAAAATCCATTTTTTCATAAGGGGTTAGTATAGCAAAACTTTGGGAAATCTTTGTCGGGCCATAACTCAAAAACTAATGGCTAAAACGTTCTGAAACCTATTATTCGGATTTAGCATCCCTTAAAGCATAAGTATGCAAGTTTTCAGCCCGATAGCTCAAACTTAAAGGTTTCGGTGAAAACCCCATTTTTTCATAAGGGGATACCCTTGCAAAACTTTGGGAAATCTTTGTCGGGCCATAACTCAAAAACTAAGGACTAAAACGTTCTGAAACCTATTTATTCGGATTCAGCATCCCTTAAAGCATAAGTATACAAGTTTTCAGCCCGATAGCTCAAACTTAAAGGTTTCGGTGAAAAATCCATTTTTTCATAAGGGGTTAGTATAGCAAAACTTTGGGAAATCTTTGTCGGGCCATAACTCAAAAACTAATGGCTAAAACGTTCTGAAACCTATTTATTCGGATTCAGCATCCCTTAAAGCATAAGTATACAAGTTTTCAGCCCGATAGCTCAAACTTAAAAGTTTCGGTGAAAAATCCATTTTTTCATAAGGGGTTAGTATAGCAAAACTTTGGGAAATCTTTGTCGGCCCATAACTCAAAAACTAAGGGCTAAAACGTTCTGAAACCTATTTATTCGAATTCAGCATCCCTTAAAGCATAAGTATGCAAGTTTTCAGCCCGATAGCTCAAACTTAAAGGTTTCGGTGAAAAATCCATTTTTTCATAAGGGGTTAGTATAGCAAAACTTTGGGAAATCTTTGTCGGGCCATAACTCAAAAAATAAGGGCTAAAACGTTCTGAAACCTATTTATTCGGATTTAGCATCCTCTAAAGCATAAGTATGCAAGTTTTCAGCCCGATAGCTCAAACTTAAAGGTTTCGGTGAAAAATCCATTTTTTCATAAGGGGTTAGTATAGCAAAACTTTGGGAAATCTTTGTCGGGCCATAACTCAAAAAATAAGGGCTAAAACGTTCTGAAACCTATTTATTCGGATTCAGCATCCCTTATAGCATAAGTATGCAAGTTTTCAGCCCGATAGCTCAAACTTAAAGGTTTCCGTGAAAAATCCATTTTTTCATAAGGAAAACATTATAGAAATACTTTATTGTTCATTTTAAAATAAATTACATAATCCACATTTCTTATATCATTAATTTAATTTTAATACGATCAGAAAATTTATCATTAATTCAACAAACAAATTAAATTTAAAAGTAATATAAACACATGTTTTTAATATACCATTTATATTGAAAGTTATATAATGTTTGTTAAACTTGTTTAAAGTCTTTTTATTCGGGTCGTTTCATATTTTTCCATTATTCTTGTTTATAGTTATAGAGGCTAATTTAAAATCTTACATAATTATTCATAATTTGCAAATTATTATAAATATTTTCTGAGTGAAATTGTATCCAAATTTATCAAAACAATGGAATTAAAATGTGTAATTTTCATAATGAAAAAAAGAAATAATTAAGTAAAATATTAAATAAATACAAAAATAATCATCACAGCTCTTTCAAAAAAAGTTCAAATTTGCATTTATAATAACATATAATAAATAAATGATATTAGTTAAAAATTGCAATCTAAAGTATTGGAATGTGATAAAGTTTGTATTGCACCTAAATTATACAATAAATGTTATTAATTTACTGAATATGTTTTTCTTCCTGGAATAATTTATGATAAATCATTTTTATGCAAAATTTACATATGATATATAAATTGCCATATTTTTAAAACAAAAAGTACATTGAAATTCTTTTTGACCGTATTCCATTAATCCATTTGATGTTTTATATGGAATATCAGCAGACATTATTGGATATTGTTCTATATGATTTTCACGGATTGTTATTATGAAGTTAGTTATTCTTGAATACAATTTTCATTTATTTGTTGACATTTGCCAATCAGTATTGATTGCCTAAACGATGCTGATGATATTAAGAATGGTGATGATGAAAATGATGCATGTTATGTTGTTATATGCGATTTCGATGGATAAAAACCTAATCCCATTGGAATTTCGTGCGTTAGCATATGCTTACGTAATGTACTTAATTCACGAAATGAGCGATTACATAATGTGCATTGAAATGGTTTTTCACCTGTATGAATCATAACGTGTCGTTTTAAATTTGAACTGCTACCAAATATACGATCACAAACTGGACATATGTACGCTCGTTTATTATTTTCCAAACATATAATATCCTCGCTGGCACTGCGTGTTGGAGAAAGAGCAGTGATATTGGTAGTGTTGTTGGTCACTAAAGATGTACTGTTGATTATTGTCTTCTTAAAATTTATAATCATTGTGGGCGATGCAACCATTTTTCTACCATGTGTATTTCGTTGATTAAATATATTACTATAATTTGTAGTTGATTTTGGTGTAAACACTTCAGTTTGCTCACAATACAAACAGCGTGTTGGATTATCGAATGTTGGCCTATTACAATGGCACATCATACACAAATAATTGTTTTCTTGAGAATGTATACGACGATGTTTCTTTAAATCGCTAAACTCGCGAAATCGTTTTGTACACAAATCACACCCATGTGGACGTTCCCCTGTATGTATCATCATGTGACGTTTTAAATTATATCTTGTTGCAACTATACGCTTACATACAAAACATTGATGTGGTTTGCTATCTTTCTCATTGTAATTTAAGAATTTTTGTTCTACATCTGCTGATTGAGATGCACTATTATATTTATTTGAATTATTATGATCAAAATTTCCAGCACCATTAATATAATCAGAATTATCAACATTACCAATATAAGCTATATTACAATTATAATAATATTTACCATCACCATTATTACTACGAATATCGTCAATATTATAAGTACTATTATTGTAATATGTTTTATTATTCAGTATATCATCTTCACTGTCAAAATAATCATCATTATCATCATCGCTTTCTATTACAATAACTTCTTCCTTATCATTATTATTATTGTTATTAGTTGATTCATTTATTCCATTCGTTTCTACTAATTGATGACGATTAGCGATAGCTAATTTTTTTTGTGTTAGTTCTAAATGATGTTGTAGTTTAATTTCATCATACGAAAAAAAATCTTTATTTTTTGATTCCGTTAAATATCGATTAACATTCGTTGATGTTTTGATTGCTATTTTATGATTATCATAAATAATTGAAATATGTATATGAATATTTTGAACAACGGTTTTTAGAGAGCGTGTTATGATTTAGAAGTAAATTAATAAATTTATATTACTTACCAGCATTTTGATCATCAAATGCTGGAATTACATCTAATAGGTATCTATTCTTTGTAATTCCAATGAAATCACTATTTCTAATACAATCTGCAACCTCATTATCATCTTTCTTTAAATATAAATCATCTTTATGTGGCTCATCGTTGATAATACATTCTGGTTCAAGTTTAACGTATGCTCGTGGTGTAAATGATTGTAAATAATGATGATTGCGTGATACTGTGTTCATTTGTCCATTATTTTCACTTATCATTATTTGATGATCTATACACTCGTTATTTCTTTTTACGGTAAATTTTGAATTGGAATAACTGTCAAAGTATAAACACTTTGCATTTTCATTTAAACCTATATTAATATTATCCTCTTCATCAACATAATCATTGTACGGAGTTCGTAATCGATTTTTATCTGTTTCATAATTCATTCGTTTTAAAGAATGTATTACTGAATTTGATGCGAATGCATCCATTTTAACATTAAGATATATATTTGTAAATAATCCACTAATAAACGAACATATTGAAATATGACCATGCTATGCAATATGCATGTAATGCATGTAATGTAATGTAATATTAATTTGATTTACTACTTTTACGTCACAACGGTCACATAACATATTTATCTTATGAACGAACAAAACTACCAATCCTATTCCTACCAATATAGAATTTTACTTCGATATCACTACCAAATTTCCAATGCATTCGTGTCCATATATGAAATTTAATTTAATTTAACAAAAATTCGCTAGATGCCTCAGAAAATAAAGTCTTGAAAACGCGGTAAATGAAATTAATTTTTTAATTTTTTCAAAATGTATTTCATATTCATAATTTCTTCAAATATTATTCTTGTAAGCAGTATTTTAAGTATTTACCAAACCATTTTTAAATCTTTTAATTCAATTTCAATTATTAATTATGATTTTAAGGAACAATTTTATTTTTTTTTTATTTATATTTTATACTCTTTGGCTACAGTGGACATATCGAGTTTTTCTTTTTTTTCAGATTCTTATTTCTTTTATATATGATATTATTTCTTCATATATTTCTTTTTTGTTTTGTTGTAATAGTTCGATAGTTTTTCTTCTCTTTTTATATTGATGTATCTTTCTCTTTTATTTTTAATCTTTAATATTTTTGTTTGCTTATGTTTTTTGTTTTTATAATTTTTTATTGTGTGCGTCTGTGAGTAAATAAAGTCTTTTATCTCCTTTTTATAAATCGAAAAACAAAAATCAATAAAATTTTATTGAAATACGAGAAAATATAAAAATTTCCAATTATTGGTATCATCATCAAAAAAAAATAACTTTGATATATTAATATTTTTATTTATTTTTAATATTTATAAAATGATTATAATGACACACTATATAGCATTTCTAAAAGTAGTTTTAAACCGAAAGAAAATTTCGTTTCGGATTCACCGTCAGTTGTACTCGAACACGCCTAATCCGAACCTTTACTAAATCAAGCCAATATCGTTGTATTTTTAATTCATTCTCATTTGTCCGCTATTTCAACTTCCACTTTTTAAAAATCGTAATAGATCACAAATAAAAAAACAGCGCAATTCTCAAACTTTTGCATTTTGCAATAAAAAAACAAATTACTTTATATATTAATTTTTTCCTTTCTTCATAATACAGACATTATATTCAATTTTTATAAATTTAAATTTATAATATACAATATTTTGAGATTTCATTTTTTTGTAAAGAAGATATTAATAATAATATTGCTAGTAATGATATAATAAAAACTACTGCATAATCATCGTATTAAAAGTTAAAGCGCATAATAACATCTAAAATGCATTTGTTTTAAGACCGATAAAGATAAGAAATAAATTAGGGCGTATACAAAGTAATATGATAACAATATACATATTTTTTTTAATTAATCAAATAATCAAAAATAATCATTAAAAAAACTCACGATTCACATCATATTTTTTAAATAATGAATTATTTTGCAAATAATGATTATGAGCTTAAAAAAAAGAATTTTATAAGTGGGGAAAAATATAATTAAATAATATATTAATATGATACACCAAAATATAAAAAACAAAACCATTCGATTTGTGTCTTGATTTAATAATGTTTATTATATTAATTTAAGTAAAAAAATTTTTGCATTTTTTCTTAAAGCAAAAGATAAGATCTTTTAAGTGATTTTTATATATCATATATTTTATTGAGGTAATTATTAAAATTTATTTATTTTGATTTTACATATTATTATAATTGGATGATGGCTGCTGTGATTGCGATGTTTCTAACTTAAAATGAGACTTTTGGTGGGTTTTTAATCCACTGGATTGGGTATATCGTTTTGAACATAATTTACATTCATATGGCTTTTCACCAGTATGAGTTCGCATATGTTTATTTAAATAATCTTTAACGGTAAATGTTTTACCACACTGTTGACATGAATATGGTTTTTCGCCGGTGTGCGTACGACGATGTTGCGTTAATGTATTTGATTGTGAAAATGATTTTGTACATAAATCACATTCATATGGTTTTTCTTTAGTATGTACTCGCAAATGACGTGTATAATATTCAGAAACATAAAATTCTTTAGCACAATAATCGCATTTGTATTTAAAGGCATTGGTATGTGTTTTACGATGCATTGCCAGAGTACTTGAATGTTTAAAACTTTTATCACATTGGGTACAACGATATGGTTTCTGTTTTGGTATGGTTGTAATTTTAACTGATGGCAGCATTGTTGTTGTTACAACCGAAGGTCCAGATTGAATTGGTAACCTTTTTATTGGCAGTGGCACCATCGTTAAAGTTTGTAATGTTTGTTGAGTTTGTAAATTATGATTATTATTTTGATTTATCAACTGTTGTTGTTGTTGTTGTTGTTGTTGATGATGATGAAGAATATGATTATGATTGGATAGGACCATTGACGGTGTCGTTCTGGTTGTTTCAATTTTTATATTATCACCTGACATTTGTATACGTGTATTGTTTGAATAACAACCTTCACATTTAAATGGCTCTGTTATACAATTCGTTGAGATTAGACGAAAGCAACCACATTGTATACATTTTAAAGCAGACGATGACGAATGATCGGTCGATATATGATTTTCATATTTACCAGAATTATCAAATGTTAAACCACATAAATTACATTTGTATATATTTGATGTTGTACCATCACCGGTTGAATGCTGTTCTTTGGCATGTATACGTAAGTGTCGTTTTAAACCACCACGATTGCGAAATGTGTTACCGCAAACAGCACAAACATTTGCCATTTGAAATGATGAAAATGTTGTATCGATTGTTTCTAATTTGGGATATTGTGAAGGTGGATGCGAAGCTACGTGCGAAATTTGTGCAATTGGTATTAATTGCGATTGTAATGATGTTGCCAATGTTGCAACAGATGATGGCTGTGAACTACCAGCCAGCGGTATTGTAATTGCAGTTGGTCGATATATCGGTTCTAGTCCTTGTACAAATCTGTACTTTGTTGATGATTCATTATAATATTCCATTACATAATATTATTTTATACTTTTTATACTCGTTAGGTTTGGAATCACAAAAAAAAACTAAAGCAAATAAATTATTTTGTGTACGTTATAAAAATAAAGATTGAAGCATGCACACAAACACAACAATGGAGATTTTTATTACTGTTGTCACAGTTCGCTACCACAAAGAAAAATCACAAAAATAATTCCTTCGATATTTTACAGACGTTTAACAATTTTTTAAATATATTAATATAGAAATAAATCAGACATTTTGTTATTTTATAAGTTATATTTTTTATATTTTAGTTATTAATTTTCTATATTTATTTTAATTAATATTTCATAATTAACGAAGTTACAATTTACAAAATGAAATTAATGCAAAGCAAAACGTAGAGTTTTCGTTTTTCTTTTTCTTTAAACAACTTAAAAACATTTCATTCTACGAAATTCCAAGTTTTCGAAATGCATTTCCAATTTCGATAATTGTAAATTATTCGGTATTTTTTTAAACAATTCCCCTCCCGGTACATATTAGTTAAGTTTATGTGGGCCGTGTAGTCTGTGGACTTTATTGATACGAACCGATTGCGTCGTTTTGCCGAGCGTTTTTTTTTTTTTTGGTCGTTACTACGGCAGAATCGGTTTTGCTATGTATGTTACTTTATGGTCACTTTTGTATATACAAATTTTGGTTTGGATCAAATAGGTCGTTTATGTGCATGTTTTGTCAATAGAAATAAAAGATATAGAATCCCCCCCCCCCCCCCGTAATTTTCCATAGAAAATGTATATAACATTTTATTCCGTATCAATATCAACGCATTCGTGTACGTATACAAAATTTGATTTTATTTTAAATTACAAAGTGTTTTTAATAAAATTTGTAAATATTTCCAATCAAATTAAAATTACATTTTTTTAAAAAAAGTTCTTTGTATTTTAAACGGCTAATAAATAATCAAATAAATAATTAAATTCAATAACTAATATATATATATACATAAATGATAACTAAACTAAATAAATTTGTAAACAATAATGAAAAAACTTTGAACTTGAAGAATATTTTACAATGTTACTAAACTGACTGATAATGTATGCTTTAATAATGAATATTTTTCACAAATAACTAACATGATAGATTTCTCCGAAAAATTAATGATGACCATTCCCCTTTTCGAAGATGCCGAACTATCGATTTAAAAATTAAGCAACTTTAGTGATACTGCAACGCCCTGTTATTGTCAAAACCACGCCGAAAAAATTATATATATTTATATATATAGGCATTGCTGAATCTACCTACAATTACAAGACATCATTCTTGATACTTTAAATCTTTAGTAAAACGTGTGTGTTCTATTTTATTATAATTATTTGAAAATTATGTCTGAATCATTTGATAATAAACGGTAAATGTTTAATTATGCATTATTAAAATTTTTTAAATCTTATTTGTGTGATTTAGTAATAGTTTCCTAAAAAAATGTGTCAACATTTCACAATCGTAAGCCATCAAAAAAAAGTTTGCATTCATTATTTGCGTGCATCATTTTTGTGTGCAAAGTCTGATTAAGATGGAAATGTTTTTTTCTGTCTATTATATTTTATATTTAGAATGTATTTATTATAAAATTAATCAAACTATTTATTAAAATGATAGAACGTTTGCATAAACATTAATAAAATTTAAAAACCCTATATTGTGCCTGCAAAAACCTATTATCTTAATGGAGTAATGCGTACGTTTTTTTTTGGTACTATTTGCCATGCCGTCATTGAGTTTTCAATATAATTCATTCTTTGTATAAAAATTTTTTTTTTATATTTTATAATAAAAAATTTTTAGTTTATACTTGCTGAGTTGATATGATTAAAAAGTGGCCATGCGGAAATTTTTCAAAGCACTCGAATAATCTTATACAAGTATGACACAAACAGACGTTTGTGCGTGATTTGAAGTCTTAAATACAATATGAACAACAATAATCCCTATAAAAAAGAATTACAAATTTCATATTGTATAATTTGTTCTAATCTAGTTATACATTCAATTATTAATAAAAATACAGGCATATTGAAGATCGTAGCTGCTTTAACTAACTCGCCTTCCTTTCTTATTTGCCCTATTCAATATACGTTTACGCTCACACGGTTTGATTTGAAGTTAACTAACCCCATCAACATTTCTAAATTTGTCAACTATCTATATATTTCCATAGTAATGACAACGATGAAATGCAAAGTGGTAACAATGATAAGGAAGCATTCATTAACGCATCGGGTGGTGGTGAGCTCGTAGATGCCGATGGTTATTTTGATACCAATTGTACAGAAATTGTGGATAGCTTCGACGATATGAATTTAAAAGAGGAACTTTTACGTGGTGTTTATGCATATGGTTTTGAGAAACCATCAGCTATTCAACAGCGTGCTATCATGCCATGTATAAACGGACATGATGTTATTGCACAAGCTCAGTCTGGAACTGGAAAAACCGCAACATTTTCAATTGCTATTCTGCAACGAATTGATACATCAATACGTGAATGTCAGGCATTGATATTGGCACCAACTCGTGAATTGGCTTCACAAATACAGAAAGTCGTTGTTGCTTTAGGCGATTTTATGAATGCCGAATGTCATGCATGCATTGGTGGTACAAGTGTACGTGATGGTGTACGTCAATTAGAACAGGGTGCACATACTGTTGTTGGTACACCAGGACGAGTAATCGATATGATTAGTCGAAAGGTTTTCCGCACGAATAACATAAAATTATTTGTATTGGATGAAGCTGATGAAATGTTATCACGTGGTTTTAAGGATCAAATTTGTGATATATTTAAGAAGTTACCGGATGACGTGCAAGTGATTTTGTTGTCGGCAACCATGCCAACGGATGTACTTGCAGTAAGCAAAAATTTTATGCGTGAACCAAAAAGAATTTTGGTGCGTAATGAAGAACTAACGTTGGAAGGTATCCGACAATTTTACGTGTATGTTGAAAAGGAAGATTGGAAACTGGGCACATTATGTGATCTGTATGATACTATTTCAATTACACAATCTGTTATATTTTGCAATACACGTCGTAAGGTAGATGAATTGACCACTAGCATGACCGGAAAAGTTTTTGTTGTGTCCGCATTACATGGTGATATGGAACAACGCGATCGAGAAATTATAATGAAACAATTTCGTACCGGTTCTTCTCGTGTACTCATTACAACTGATATATTGGCTCGTGGTATTGACGTCCAACAAGTATCTTTGGTTATCAATTATGATTTACCAACGAACCAAGAAAATTATATTCATAGGTAAAAAATTAGACATAACTAATAAAATGGAACATTTAAAAATATTAAAATTTTTACGAAATTTTCTTTTAGAATTGGACGCAGTGGGCGTTTTGGACGTAAAGGAGTAGCTATCAACTTTGTAACTGCAAAGGACAAGCGTGTTTTACAAGAAATTGAAAGTTATTATACTACGCGCATTGAAGAAATGCCAAGCAATGTAGCCGATTTAATTTAATTCTATTTTATTTATTTAATTTTTATTTTGTTCATCATATCAAATTTGAATAAAAACATACTTTTTTTAATTAATCGATAATAAATAAACAATAATTAATTCCAAAAAATATTATAAATAAATAAACAAATTTGATAACAACAACAAACTCAATATAATATTTGAGTTGAGTAACAAGAAAAAATTAATTGTAAAATAAGAAGATTTAACTACAACAAAATCATATAAATATTATTATGCTAAAATGATTATTTGGATAAAGAAAAATCGTATAATAAAAATTACATTTTTTTTAAACATTTTTAAATTCCAAAAAAACTTGATATTTTTTATCTATATAGAAAAAATAAATTTATGGTTGAACTTATTTAGTACAGAAGATCTCTATAAAACAAAAATAAAAAATACCTACGAAATGCATGATATAAAATCAATTATCTCAGATTTCAATTTTATAATCAAAATTTAAAGCATATTCTATTTGTTTATACTCAAACCAAACAAATGATTTATACATACAGTTAATTCCAAGTTATCCATCGTAAATATTATCATATTTCATTTTTTTTTTTCAAATTAAAAGTTTTATATTGTAAATTTGAATACATTATTAGAGAACTTTTCATTTTAATTGAATATAAAAATGTAAACTTTATTTTTATTATTACATTAAACTTGATCTTTAACATTTTTACATAAATAAATAACATAACATAACGTAACGTAGTTTTTTTTATTTCAAATTGACCTACAATAAGGTCGTTACTTTTCTTCATTATTAATAAAATATGCAAAAATATTAAATTAACATATTATAAGATATTTCTCTATACATTTTGTATTGTGTCTCAATTCATTTATTATTTATGTTTATATTGTGGTAAAATTGCATTTTTTTAATACTATTTATTATTAGTATTATTATGAAACTAAAATGATATATTTTCAGAAAGTAACCCAAATTTAATAAATTTTTATTCTTTCCAGGTTGCGTTGTAGTAATTTATAAAAAAAATCAATCTTATATTTGCGCGGGGAAGCTTTGATATGAAAACGTATATCATTTATATTAATTCCCAATTATAATGGCATATGCCTTCTCTAAAAGTCTGCATGATTTATTTAACTATCTGTATAGATATTATATTACACAAAATTATTTGTACCTGTTATCGTTAATAGAGAGGTAATTGGTTTGTAAGAATACAAATGGAAATAAAATTAATTTCATTTCCTCATTCAAATCCGGTTAATAATAATAATAATAAGAATTGATAATAATGACATGACGGAGACACATAACATGACAATTTTTATAATAAATGCTATCAAAACTAAAATAACCCAGGAATAATAAAATTTTTTAAATAAAATATGTATAATATAATATACATATATATTTCCTTTACATTTTATCGTACATTGATTTGATAATAATAATACACATAAATATTTGAAAATATATCCTTGAAGAACGAAACAGCTGATTTTATCGTAAACATATATATATATATATATATATATATATATATATATATATATTGTGCCTTTTTTGATTGTCATTATTAATTACCTGTTATTGATAAGATATCATAATGTTTGTTGCCATTTAATGGTTTAATAAGTTATAAGTAGTCTATGGGTGTATGCCCCCACATTGGAACAAACCTGATGAGGTATCATGTATCATTTATTTATTTATGTTAACTAAATCTTAAAATATCAAATTTTTCCAAAATAAAAAAATACCTTATTGTCAATCATCTTAAACAATAAATCTGTATAGTAAATAGTAAGGTCATATCGCGATAACCCTGAAATTATACTTAAGGTATATAATCGGTTTGGGTTTTTCATATATTAAATATATATATGTAGCACTTCAAAAGTTCATTGATATTTACCTAAATACAACGGCAGCGAAAATATCTAATTTCATTATTCATATATTTAAAATATGAATATGTAAATTATAATTTAGTTATATAATTTTAATCGTTAACGTAATTATGTTAACTGAACGTAAAAATAAATAATAAATATACTATTAAGAGTAAATAGAAAAGAAGAGAAGCGAGGAGATATGCTTCGCAAAACGATTTTGATTTTTTCTATATATAATAAAACAACCTTAACCACGTGTTTTCCAACTATTATTTAAAAATATATTTTGGTAACTATATGCACCATATGTTAATAAATTATTACTATAT
The DNA here is from genome assembly GCA_958336335.1 of Dilophus febrilis. Taxonomy (NCBI): domain Eukaryota; kingdom Metazoa; phylum Arthropoda; class Insecta; order Diptera; family Bibionidae; genus Dilophus; species Dilophus febrilis. The sequence goes on along the minus strand of OY284471.1, from coordinate 46,953,197 downwards.
ACCCAAAAAATGTAAATGCGATTATTGAAAAATTGCAATGATTATATATGCCGAACCAACGCACAAAAAATGGAATTACATGAAAAAAATGAATTTTTTTAAATCAATTCTGAATATTAGCCACCGAAAACCGCAATATAAAAAATTCATGCGCTTTTATTATTTTAAACACACGGTATAAATATGCATAAAGTAATTTATTTGTTGAGTTTTGAAATTTTGAAATTGTTTTAATTCCGGTTTTAATTACGTGCTTGTATAAGTAAAAAATGTAACAGCAAAACATTTCATAAATGTGTCGTTCACGGGTTTTCTCGTAAACTATTCTCGATACTATATATATCCCTCAGTAATTAAATATTTTTCGTTTTTTGACTTTATTTTTGTTCCTTATTTGGCCCTCGTAGGTTTTCCCGCATAAGTGATTCATCATCTAGGTGTCTTTTCTTAAATATATGCATAAAAATGGTTATGGTTTATTACCACCTTAAATCATGGCCAAAAGAAGCAACTTATTATTAATTACGAATATAATATTCAAATTATTATATTAACAAAGAGCATTTCATATAAATATAAACTTAAATTATTATACAAGGTGTTTAAACACATATATATATATATATATATGTTTGCTTATAAAAATATATAATATAATACTTTCATTTCTAAATTCTTTTCTACGATCCATAAACATTTTACGCATACAAATTCATATTTAAGCTAAAAAATGGTAATTGCGCATATCTCTACTAAAACTAATAAAACTCCATTTCCAGATACTGTACTCGAAAATTGCCACAAATTGATACAAAACCATAAGCATATGTGCAAACACCGAGTTTTGTGCAATAATCGAAATGGATACAAAATTATCATGCTTTGTATTTTAATACCGCTTATTATTATTAAGAATATATAATAAGAACATTCTTTCATTCATAAAATTCATTATTAAATAATAGAAATACATAACTTGTATATATATTCAATATCGAGTTCAATATTAATTAAACTTTGATAACCCGATTTACCATATATGTACGACGGCCGGTTAATGTTAAAACACCTTTTATCCATTTAAATTATATGTTCTTTTTTTAGATATAGAAAAGGGAAAGTGATATTTGTTACTATATTTAATATTTAGATTTGTATTAAATTATAATTTGTAATGAATTCTAAAATACGTAAATAACATTGTATTATTATTATATATAAATATAGATAGAACCATAGAACATATATATGGTATATATATTATTAATATTTTTAACCGATATATATATATATATTTAGTGTTACTGATCTCGTCCGGCACCTCAATTTTTATAAGATTGTACATTTATTATGTGCATAAATATATATGAATAATTGAATACATTTAAAAATCAATAGTTGGAAATATATACCATACATACATAAATATTATATTAAAACATGGTTTAAAAAAAGAGTTCAATACAATGCGTATAAATAAAAAAAAAATTATATTTTAAATTATAAATCGAAATAAAATTAATATATGTTTTATTCTTGAATTAATTTTTTTTAATTAAGTTTTAGATAAATTGATCTTGAAATAGATTTCAATCGCAATTTAAATTAGACACAGATATTATATATATAGATATTTGCGGTAATAGATGGAAAGATTGATAGTGTATATATATGTTCAACTCCTGTGTATATATTGAAATTTAAAAATAAAGACGAAATTTCATATAATATATTAATATATAATATATGGAAAAATATGTATATATATTGTATATACTTTATATATTGACAATTCATATTAATTTTAAACATATTTTATTGAAATCATTCCGTGTGTATTTTATTTATATTCTGTCTTCTGTCGCAGGCATTCAATAATATTAAGCGAAATCTAGACGATATAGTATATTATTACTTATTAGAAATGGAAATCTGTCCGAAATTGTTTTTTTCTTTCCAAAATTATATAATATAGAAGCAATATGCATAAGAAATGATATTATATATATTATCTATAGATGCATTTATTATTCAATATATGAAAATAAAATAGTGTTTCAATAAATAATTTATCGTTTTATAATAAATATTCCGTTATATTGAAAGGGTCGTATATTTATGGTTTCAATTTTATTTATATTAGAATTTTTTAAGTGTGAGTTTTGTCTAAATGTATATATATGCTTAATAATACGCTAAGACGGCAAGACTAAATTTCAAATATTATTTTGAAGCGCATTTAATAATATAGTTAAATCACATCAAATCTATTACTATGTTTAATTATAATTTTTAATATATATGTATATATAAATATTTATGCATACTTAAATATATAAATGCGAATATATAATATAATCTAAAATACAATTATTTACATAAATAATACACGGTTTGGTAGTGCAGTGATTGAATTCAATCAATCTTAAATTGCTTTCGGTCGTGGGAGTAGGAGATTTGAACTTTTATAAAATCAGAATAATGTTTCTGTGTGATTTTCGAGGTTTGCAATTGTTAATAAAGATGTTAGACCGTTTTGGGAGCTGCAAATCTGCATCGCGTGTTTGAAAATGGGAAACGCATAAAACAATTATATATATAACAAAGCCTCTATATTTGTATACAATCTTAAAAATAGAAACATAATTATTTTAATTATCAATATATATATTAAAATAATATAAATGATCTTTTAAACAAAAATACTACGGTCGAATTGTATGTAGCTATCCATAGCATCGGTCGCTATATTTACATATAGCATAAAAGAATACTAATATAAATTAATAATAATAATATAATAATAAATACATATCAAATTATAGAATTAATTTTTTAATATATATGTAAAACATAGTTGAAGTAAAGAAAAAAAGTTTTTGTTAATTGTTTAATTCAAATTGTATAGTGGAAATTACCTTGACGTGAATATATGAATATTTAGTTTATATTTGTATGTATAGTGAGTTACCGCATATATATAAAAACCTGACTAGAGTATTTATAACGTTGTGCTTTTATTCAAAAATCAACAGTTTGTTTACAAATTTTCATATTCATAGTCGAAACCGCGATCCTTCTATGTGATACAAATTTTATTTATAATAAAAGAGTTTATAATTAAATTAAATTAAAAAAAAATACATAGTAAATTTTCACAATAGTTGAATTTTTATATTTTGTTTTCAATTTTATATAAAATTTTTGTTATTAGTGGCAGTTTATTAAAAATAAATAAAACCATTATAAAATTAATTTATATATTTATTGAAATTTAAATCAAAACACTATATATTTATATATATATATATATATATATATATATATATATATATATATATATATTACAAATTGTAAAAAACCCCAATTGTGATAATTATAATTAAATTATAATTTAAAATAATTTAATTACCTATATTAATATAAATGTTCAATCATTAAAAAAGGGGAAAAATTGAATAATAAACATTTTTATTATATCATTTATTACATAGAATTTTGTTTAATAAATAAAAAACAAAAATACTTTTCGCAAAAATGCCATCACATGGACAAATTGATTTACAATTATGTGGATTAAATGAATCGATAACAAATTCATCAAGTAGTGGTTCTGAATATGGTGGTAGCAATCATAACAATGGGCATGGTATTTGTTTTTCTGAAGATGAGGAATTATTAAATACGATCACCAATCGACGTGAAATGATCCCAAATAAATTTCGTATACCAACACCAACAACAACTACACATTATAATAATCATTTCATCAATCATGTTGAACGTTATGAAAGTCTTCCGGTACGCCACGTACATGAACCATTTATACGTACTGCAATGGAAAACATTTTAAATTTGGCTGTATTTAATGCAACGGATCGTACAAATCGTGTTTTAGAATGGCATAACCCCGAACATTTACAATCGATTTTGGATTTGAATTTAAAAAACGATTGTGATTCAGATGAAACATTATTAAAATTAATTGATGATACAATTAAATATTCGGTTAAAACTGGACATCCATATTTTGTTAATCAATTATTTTCCGGGTTGGATCCATATGCATTAATTGGACAATGGTTAACGGATGCGTTAAATCCAAGTGTTTATACATATGAAGTTTCACCGGTTTTTACATTAATGGAAGAAATTGTATTAAAAGAAATGCGTAAAATTGTTGGATATTCATCATCATCCTCATCATTTGACAATGATAATGATGACAATCAAAATGGCGATGGTATATTTTGTCCTGGCGGATCCATTGCTAATGGATATGCAATAAATTGTGCACGTTTTAAATATATGCCTGATATAAAGGTATGATTATTAATATTTTATTATATATTTTACCTGTTTTTTTTTTAAATAATGTACTTGTTTTTATATATGAAATTTAAAATTATATTATAATTATGATGTTTTGCTTTTCATTTTAATATAAAATATATGTTAAATCATAATTTATTGATTTAAAATGCTGATTGATTTAATTTATATATACGCATAAAATAGACTAATATTAAAACTGTCTCTCACATAAACATATATATTAAATTAATTTTGCATATCATATATATATTTTTGGCCATTAGGATATAAATATAAATATAAAATTGTTGCCAAAAACGTAAATTAATATAATATATAACGTTTATTGTGTAGAAAAGTATGATTAACTAAATATTATTTATCCTTCAAAAATATATAATGAATTTCCTATACAATAAAAGTAAAAAGGGAGATATAAATATATATATATATATATATTTATATATCTATGTATATAATTTCATATTTAAACATGCACACATTTCCACATATATAGATATATATCAATTATATATGTAATTTATCTAATTAGGTTATTTGTTGTAAATAAAACTTACTTTGTAATAAAATATAGGCGAAAGGACTTAGTGGTCTGTCACGTTTGGTATTATTCACATCAGAAGATTCACATTATTCTGTGCAAAAATTAGCTGCATTTACTGGTATCGGTTCGGAAAATGTTTACAAAATAAATACAGATGTACGTGGAAAATTATGTATTAATCATTTGGAAAATGAAATATTACGTGCAATGAGTGAAGGTGCTCGCCCATTTATGGTATCGGCTACGGCTGGTACAACCGTTCTCGGTGCATTTGATCCACTAGATGACATTGCTAATTTATGTGAAAAATATAATTTATGGATGCATGTTGATGCAGCCTGGGGCGGTGGTGCATTAATGTCTCAAAAATATCGTTCGTTATTGAAAGGAATCGAAAGGTAAGTAAAGTTTTTATTAAATAGTATTATATGTGTTTTTTAATAACAATAAACAGTTTATTACAATAATAAATAAGTAGACAATCACAATAATAAACAGTTGAAATAACACAGAATCTCCAAAAGAGATTAATTATCGAGCCCGCCCGCAGTCATAATATATACCATATATACATATATGTATAACAAAAAGAATTTTTCTTGTTTAATTATATTTATATTTATTATATATTTATAGATCTGATTCGGTAACATGGAATCCACATAAATTGTTAGCGGCGCCACAACAATGTTCAACATTTTTGACAAAACACTGTGGAATACTATCGAAATGTCATTCATCAAATGCCACGTATCTATTTCAAAAAGATAAATTTTACGATACGAAATACGATACAGGGGATAAACATATACAATGTGGACGACGTGCGGATGTATTTAAATTTTGGTTTATGTGGAGAGCCAAAGGTACACATGGTCTGGAACAACATATTAATCGGGTATTTGAAAATGCCGAATATTTTACGGAACAAATAAAGTTAAATAGGCATTTTGAACTGGTAATAACTGAACCGGAGTGCACAAATGTATGTTTCTGGTATATCCCACCAAGTTTAATAAATGTATCAAATCGTAATGATGTTGATTTTATACAAAAATTACATAAAATAGCACCGAAAATTAAAGAACGTATGATGAAAGAAGGTACGATGATGGTCACCTATCAGCCACTGGGTTCAAAACCAAATTTTTTTCGATTAGTAATGCAAAATTCAACGTTAACGAAAGACGATATGTTACATTTTATTGACGAATTCGAACGACTTGGTGAAGATCTTTAAAATATCATATATTGTTAGAATATATAAATTTAAAATGTTATTAATTTTGAAAATTATTATTGTTATTTAAATATTAATATTATTAAATATTATTTAATTTAAATTTAAAAAAAAGATATAAAATAAAAAATATGTTATAATGTATTAATATAATGCATTTCATTGATATATTTTATTTTAGCATATTTTAGTCTGCATTTCGCTTATAATCACCAATACATTTATAATCTTGAAATTAGTTCAATCATTGTAAGGATATTACAAATGTTACTACGTATTACAAATTCCACCGTATACCGTATATGATGAGGTGTTGTTCATGCATAAATCATTTAGAATAAAAGATAGTTTTTTTTTTAATATTATAAATAACCACAACACAAATATGTATATACCCGAACGAATAGATTACATGTGAATGCATATTATATTAATGATCGATATATATATATATAAAAGTATATTTATTATTGCCCATTGATTTTCGGTATACGTGTGTGATGTGAATTAATAGTTTTTATGATTTCAATACATCACAATATGCGAATAATAACTATATATATATATATATAACTATCATATTGTGGCAATAATTATATGGTGATTTAATAATAGTAATGTTGTTTCTTTGAATTTAACCTATAAATATATAGAATTAAAAAATGGGTTGCAATACATCATCGCTTGCATCTGTAAAACAATCTGCACTGTCTAATGGACAGAAATTGCAGCAGAATATTGCTACTATTAGATTATCAAATAGACCTATAACAAAATCCATCGAGAATGCAGCAAATACAATTATTAAGGTGAATTAAGGTTATATGTTATTTTAATAAAGATATATGTAAAATTGAATATATAGTAATTGATTTTTCACATGCTACAAAAATGTAAATAGTTGTTTTCGGTATTTGACAAATGTTTGTTATTCTTAATTTTAGTCTAATGAAACAGTTGAGCAGCGATATAAGTATTTAGACGAACAAATTTATCTGAAAGAATCACAATGTCCAGGTTCACGTCTTGCAACCATAGAAGCATGGGTAGATTTTTTAAAAATGTCCATAGAAAATGATAATTATATCAATTTGAACGGTCAAAATAATAATAATTATAATTATAATAATAATAATAATGGCAACGATGAACAAGATAACTCAATAAATTCCTCTATAAACGTACTACGTAATGCTTTGGAAAAAACAATACGAAAAGATAAAACGTATTTGGCAAAAGTAAAGAGAAATTGATTAATGCTTATCCTGAATCTAAATTTGAATCATGCCATTTTACATATATTTACATTTATACTTAGTTAACACTTCAAATGGGTATATTAACAGATGTAAAATTAGCTGAAAAAAATGAAGAATTTTTCGCTAGCATTAGTCGTAATTCAACACATGAATACGATAAATATTTAAAGTGCTATATGTTAGCTCAAGCAAAAAAGCGTGTAATATTTCTTTCGGAATCATTTATGGAATTGCGGCATTTGTACGTGGAACACGACGGTTTAATAGGTATTTCATTTGTAAATATTATATTACCAAAAAATAAACAGGATAATAATGAAATACAAATTTTGTTTCAATACACATATGGATGGACATTTCATAAATAGCTTCAATAACTGGCGGTACCTATACGTCATTGATTGAACAAACACTTGATGATGAATTAGAAATAGCTAGACAAATGCGTGATAAATTAGGCAGTGTGGCTGAACAGTGGAAAACTGCTGGTTATTTATTAAGAGCAAGTGCAAAATCAGCTGTCCAAGGATGTGAATATTATACGTTAATTGATCATTCTAGGTATAGATATTATAATTAGTATTTATTTTATACCTCATATTATTCACTATATAGCTTTTTATTAACAGTAATGAAACGGAAATATTTTCACTTGCATTAGAATGTCGTAATTCGATTCAGGGATCACTGATTGCCTTTGATGCAGTACAAAAAGTATTGCCACTGGTTGAAATACGATTTGTAACACCTAGACAAGTTGCAGCCGTTCAATATGCAAACATATATATTTTAACTGATATAGTAAATCAATTGCGATACCGTCATACGAATGCGGTCTTTCAAATTTACGCGGAAAATGTAAAAAAATCGGTGGAATGGTTTCATAATCTTTTTATAAATTCCATACAAAAGGATTTGCAAACAGCCGAAGAAACTGTTCTACAATTTGCAAATAAATTACGGCAAGAGCGCATCGAAACCATAAAACAATATCAAATTGGTAACAATTTGTATGTACCTTCGGTTGCTATTGTACATGATAAATAATAATAATAATAAATGATTTTCAATTCTTGTAAAAGAAATTGATATGTTTTGAATAGTATTAAATATGAGTCGAAGAAATTATTAAAATATATGTAGTATTTATAGATATTTTTGATGCGAGCAATATTAAACCTATTGAACTCTAATTTATTATAAGGTACCAAAACGTACACTTAATAAATGAAATTGGTCCCATTTATAAAGACGAAAGACCCATTGAACCATTCAGAAAAAAATTCCATCGAAATAAAACAAATATAAATTGGAGTTTTCGATATAATAAAAAATATATCAGCGTCATATATATGCGTAAGTGCGGTATTGTAGGCGATACCGTTTTTAATTTAAATAATATATTATACACGAAAATTTATATAACTTCTAAAATAATATATGCGATTATACATTTGTTTAATTAATTGAAGGTAATTTATTAGGCAGCCATAATTAGACATACAGTATATAAATAATCAAACAATTACATAGTTTTTTTTTGTTAAGAAGAGATAACACCTTCTTATAATATTTTAACTTAACAATTTAATCTTTAAATTTAATTTCTAATGCAAATAAAAACAAATATTTATTTATTTATTTCTATTTTAATATAGATATATATATATATAATATCATAAAATATATATTTATATATAGTCTCTTGCGAATGTGTTTATTATTATTTACATAAAAATACATCAATTTTTACTACACAATAATGTTCCTATTTGAACATTATCATCATTATTAATTGTTTCCAATTCGTTGTAATGTATAATTTCATTATCCATCTGTTTTTTTTGTTTTAATTTAAACTCTTTACTTCTTAGCATTGGTGTCAACAGTATTTCATCCAAGTTCTCTGTACCACCAGTTAACAAACTAATAGGATATCCAACAGCAAATGACACCAATATACCAATCAAAGCATAATACATAAAACTTATACGAAATAACCAAAATATTTCGTCCGTTGCATTATCATTATTATTTATCCCATTAGTAGTACCATTAATGAACGTATTATTTATAATTGTAAGATTTCTGTAAATATTAAATTTAATTTGTTTTTATTTTTTTATTTGAACATTTGGAAAATCATAATAAAGAAATAATATTATAAATGCTTACACTAAATTTGGAAATACCTCGTCACATCTATCGATGCGCATTTGTAAAGTCGGTTCTTTTTTTTGACGTTGGCCACCGAGCATCATAATCAAAACCAATAAAAATGAACAACACGAACCCACAATAACCCCTCTTGTGTTTGCTTTACGTGTACACATACCCAATGTGAACATTCCCAATAATGTACCCGCTGTAATACCCGTCATTGACAGTGCCATTTGGAATACTGGTCCAAGTTGTTCAATAATAAAAACCAATAACATTTGTATAATTCCAACAACGATAACAATAACCTATACATACAGATAGATAAAAAGGCTTATTATACAGGGTGTGCCAGTAGCCATAATACCTCGTAAACCTGGAACCAAACCAAGCAAACAATCGGGAGCGGGTCTAACTCCAATACCTACCGAATTACAGAGTGTTGAAAATGGACGTTCATTGAAAAGGATACATTCTGTGATTAAGTCTTAACTTAATATAAATAAAATTGTTGCTATCTGTCTTCCGTTTAGGATATTGGCACTCAAAGTAGGAAAAATATTTTTTTTTTCATAATTTTTTTCAGAAAAATCGGTTTTCCTCGAAATTCCTTCTGAAAAAAAATTTTGCTTTAACCTATTTCAATTGCATTTTTCAAGCCCTACGAAACTGTGTGTTGAATTTCTTTCGTATGAACCATGTTTTAGATGTTACTTCACTTTTAGAACTACCTTATTGTTTACTAACATACAAATTGTTTGAAAATAAATACAAAAATTGAATAGAAGAAACATTTGTAAATTTGCTAGTTTTTAAGAATGAAATAACTCCTAAAATATTGTTCGTACGAAAAAAATACGACAAATAGAATTTTCGCAGGCATTGAAAAATGCAATCGAAACAGGTTACAGATTAATTACTGAATATGTATCTTTATAAATGAAGGTCAGTATTCAACCCCTTATAATTCGGTAGGGGTTGAAGTTAGAATCCACTCCCCATATGATATTTGCTGGAACTAGTCACAGGATTACGTGGTATGTGTTTGGGCTATAGCTACTAAGACACGCTATATAGTCATTTCGGTTACGCATATTTTTATCATTTTATAAAATAAATATTTGTTTTTTCGAGAGGTTTTCATATAAAAAAACATCAGATTACTTTCATAATATTGCTGGCTTTTTTTTCGCTTGCATTCGGTAAGCGTTCACGTAAGAAATCTTCATATAATGTTCCAGCTAATGTATTCATACTTGCGGACATTGTAGATAGTGCCGCCGCAAAAATACCAGCTATAAATAATCCTGATAATCCTGAAATTTTACCACCTACATCCATCACATAAAATGCTAAGAGCTTTTATTTAAAATAAAAATTTCCGTAACTTTGTAATATATAAAAACAAAATGTATTCAACTATACGTCCTTTTACCCATGAAAAAGTCTTTATAATACCTGATCAATCTTGTTTACCAAGCCAATTGTTGCTGGATCACAATGTTCATATTTTGCATACATCATTAATCCGGTCAAGCAGGAAATACTTTTAATTATAATTAAACCACCGGCAAAAATCCAAACCGTTCTACAAAATGAGATAAATATTTGTTCATATTATAATATATAATCAAATCACTTATAGATACAATTATACTGTGTATATTATATATATATTAGTGATTACATACTGTTTTGCTTTTTGAAAACTTGGTACCGATAAAAATCGCTGTACACATCCTTGATTTATACCAAGATTTGATACCCATATTGTAGTTAAACCAAATGATACGGTCCAAAATGATGTACGTACGAATGGACTTGGATCTAAACTGTGTGTGTGGGGAGAGGGGTTGTTTTTGATTGAAAAACATGTGTTTATTAAATTACATAATTATAAGGTGGCATAAGAAACTAACTTAAAAAAGATTAATCGCTTTCCACGTTCGGCTATTTCCCAAACATTACTAAAACCACCTACTGGTTCATAGCCTAAATAAAGTATCGTTAACATACTAATTACCATTAAACCAAATTGTAGAGTATCGGTCCAAACAACAGCTCGTAAACCTCCGATTGTCGTATAAAATACACATACCGAACATATTATTGGCGTTATTAAATGAATATTTATATTTGTAACTGCAATTGTATTTAGATATTATCACCGTGGCCATATAATAATATATTTGATCATAAATACCTTGACTAAAAGCTAATGCCGGAACATATATCACTATTGGTATAAATAATATACAAGAAAGCATATACATAATACTGGCGGTTTTTCGAACCACACGATCGAATCGTTTTTCCAAATATAGAAATGAAGATGTTAATTGCAAATCAAAAAATACGGGCAAATATACATAATTTAATGCAAAAGCAATCTATAGGACATAAAAAACACAACTGTTAAAAAAGGAAATTAACATTCGAATACGAATTTTTCATTTATAGTATTATTGTCTAATTTCAAAACAACGTATGGAAATACTTACAGTTAAACATGGTACTATAAATGCCCAATATTGAGTACCATTTGAATAGATTTCAGCAGGAACACCCATTACAGTTATTCCTGATATATGCCTAAATATATAATAATTAAATTACACATTTGCGTTGTAAATTCATTAATAGATATATATTTTCATTATATAGTATATATGGATATATATTTATATACATATAGTAATAAACGGAACATTTTAAAGATGTCGTGTAATAGTATAAGTAAGTAGTAAATGCATCTTAATATGTTAAACTGAAAAATTCTTAGACTTAAATAATAACACAATGTGAATGTTTGTCAATTTAGTTAAGGTTATAATAACGGTAAAAATATATATAAATTAATATTAAACATAAAACTACTACACTTACGATGATATTAATGAGATTGCAACTGGAATTATTGATAACGTTTTTCCGCCCAACAAATATTCTTTGGTATTGTCTTGTTTTTTCTTTGATATAAAACCATAATATATGCCAATTATAGCCGATAAAAGTAATAACATAATAAAAAATACATAATCAATTATTTTAAATTGGGGATTTACTAAAACATTATTTGAAATTTTAGCTAAATGTTCAGAGCTTTCTTTTGCTGTTGTAAAAAGTATACTTTCTTTCGCATCCGTAGCGATTGTTGGCGTTGAGGATAAATATGAATCTGAAATTGTTGACCATATATCATTCTGATAAACAGTGGAGTCTTCCATTGTACAATAAAAAAATTTCAACACTTTTTTACACTTTTTTATCACCCACCAATATATGATGTTATTAATACAACAAACTCGAGTATGAATAAATGAGTTATATTCACTTTAGTAACTTTAGTTAATACACTAACATGAATTACAATTATAAAATAAAATTAAAATAATGAAGGCAGATGATTCTTTTTTTTTGTTTTACGCGCTGCTTCTCGGATGTTGTCTTTCGCCTTATCTTGATTATAATGTCTTGTTGATTTTTTTAGATGAATTTATGAGTATAGAATGATTGTAATTTTGTTATTTATTTATTCTGATTTCTAACGACGCGATAATGTTTTGGATATGGAACTGTTTGTGAGTATATATATACAATATCAAACAACCAATAAATTTGATTTTAGCGCATATTCATTCTCATTTTAACATTAACAAGATCGACGACAAACAAAATACATTATAGATATGATAAAACTGAATTTGCTGCAAGTGTTTACCAATCCTTACCAGTAACTCCTAGCAAAATTTTATATTGATATTAAAACTTTACAAATGACCATATGACATGCAACGCATAAGTACCTATTTTCTAGAATTCAGAATTTTCGGACTTTATGGCTCCCCATGCAGAACAATTAAAAGAGGAAGGTAAAATCGTGCCTTGAAAGCTACCAAACCAAATTAACAAACTCACAAATTAGCTATATATAAAAATTTTTAACTTACTATCACTATATATTTGGTTATAAGATATAAACTAATAAATTACCGAAAAAATAAGCAAATGAAATTCATCACTATATATTAAAAGAGTTAATTGAATGAATGGAAAATTTTAAACATAATGCTATAATAACTCAATTGAATTAAATAACCTAATATCTGTTGTTTTAATTAAAAACAAAAATAAATAAAATAAACTTACAATATTAAATTAGTCCAATTCCAAAATAAGATTCATATAATTTCTTTAATATTTTATTTTGCGGTCACATAGTATAACACATCATACGTATGTTACTTAAATTAATGATAATTACAGAGCTTTATCGATCGGTATTATCAGTACTTGTGTTAAATATTTTCTCTAAAATACTTTGACAATAAACAACAATTTCTTGACATGCTGGTCGACCAGCAGATACTTGATTTATATCATTCAATATTTGATGTAAATTAAGTTGAGGTTCTTGACAACGCCTAACCGCGTTCATATTGGTTGTCAATACATTTAAAGCCGATAGTGCTGTTTCCAATCTGACATCATCTTGAGATACTTTTAATATACCAATTATAATTTCAACAGCATTCAATTTTATGAAATCATCTATTTTGATATTAACATTAACATATAAAAAAAATATTAAACATGGATTAACATTTTTTATGGAGAATGTTTAAAACAAATTCAAAGAAGTTTACCTCTTATTTGTGGATTTTCTACACATATGGAATTCATTAAAAATATAGATCGTATTACAACTTTTTCTTGGTCACTCTGTATGCAACCCAAAATACATTCAATGCCACCAATATCAATAAATGCTTTGATACCCGGTTCAAAATTACGTATCATACATGAAATTGCATGTATAGCAACACTTGCTGTTGCAGAATCTGATAGCAATTCAATCAATTTGGGTAAAGCATTAATTTGCAGTAATATATTTTGGCAATGTGCATTATTTTGTGTAAGTTCACCAATTAAATTAGCGGTTTTAGCTTGTACAGATACATATGATGAATTTAAACATGGAATTAATAAATTTAAACCACCAATTACACAAAAATCATTTGCGGCTGATAAATTATCAATATAATCCATAATAATTTCTAATGCTTCAATTTGATCCGCTTCAGTGGATGTTACATCAGTTAACACAACAATAGCTTTTCCTAATAAGTCCACAACATCAACGGTCATCGATTTTATAGCATCTTCTAAAAATTTTTTTCGTTCTGGATCAATTTGGGCGACATTTGATTGATGTGGTGCATCTTCATGAGCAGTCGCTTCTAATGCAAAACGCAATAACCCCTAATGTGAATTGTGAATTTTTCCGAAAGAAAAATCCGATTGTTTATAATGTTATGTTAATATAATAATTTAACCAAAATATAAACCTAAATAATTATTCTTACTTGCATATTTCTTGGATGTCTTGACGCTGCGGCTGACGATGATGATGATGCTGCAGTATCTTCATCTTCATTATTCATTTTGAAATAGTTGATATCGTGATATTTTATTCACTGACAATGATTAAAAACTTAAACTTAAACTTATACAATTGGTAAATATCAGTACTCAAAATTATTTACAATATTTTATTTATATCTTAAACTTAAATAGAAAACCTTTAATTACACTATTTTGAACGATTATTAGGAAAATTCTGTAACATGCGATATAATATTCCCAGAGTATTCTCTAGGATCTAGAATAAAGGCAGTTGTTCAGAATTCTAAATGATATATAATGTGAATGTGAATGTGGTGGATACTGATTGCTGGATCATGCCTAATGCCATCATGGCTGTTTAGATATAAATATAATATAATTTACTGCTACGACAAAAAAAGAAAAAAAAAACAAACAAAACTCAAAAAATGCCAGTGCATACGCAATCTGCAATATGTGCGATTACATCGATTTATCTATTTGATACTCGCTCTCATTAAAGATTTATCTAGGCGTACCACCAAAAAGTAAGTTGGTTATAACGTGAATTTCATACGTAGCGAAGTACATAATTCGCACGATGTGAACATGATAAATTAAAGCGTTGTAAAATTTTGTGTACATATATGAAATAAATCGAGAAATAAATACCTTTTTTTTACATTTAATTTAAGGTTGGTTACAAATAAACATGTAAGCATGTAAATGATAAATATTATCATATTATAATCGTATCAATTCTGCCTATTTCTTCTATTTTATTTTCCTTCTATGTTTTGTCATTTTACATGTAAAATTTCTAAAAGTTAAAATAGAAGCTTTTTAGAAGAAATTCGTATTCTGCCTACGTAAATTTCAATACTTTTCTCTTATAATCTTCTTCTATTTTGATATTTTATAGAAGTGAGAAAATTTTTCACTTTTATGATAGAAGGTTAAGGCATGTGAATGTGTTAGTATTTATTTAGTATTTAGTATTTAAGCCTCGATTTCTATGAATACATATATGATATATGTGATATATAAAAAAAATGTGCTTTTTCTGAAATTTATTTTGCCTGGATAAAAAAACCGATATTTAATAATACATACCAATTGCTGTTAAATATTTCCATTTTTTATTAGTTTGTAAATTAACTGGATATTTTATTATTATGAAATTAAATCATAAAAATTAAATAAAATGTAAATAAAATGAAAAATGAAGTTTGGACGACGGTCAGCCGATGGCAATAGAAGAAAAAATATCAATGTCCGCCGTCAGCCGTCGACAAGTCCGCCGTCAAATATTCATAAAAAGCACCTACATTGAAATGCATGTATTTTCAATTTGACATTTGCCGTCGTCTGCCGTCGGCATTTCATAAAAAGCATTACTTTATTATTATGATCGCTTAAATAAGCCGATACAGTAGCAAAATCGGTTCTTTTGAGTATCGATAAAGGCAGAATACCAAAATTAGAAGTTCTTCTATTTTGTTTGTCTTCTATTTAAAATAGAAGAATAGAAGAAAGGGCAGAATCATACCGAATAATAACAATAATACAAATTAAATACAAATTTAGTCACAAAAATTTGTTTTTCGTATAATTGACATTCAATTAATGAATCTAAATATTTTTTTATATATTATCTAATGTTAGTGCTCTCCGACGCACATATAAATTATTAACGAATGTCATTATATTTGCGTTAATAAACTGGATACCGAGTTTATAAACTAAACAACGGATACCTATCCGCGGAAGAAAATGCGAATATGTAAACGTACCTTAAGGCAAGTAATATTATTAACTGTTTCGGCCTTAATGGCACAACCTTTTTATAATACAATTTTGTCCAATATGGCGTCATTCTACAATCTACATATCTTCTACATTTGCAATTCTACATTCTTTTGATATTTCAAATTCAAAAATTCAATACAAAACTGAATACGAATAGCACGTGTGTTCGAAGTGCCAAATTATTCTCGGAAAAATGTAAGTTTAAGCAATAAAAAACCGGAATAAATATTAAAATATTGTCATTTAAAATGTTTTGATTAATTTTACGAAAATTTAAATAATTGGTTAAAAAATAGTCATATAGATGATGATTAGACAATTCAATATAATATTTCGGTGTTTGAGATAAAGGTTCGATTGTGTGAAACAAAGGGGTGTACCGCGGTGTGTGTGCATCCGTGTATGCACATGATGTATAAAAACTCACATATTCATACATATGGGAATGGGATAGTCACTTTTTCATAATAAAAAAGGCAAAAGGGAATCCCAATGTTAATTTCATTTGTTTTCGGATAAAATAGTATGTTTCAGGTGGTTACTATTATTATTATAACATCAATTGTTATATTCGATACGATATCTTATCATTTATTATACCACGAAATCTTATAATGTTCGATAAACAATGAAAAATACATGACGCATTTTTTTTATGTTTCAGTTCCAGTGAATAACAGAAATCACGTAGAATGCTAATTTATATTAAAAGCGTATGTTCTTAAATGTTGGTTCAAAATTATCAATAATCAATTAACGTTTTGTCAAATGAAACGCACCTACTTTAGTGCAAAACCAATTTGAGCATAACACATTTACAATAATTTTTATTGAAAAATTAGAGTTCAAGAAATGTTCTTGTTCTACTTAAATTTTCAATTTGTTATTCGCTTTTATGTTTTACAACATTGTATTGCAATAAAAATTGAGCATCAAAAAATAACATAACTGATAAATAATTTTCAAATCATGAATATGAGTTTCGTTTTTATATATAATATTGATCAACAATTGTTTTATAAGTTTAAAATTGTTGTTTTTATCTAGGGAGGATAAAATAGATGAGAATGTTGAACTTGACATGCATACGGATGTAATTGAATCTAATTACCATGAAGTATTTGATAGCTTTGATGATATGCAATTGAAAGAGGAATTACTTCGTGGAATTTATGGATATGGTTATGAAAAACCATCTGCCATTCAACAACGTGCTATAATTCCATGTGTAAGAGGTAAAGATGTTATTGCTCAGGCCCAATCAGGTAATTAGGGATGAGGATGAAAATATGTTTTATCATTTGAAATTCATGTAAAAATTATTTTTTGATCAGAGATATACAAATTTTGTATGTTTTGTAGGCACTGGAAAAACGGCCACGTTTTCGATTGCAATTTTACAAACCATCGATACATCGATACCTGATTGTCAAGCATTGATATTGGCACCAACACGTGAATTAGCCACTCAAATACAAAAGGTTATATTGTCGTTGGGCGATTATTTACGTGTTAATTGTCATGCATGTATCGGTGGTACAAACGTACGTGAAGATATGCGCAAATTGGAAAACGGATGCCATGTTGTCGTTGGCACACCTGGTCGCGTTTTTGATATGATAAAACGTGAAGCTTTTCGTACGAATTTAATTAAAATGTTTGTTTTGGATGAAGCCGATGAAATGTTATCTCGCGGATTTCGGGCACAAATTGAAGATGTTTTTGGAGTAGTACCCAATGATGTACAGGTTATACTGTTATCAGCTACAATGCCTAAAGAAGTATTGGAGGTTAGTACACATTTTATGCGGAAACCAGTGCAAATTTTGGTACGAAAAGAACTGTTGACATTAGATGGTATAAAGCAATTTTTCGTAAATGTCCGACAAGAAGCATATAAATTTAGTACTCTAGTTGATCTTTATGATACGTTAACGATTACACAAGCTGTTATATTTTGTAATACACGTCGTAAAGTAGTGTCGCTGCAAGAAGATATGCGTCGTAAGGAGTTTACTGTTTCAGCCATGCATGGTGAAATGGATCAAAGAGAACGTGATATGATTATGAAAGCATTTCGTACTGGTTCTTCACGTGTATTAATTACAACCGATTTATTGGCACGTGGTATTGATGTACAGCAGGTTTCGTTAGTAATCAATTTTGATTTACCGTCAAATAGGGAAAATTATATTCATAGGTGGGTTGCACACATGTAAAATATTATTAACTTAATGAAGTTTTTTTATTTAAAACAAAAACTGTTTTTTGACTCAGAATTGGCCGAGGAGGTCGTTTTGGCAGAAAGGGCGTAGCTATAAATTTTGTTACTGATGAAGATCGTCGTCAATTAAAGGATATTGAAGAATTTTATCATACTGTAATTGAAGAAATGCCTGCTCATGTTGCTGATTTTTTCAATTAATGATTTTTCAAGAAATATATTAATTGACTCCGCGCGTCATATAAATTTTTTTATTATTATTAAATTATGAACGGTAACAATTATTTATTAAAAAAACATTAAACATATATGTCTCAAACTCAATAATATAAAATAACTTCTATTTAAACTGTATATACTATCAACAGTATTAACAAATTCAAAACCAAAATAATTCAAGAAATATATAAAATAATTACATTTCGCTCCAAACTAGACTTTAAAGAAGAAAACAAATTCAAATATTAGTAAAATGGTCAGTCCATTAAAAAAAAAAAATTAACGTCTAATTGAAATAAAATAATGGAGCAAATATTTAATAAAATGCAAAATAATATACCGATCTAATGATAGTATAAAAAAACTTTTGTAATTATAAGCACTTTACAAATAAAATAACAAATACACCCAAATAGCTTTGAAACTTTAATACAATTTTGTATACTTGAATTTGTTTAATATATTAACAACAATATAGTGTTATTCCTTTCAACAAATAAAATCTGTTTCTGTTATTATGGTATGTGTTGTTTTTTGTTTAATTGCTATAGATTTTGTAACTGCGAGAGGAAAAAATTTATGAATAATAATTGTCTATCGGTACAATCATTAAATCATATTCGACTCCAACGAAAGGTTAGCAACTTTTTACAAATTGTTGCATTTGCTATTTTATAACAATTGCTGTTTTTTTAATGTTAAAACAATTTAACCATTAAAACATTTTTTTAATGTCATTTATTTTAAGAAATTTTTTAAACTTGATAAAAATCTGTTTCATTTACAATTTTAATACATTTTGTTTAAATTATATATCTTCTTCATACAAATAATATACTAAACATATTTAAATAATTTATACGTTTTTAACACTATATAATTCTATATAATTATCCTCCTTCCTGTTATGCATTACCTCTCCAAAAAAATTCTCTGGTTTCGGATGTACAAAAACTTGCATTTATTTAATTAATCCTTTCATAAACAATTTTTTTATTTTTCAATTTGCTATTCTGGATGTGTACTTGGATATGGAAACATTGTCAGTTTATCGGCTATAGAAGAAAAAAAATAAATAATATATATTATTGATAAACCAAATAAAGTGTTTTTTTTTAATTAATTTAAAACTAAACTTTTATAATAAAAAAAATATTAATTTCATACTTTATAAAATTGATTAATAATAATGTGTAATCAAGTTTTGTCATTGGTGATACTTACAAGTTTGTTAAATATAGATGGTAGATTTTGTGCTCATGTGCACAGTACACGTGCATTCCATTTACGAAAGCAAATTATTAAAATTAAAAAAATCACCCGATTAATTTAAAAACTATATAAATATAATATAGTTTAGATGTCTCATTTTTTTATAGTTAAGTTTTTAAGTAAAGAAGAATATACTCTATTTATATATTGTGCTAGTTTGTAAAATACATTGAACTGAGATGAGTGTGAAGATTTACCATGATTAATTTTTGTGAACAGACGCAATAATTATGTACGTACCAATAAATAGGAAACAACTGTTTGTCCTCGGTTTTTTCACAGATTACAATATTTCTTAAATTTATATCTAATATTTTATATATTTTTTATAGTTATGTTACTTAATACTAAAATTATTCTATTTATTTATAAACATTTTTCCAGACCCATTTGAACCAATTTTTATTTTAATTTTAATACACGACTTATTTATTTACGTGGCGGTAACTCGTATTTAAAATTTTTTCTCAACTTACTAATTTGAGCGATTAAATTTGTATGTTTTGGTTTCGGTGGAAGTACTGGTATAGCATCGCATGGTGAAAACCTTGGAGATACACTAGAAATAACAAGAAAACATTTAATTATTAGCTGGTGTTATTTATGATAGCCACAAAAATTAATAATTAATACTTTGGTTTTTTAGCATGAGCGGAAGTATTAGGACCACTGCCTCCTGACAATGCTGCTGCTGCTGATGATGATGATGACGAATCAATAAAATGAAGTAATTCGTTTGGTGTATTAAATTGATTGCCGTCATTCGAATGATTGTGATTACTATTACTATTATTGCTACACAAATTTGGATTCTGAAAAGTATTGGAATTATTTCCACCTCGAATATATGATGTGGGTGTCACAACAATAGCAGTTGTTCCCTGTAATAATTGTGACGTTGTTGCAATCAAAGAATTTTGTGCACGCCTTTTCATAATTGTACTTGTATTTGGCAACTTTAAACTATGTTCAAATATGTCACTTTCTTTTAATTTTGGAGTCTGAACAAGCCCCAAACGTGGAGGTAATGGCGGTGGACTAATATCACGTGGCGGTAACTAAAAAATAGAAAAGTTCGCATTAGTTTGATACCCATCAAATCAATTTAACAAATACCTGGGGTGCATCTGCAGTTTGATAACTTTGGGCTACAAGTAAAGCAGCCGATTCTTTTCGTTCACGCCTTGGGGGTAATGGTGGGGGCGGTGGTGCTGTTGGCATTATTTGATTCATTGTATCACAATCAGTAATTATATTACTAAACACATTTACATGTGGTGAACCGGGCGCCGGTTGAAATACATGTAAAAGGTTTACTGAATTTTGCGTATTTGGACTAGAAGCTAAACGATGATCCATATTTGATCCTTGGTACCCATGACTAAATTTAAGCAAATTGAGGTAAACTTTAAGTTCAAAAGAAAAAAAAAGTGAAAATTACGTATTAAAGAAAAATGTACCTAATATTTCCTGCCGAAACAATAACTAGCTGATCATCTGTTAATGAACCAAAAGCTATGGGACTGACAACTAAACTTTGACCGTTATAGAAGTTTGTAGGTGTTGTATTTTGATCATTTACTGTTGCTGTTGTTGTTATTGTTCGTGGACTTAATATTGGTCGAATGAAATCGATGTTATTTGTATTTTGTGATATTGATATACTATTTGAACGTTTAGGTAGTTCGGGTGCGGCTGACGATGATAATGCTATTTTATAACTAAAATCCCCACCGACGCTATCATTACTACAGGGTGATGAGGTCGATGTAAACGTATTTAAATTCAATTCAGATTGTGATAATGATTGGTCGTGAGTATTTTGTACGTTCATACTGTTGGTAAATAATGAATAATCAAGTAAGGACGTCAATGTTCCAGGCGGTGATTGTTCACTTTCACTAGTACCTGTAGTTATTTTATTATTTGATGTTGAATTTAATTGATTTTGACGCCGTGGCTTTATTCCCGGTGATTTTAATGTTAAATCAGGCCATCGACGCGGCTGTTTATATGATTGGTATTTTAAAGTTTGCTTTACTTTTGCACCCCACTTTTTTGTGTGGATTTAATAAATTTTTTTTTAAACAAAGTCCAATAATGTAGCGTTTAAATAAAATAATTCGAATTGTTTAGTTTGGGAATAATTATTAATAAGCCAAAAGTTTTTGGAGACTGATTTAAACGCTGTATTTTGGACGCATCTAACATAATAATCATAATAATATACACTATTGGAATTGGAAGGTTAAAAAGTACTTACGAATTTTGGTGCTAACTTAACATGACGTGGTTCGATTTTCATACTTGATGAATACAAATGCTGATCAATATCAGGAATATTTTCAAAGGGTTTTAAATTGATAAGAAAATTCTGAAACAATAAATATGGGTTTAAAAGCAAAAATTACGTATTACCTGATATTATAAATAATTACTCTTATTTTATTATCTACTGATAAACAGTATGGTTGATTTTGAAATTGTTGTATTTCAGCTGTGATATCGGCCACTTTTCGTCGTTTTGCAAAATTTATTAAAGTTGTATTAGGCAAATAGTTTGGATTTCCTTCTTCGGTATGAACAATATGCGTTAAATACATTCCGAAAAATGGAACACATGGTGGATTGACCGAACGTAAACGCTCAATATATTTCCGATAATGATTTTGTGCCAATTCTAAACATTCAATTAATTGTTTTTCATAACGTGCCGGTATTGTTGAAAATGTTAATTTTAAGCGGAATATTGGTGTGCTTGCCAGACCTCCGGCACATACAATAACGGCATTAAAGTTATTTAATTCATACAATGCAACGACAACCTCCACAGCACGTATAAGAACTGCAGATCGTTCTTCAAAATTCTCCGTTTCAAGTAATAATTCAACTATATATCGGGCAAACTACAAAAAATATAAAAATTATTGAAATTATCCATCAATCATAAATGCAATATTATATATACTTACTTCATCGGTAAATTTTATCATTTTTAATAAATTTGGGCTACGTGCATCTTTATCTTCTTTAGTCCAAACGGAATCAACGACTTCACACGGTTTTACCGTACGAAATAATTCCGATTGCAATAATGTTAATTGTCTAGCCAATTCTAAAGGATGAATCGTTAACAATGTCATTTCATTATCTGGTACATTCATATGATGTTCAATGGGCGGGGGACTATGGCCAAAAGCAAATGTTATTTGTTTGTGATTTGCCGTTTGTTCTTTCTGTTTCATGTATATCAAAGTATTAAAAATATTAATAAAGTTCGATACCAAACTTAATAGTAAGTTATAATTATTTACCTTTCGTTGAATAATTTTTAAAACTGAATCAACCCATTTTCGCATTGTTTTACCATTTATCGATTCTAAGAATTGCAGTAAACTGTCCAATAAAATTGGATTGGCTTCAAAATCATAAAAATGATGATCAACCCAATGTCGTAATGCATTTAAAACGCGAAATTGTACCGGCTGTACATATTCTTTTTTGTATCGTTTCCAATCTTCACGTTGATAATTTTTATGGAATTTTTCAATTGTACTATTAATACCACCCCCATCAAATATACCAATCTCATTACTATTATTATTATCACAATTTGATTCGTACACTAAGCTAAAATCAGGTATATTAAAACGTTCTATTAGTAATTGCAACAGTTCGGTTGGCGTTGAAAATGTACGAAATGTTGTCAGAAATTGCCGTACAAATTTTGGATCGGCATATATATGATACGTTAAACGTTCAATAAGTTTATGAATTGTTGCTCCCTAAAAAAACAAATTAAAATAAAAAGGTAAGATAAAACAAAATTAATAGAGAACGAAAATAGAAAAATTCCTATATATTTACTTTTACGGTTGGAACACCAGTATTATCAACATTATCATCAAAAACTATGTTTGTTAGACTATCAGGAACCGAGAATGCATATATATCTGGACTGGGTAAACGTAATGGATGCTTTTTCTCTATGTCCAATAAAATGCTATCAAGAATACGATCTAACATTGACTTTGTATTTACCATTATTAAATCGGCCATCCAATCATTTTTATGTTGCACATTTTTCGCGATCAAAACGATTGGTTGTTGTGAACGTGGTGCAATTTCAAATGAATGCTTTATATCATCGTTATCGGGACGATCAATTACCTCAACTTTACGCATAAAAAATCGTTCTTTTAAACGAAAATCAAAATTGGATGCACCACCTACGACAGCCGTTGTAACACCTTGCCGTCGTGTATTCGATTTACACAATACCAATAGGCCATCAAATAGATACACTTTTCGTTCAGTTATACGTTTACCAGAGCTCAATTTTTGTAATGTATCTTCGGTTATAAATTCATTACAACATTGTCCAGCGTTATCCCAATGCTCGACGTTATTTTGAAGTTCTTTTATTTTTTCAATAGCCGATTGTCTTCTAGTATGACGTCTGGTATGCACCATTGATTCTCTGTAATTTCTACAATAATATATTATATATATATATATATTTATCTTTATATATATAATTGTACGGTTCAAGTGAGTAAACAACTAACTTTGGTAAGGTTGCCACAATCGATTCCAATTCACATTGTAATGGTTTTAGCAAACCTTGTACTTGTTCAAATATTTCTTTATCTTCTACATTTGGGCTTGTGTTTAAAAAATGATTTACATAATCTAAATACAAAAATACATGTGATATTGGACCTAATAATAATTTTGGTAAATAAAATTTCACAGCTTCACGAAAACCATGTCCGGCCGATATTAATTTTGCTGCCTATATTATTATATTTAAACAACCAAATTATTTACTATAGTTATATTTATCATAATCATAATTCTTACATCTTGTTTCATTAATAGATTTTGTAATGTTTCCCTTGATTGCATCGATGTTATATCACGTGCATATTTTATGTAAACATCAAATTCTGCTGCCTCAGCCAATTCTTTTAAAATACATAATTTATTATATACTAGTTCACTAATTATTCCAAAAAATAAATATATCAGTACCTTCGAAACAACTACCAACACAAATTGGCATTCGCTCTTCAGACATTTCAATGACATCATCTAATGAACCTAGTAGAGTAACTGTTACCTCATAAACATCATTTATATTTGAAAATATTTCATCTAATTCTTTTGTATCATTTACGATTCGTGATAATTCTTCACGAAATACTCTTATAATCATATGCAAATCACGTTGATATTGTTTTTCATCGTGTATAAATTCTTTTACCAAGTCCTCATAACTTAAATTGGTTAGCGGTGTCGATACTATCGGTTTCGGTGTTATTGAATCTGCATCACTTTGAAACATATCCATTAATGCCTATACGGAGAGTATTTATTCATTTACAAAAATTATTATTATTTTTAATGAGAGTTTTTTATAAGTTAATTTATAAAATAGAATACACATCTATATATATAAAAAAAAGGAAAACAATAAAAAGTTCACAAGTATTGTTAACAAATTAAAAATAAAATGAAATGTAAGGAAGAAATCCTGACAGCATTTAAATAACATGCCAGTATTTTTTATTGTATCTGTATAATATGTAAATTTGTTTAAGATTTTTCAGAAGAAGAGTTCGTATACCACAAAACATATAGTCTGATGAGATTATTATTTCTTTTATTTTAAATTGTAACTTTGTTAGTAGAATTTACTATAGTATATATCGTCTGAAAAAAAAATAAAAATTTAAAAATGAGAATTCCAAGAAGTATAAAATATTATTACATATAATATTTTTTGATTTTCAACATATTACAAGCATATATCAGAATTTAAAACGATATATCTCATTATACTAAGCGCATATTGTTATTGAACTTGAAGAATATACATTGTGAAGTTCCTTATAGAATTGTGAAGTTCCAAAATGCTAATAATGTTTTTCTATAAATGACTATGAAATTCTAAAAAAATAAACGGCATCAAACAATCTTTTTTAGTTGGTCACATTCTTCAAGTTCCCTTTATAGTTTCTAAGGGCACAATCAATTGTAAAATAAAAGCACTAAAAACCTGTTTAAGTAATAATAAATAATATACATGCAATAATGATATTAAAAATAAATTTTAAATTTCTGTTAAATGAAACAAAAATATGAAATTGGCAAAGTTAGTATATAATTGAAAAGATCTTTAAAAAAAATAACAATATTATTTAATATTTTTTTAAATCACATACCACCACCTTCATAAAAGCAACAGTTTTTAATATACTTAATTATTTTGATTGTTAATAATTTAACCATTTAACGTTTTGTAATTTTGCCCAAAACATTATATATGTATGTTGTATTAATTGCATTTGCATTTGAATTACATTTATAGAATGCGAGCATGAAATTATATAATAAAAACAAATTTCGTATTTTTTTTCATTTTTTTCAAACGATTCACAATAATCCTATACATACTAAATCTAATAAAATACCGATTGCATTATAATTACAAATATTTTTAAATTATTTTAATTTTAGGATTATATTCATACTAAATAAAAAGCATATTAATTATAAGCATGATCTAATATTTAATATTACAAATTTCTGGGTTTTGGGATTAACTTTTCAAACAATTAATTAAATCCTAATGATTTTACTTAAAAAAAACTGAACAAGTTTAGATTAAGACGATATATGGTAAATAGGAGGTTTGTTAATATACCGTACGGGTTGAGTATATATACCATAATGAAAAGCACACCTCAACACCAAAAAATCCATCTCTTTTAGAAGCCACTGAATTACATTATTTCAGTTTCCATTCAATGGTTAATCGATTCGAAATAATCTAACCTTCAACCGATGAGATATCAAGTAATTGATTATTAATATGCAATTACAACTCTGAAGTTCATATTTGGCTATATATTAATTAAGTATACCTAAAAACTCTTAGATATATTGGTAACCATCACCAAAACGTTTTCGTTTACATTTTAAATCTAAATCAACAAATGTTTTTACTAACCTTATCAGCATTCATAGCTACTTTTATATCCTGTTTTGATATTTCAACATGTTTAAAATTTTTAACATAATTTCCAGCTAATTTAAGAATATCAGCCGATATATACTCTAGTACTGCAGCTAAGTAAAGCGCAACAGAACTATCAATTTTATATTGTAGAACTTCCTATATGGATATATAAAAACACATGTTTTACAAACTTTAATTTCAATTTGAACCACTATGATTTTTTTTACCTTTTGAAGCATTGAATGTATACGTTCTGCTGGTAAAACCGTTTTTTTTTTTTTCGATTTATCTATAGTTTCTCGGGCTTCATTTAATGCCCATTTATCAATGGGCGTTGGGAACGTTTTTCCAATACGTTCTTCAATATCCTATAAATCATGACATAAATATTAGTGTCTATGTTAATTCCATTGACTTCTTCCCTATATCATTTCAGAAACAGATATAATATCATTTTGTACCTGAATTGTATGCGGTGGTGGTTTAGCGCATAACATACCCAAAAGTCTTAAACATAAACATTCTAAATATGTTAAGGCATCGTTTCCAACCGAAAGTGATGGATGCACTTGTTCTAATACCTATATATATATATGCACAAATTTGTATTAATAACATTATTTTTATTAAAGGTAAAAATTATTAAAAAACGTACTTTTCTCAACGAAATTAAAAATGTTCCTTTCCATTTGGATGCATTATCTGCCTTTTCAAAATCATAATCGTTATTATCAACATT
This sequence comes from Dilophus febrilis, assembly GCA_958336335.1. Taxonomy (NCBI): domain Eukaryota; kingdom Metazoa; phylum Arthropoda; class Insecta; order Diptera; family Bibionidae; genus Dilophus; species Dilophus febrilis. The sequence continues at coordinate 46,924,987 of OY284471.1, read as the reverse complement.
ATTACTTATAATATTTTGTGCAGAATACATTGTATGTTTTGTTGATTGTTAAATAAAGAAATTTATAAATCAACAACAGTTTACACCACCCATTTCTTGTTTTTGTTTATTCGGAATAGTAAAATGTTTATAATAGATATATTGTTTTTCTTTGTTAGAAAATTGTTAACAAATTGCATCGTCTGTCCGCACCGCAGTGTCATAAAAAGTTGTTAGATAAAATGTAGTAAAATTATTATATTTTTATTTTTATTTTTACATAATGCTCGTCTTTGTATATAAAAAAATCATAAACACCATAAAAACATGCAAAAAACACGTATATTCCTTTCATTTATCCATTTGTTTTATTTATATACTTGAATAACAAGAACAACCTCTTTATAGCATTAGAATATTGAGATGATTTATAGTAACCACTTCGTTAAATATTTAAATAAATATACTAATAATTAAAATTAAAATCGTTTTTTTATTTTTACATACAAAAAATTAATTATTGAAAGAAATACATTATATGAAACGAAAAGGCAAGGCAAGAAAGTCAGACTTCAGGCTTGCATAATATGATAGTGCATACATATTCGCCATGTTTTAACCTATATGCCACCACAACCACAAGTTAACATTTTATTTTTATTTCTGTTTTCATTACTAATTCACAAAAATACCACTAAAACCGTAGAATTGTTTTCATTACAAAAAAAAAAACGAAAAGTTACTAAAAAAGGGTTAACATGGATAAATTAAAAGGAAAAAAATCCGCAATTGTTGTGATTTAAAACCATTTTTATTTTTTCCGCCACAAATAATTTAAATTTATCATTCAGAGAAAGAAAAAGGCAAGGTAAAAATAAAAGTTCAATAGCTTTTAACTTGCTGTAAAAAAGGTTTATTATGTAATAATCCGCGGACGAAAATCCGTGCATGTTCACGGGCCTTAAAGCATAAAGAATAGCTTATAGCGATTGGTTATTGAGACTGATGTTATCATTTGAGTGAAAATTTTCTCTTAATCCTTTTATTTTTATGAAGGCAATCCAATCATAAATTAAAATGTTAATTTTTAAAAGGGATTTATTTTTCTTACAAATTAGACAAAAGTATGTGATATTAAAGTATTATAACAATATCAGAAATAATGTTTCAAATGAAATCTCAACGTCAAGATCAACGGTAGGTGGATTTGGAAGAAAAATGTGTGGCTGGCAAATTCATTCATACGGTGGTTTATACGAATTACATTTCAACGATAACATAAGGACACCGACGATTCAATCGCCAAACGATTGCTTAATTAAAATCAATGCAACATCTATTAATCCCATAGATTATGCAATGTTAGGTAATAAATAATGTCCGTTTATATTTGCCATTTTCAAATATATAATAAAATTTATCTACAATTATGTATAATCGTAAAAATACTATATATAATTTGTGCTTGGTCGTAAACGTATATATCTTTTTAGGTGGATATGGTTCAAAAATATTTAATATGCTAAGATGTTCAGCTAATAACATAGAATTTCCATTAATACTCGGAAGAGATTTTTCCGGACATGTTGTACAGAAAGGAATGAATGTTAGCAATGAGATTAAATTAGGTGATATAGTTTGGGGTGTATTACCCTTACATAAAAGTGGTTGTCATGCAGAATTTGTTATAGCTAACGAAAATTATGTACTAAAAATAATATAGTTTTTGCATATAATTTATATATTCGTGTATTGTGTTGTAGACGGTGTTCAGTTTCTAATGACATTATTGTTTTAGATAACTCATAAACCAAAGAATGTAGATCACGTGAAGGCGGCTAGTATTCTTTATGCGGGTTTAACAGCATGGTCCGGTTTATTTGTATCGGGACAATTACGAGGAATAGCGGGTGCTTTATCACCATCTACAGAATATAGATCCATTCATAGAAAACGGTTATGTATATTAGGCGCATCTGGTGGTGTTGGTCATTTTGCCTTACAAATTGCAAAAGCTGAAAATGCATTTGTAAATAACCAGATATATTTTTTATCATTACGGAATCTAATTTATAAATAAATGAAATAAATCTTCATTATATAGGTAGTTGCATCTTGTTCAACAGATGCTATTTCTTTGGTACATAATTTAGGTGCTGATGTAGTTATAGATTATACACAAGATAATGCAATTGAAAAACTTGTAACAAATGGGCCGTATGTGTTAACAGATCTTAAAATAATATATTTCATATACACATTTCCATCTCAATAATAAAACGAATATGATTATTTTTTTTTTATGATTTTGTAGTTTTGATATAATTTTAGATTGTGCGGGTAAAGGACCTACATATGCCACGGAAATTCCGTGGAAATTTAAACAATATATAACGTTTAATTCACCTTTGCTAAAAAATATTGACGAATATGGTTTTGGTGTTGGTCTTACAAAGAATGTTATGAATTTAACAGAAAGTAATATTAAATTATTGCGTCTAGATAGTTCAATAAAATGGGGGTTTTTTATACCGGCGAAGCATGGTATTGCATATTTAAAAAATCTTTGTGAAACGGATAAGGTAAGCGATGATGATGTGTAGTATTATATTGATCGGATTATTATTAATATTTTGTAAGTTTAATAAATCATTCATCGAAATATAATTTTTGATTTCTAAATGTTTAATTGCAGTTAGTATCGCATATCGAAGGAATTTATAGTTTTGAAAAGGCGAATGAAGCGTATGAACGGGTTTCTCAAAAACATTTAAGAGGTAAAATTGTATTGTCAGTTTAAATAACATTCGAAAGCAATCGGTTTTTTTTATCAAACCCTTAAAATTAAATTAATTATAATTATTTGTCAAATAAAATGATAAAATTGTATAAACAAAATGTATTCGTTATAGTTACTGTTTGAGAGTATAATTACGAAGATTTTATGTTTCAACGTTAAATCCGTATTAAGTCCGGAACCACATATATTCGTGGTAGATCCCTACTACAACAAATTACTTGAATTTGCCACTTACTGGTTTGAAAAAATTAATATTGGTTCGCAGGTTGATTTCATTTTTACGGATGTCTCCAAAACTTTTTATGGAATGTCTCATGGTGTTGTCTAAACTATTCGGAATGCGTTTCAGTCATACGGTTGTTTCTTGGCTTGGTTCCTATTTGTTTAATCGTTCGTGTGGCGGGTTATATAAAGATATGCAGACTAAAAACCTTTTTGTTAAATCTGGTGTTCCTCAGGGTATCCACTTGAAACCTATATTATTTATTCTTTTTATTAATTTATTGTCTTCCATTATTAAACATTCGGAGTGTAAGATGGTCTCCTTATATTACTCTTATTTTAAGACAAATATATAGATTGAAATCAGTACAGAGAAGATTCTGAAGATTTGCTCTTAGGTCTATTCCTTGGTCTGATACGCTCATCTATTACCGCTTAGGCCTTTACTATCAATGATTGGCATTATTACACATGCCCAACTCTGGAAAAACATAAATAATATTGGTTTGTCATTTACCATTTTGTCATGTGGAATGTTGAATAATACTGTTGATTGTGCTGCCTTATTGGGCGAATTGAATTTTAAGTTGAACCTTCAGGGTTCGCGTTCCATCGAATTTTTTAACATTGGTTGCCATCATACTAATTGCGGCCATTTTAATCCCATTGATCCTTTTCTCATGGCCTATAATTCGTATAGAAATAATCTAAATGTAACGTAAAAGGTTGTGAATTTAAATTAAAATTTAACAGTAATAATCAATAAATCATCCTATTCATATCCTTTTTCTATGTCCAATTGATTCCTCGGGTTATGTAACATATGTTTATTATTGCAATAAACAAACATGCTAAACAATTTCATTTTTTTATTTTGAAATTTTATCGTATTACTTTTATAACGATTTTATAATTAATAAATAAATCTGGATAATTTTAAAATAGTATGGCGATTAGATTGTAGGTGGAAACATATGCATATGTCTAAAAATTGTTAATATAAATAAATATAAGAGAGAAAGATCAATAGTTCTCAACAAAATGAATCAATGCGAATCTTTTTCTCATTTTTAAAATTCGATGTGCAGTGCGGCGTTACGATTTTATTATTCTTATTTCTTAATTCCATATAAAATATCAAAAATTATAAATCACGTGATACGACCTTTGTTTACAAACATTTTACAAATGTATATAGTAATTATATAGTAGATAAGCCGCTAATATTTGTGTACGTTTATTTTTTTATACAATTTTTCATGTTATAAAAGAGACACTAGCTATCTAGTATACTATTATATCTATTAAAAAAACGACCGTACAGTGTCTCTCATCTATTACATATATTTGTAAAATCAGTCACCTCAAGTGATTTATAAACCGTCATTTTTGATATTTTAATTTTAAATAATATTGCAAAAACAAAAAGTCACTTATTGCCATTGGCATTCCAGCTTATAAAATTAAAAAAGAATGATAAAATTTTTTGCGCATTTTTTTAATTTTATTGAGAGGAGCAGTCTTTCTCTCGTATTCCTTCTCTCTATTTAAATATTAAAGCGGTAAAGCCATATGTGTGGTTTGTTTGAGTAAAATTTAAGGCGAGAGAGCACAAGGTTGTTATATTCTTATGCGAGTATGAGTTATGAGTTATTTTATTATATATTATGGTTGCCATTTGCCATATGTATGCAAATTGTATTATTGTAATAAGTATATTATGATATTATATATATATACGAAGAAATATATAATTATTATTAAAATGATATGAATGAACACAACACCTTTTTCTACATTTCTTATTGGATGAAAGCAGTGGCATGATTTGATCTCTATTCGAATTGAATATGTGAATCGCGAGATTATTTTTCTGCAAACAAAAAAACCAGCAAAATTTAATAATTAATTTTCTCTGAAGCTGAACTTGAAATAAATAATATGTTTTTGCAAGCGAATAAACAAGTATGTATGGACATATGTATATATTATATTCATATAATATATATGCATAATGTAATGTAAAAATGCGAAAATAAAAATAAAACAGAATAACAAAGATGATGATAAAAATGAAATGAATATAATTGATGTAATATAGAACTTAAATTTATTTTTTTTTAAGAAATACGTATATAACAATACAAACAAACTTTTGGTTTTCGTGTGTTTTCGCACACTAACACTATACACTCAAAATAATATTTACGAGGAAGCGATGACGATTAAACAATTATTATTATAAAAAAAAATATTGTATAAAGTTTATGATTTCATATTTTGTAATTTGTAAGTTGTATTATTATTCGATTTGCGCTCTAAACGCAAGCAAAGCAAGAGACGAAAGCAATTGTGGGGTGCAACGTGTGATTGATTAAATTAATAATTTAAAATTAAAAAAAAGTGTACAGTATTTTGTTTGTTAAAAAAATTCTTTTTTTTTGTTTTTTTTTCGTATTGGTATAATTAAAAACTTTTTTGTTCTTTTAATTGGGAATATTTATTTTTATATTCCGGTAAGTCATTTATTATATTATATTATTTATATGTTGTATATAAAAGAACCTTACACCAAAAAAAATGTTATTCAAAATTTAAAATTATTATGTGAATAGAATAAAAAAATATATTATATTAAACGTGTAAAAAATCCATTTTTTTTACATATTATTTCGGTATATATAAACATAATTAAATAAATGGATACAAAATTATTTTCTTAATAGTTTTAATTGTGGTAATTTATATTTATTATTAATTTTGTTGTTTTATGTTTTATGGTACCCGCATATGACGAATGCAAAAAATAAAATCAATTTATCCTACCGGCAAAATTCAAATATCTTATTATTTATGGAGAAAACATTTTTTTTAAACAATAAAACCAATTATATATTACTTAAAAATTAATATTTCATGAATTAAAATATTTATCAAAACAACGGTTATTATTTTTCTGTTAATATAAATGTAGAAAAAGGTATAAATAAAACTGTTATTTATTTTATATACTTTTTGTTAGAAATAATATATCATTTTCTATAAAAGTATATATATATTAATTTTTTCCCATTTAAAAATGATTTATAATGAAATTATAACTAATCGAATATTAAATTAATATAATTGATCTATATTAAAATCTAAATTATATTGCATGGTTTTTTTATCGTGATAATATCTATATACACATTGAACATGCAACTGACTTACTATATTTTTAGATCATTATCTGTTTTTATATACGATATATAATAAAAAACGCAATTTAAAACAATATAAATAATGTATTAATTCAATTAGAAGAAGCAGTTATTATATAAGTCTAGATAGTTCCAAATTTTTAATAATATTTTTTTCTAATCGAATTTATTGTAATTTTTTGAACAATTGAAATTCTATACTGCAAAATGTACGGCTATTACAATAACTACAACAATTATATACACCTATCTGTATCAACTATATATATCAATAAAAATATACCCTAAAAACTAATTTCATTTACAATTTACATTATATAATATAAAACGATAAAACGTTTCATATTCATACATATATATATTAGTAGAAATTTGCAGATTTTTTATTGAACCATGAACCGTTTTATTTGTTTCTATTTGTCCTATATGCGACTAAATAAAACAAATCCTTTTAACCTATAATACACACACACGCCTATTTTGGTAAAGGAACGGAAAAGGCTCCTCATTGTGAAAAAACACACGTATTTTCATGTATTTAACTTTCTTTTTTGGTCAAAACATAAAGACAAAAGTCTGACATATCATATTTGTATGCACATAAACCCACTAATAACTGCATGTCTTCAGAATATATTATATTTTCAAGTGTTACATTTTGTGTTTTCATTTCATCTTTCGAATTTAAATTATCCATTTTAGCGGATAAAACCAAATAACTTTAAATGTTAACTATTTAACTATTTTCTAATTGGCAAGAAGAGGAATATTATACAAATGACATATGCATGACCTCAATTATATGCTGTCTAATTTATTTATTTGATTGATATAATAAGGGACATATAAATAATTTGTATACATAATTTCATATTCATTATAATTTTGGTATTTATATACGATATATGCATTGAAAAAATCGATTTTTTTTTATTTACATATATATATATATAATTATATATTATATATATATACTAAAACGAAGAAATGTATACACAAAATATGCGGTGTTGTGTGATGAGTAGTTTATTTTCAGTTATCAATCTGCAAAGACGTCGTAAAAACAAGAATTGTGCAAAATTAATTGTATTTAAATTTGTTTTGAAAAATAGAAAAAAAACTATTTATATATTGTTGTTAATAGTAATGAATTATTAAAATTAAATGATTTTTTTTTTATTTAAAGGCAAATAAAATTTGTTGTTCTAAATAAAGTGTGAATCTGTGATATAAACGGTATAAATGATATGATAAGCATAAGTTACTCGCACCCATAAAACGAACTGTGAAAAATCGATATTTTTTTATAGATATATGTATATATATACATATTCCCATTATATGTAAAATTGTGCGTTTTGTCTGCAAAATATTATATATTCATCCCACATAAAAGAAAATCTAATATCCATTTTTCTGTATAAAATAAAGAAACAAACATTTTACTTTACATCGATCTCATGTCTTGCTTCCATATATTCCGTGCAAAGCATTGACTACATTTCATATTTATTTATTTATATGATCATGATACACATTACTAGTATGTACAAAACGGTTATGCACAAAAAACGATAAAAATATGGAAACAAATGGATTTTAACATAGAATATCCATATAGCATGTGAAACAATAAAAATATCGATCTTAAATAATTTTTTTATAATATAATGTATTCGGTTGGGATGGTAACTATAACGATATAACCATTATACAAAGTGAAAATATTGCATTTCTAATAAAATTAATTTTTTCTTTCATTTCAACGTTGCCTATATACCTAAATGCCTAAATGACACATTCTTTATACTCGTTTTCATTATATACATATATGGTACATTACAATAAAACATTATATTTTTAACAAACGAATAAACAATTCATTCAAAATTGGAAATATATATATATATATGTGCTCCGGTATATACCAGGTGTACCGGTTCATGTGAGGCCGTCCTCTTTTTTAAAACAATTGTTACTTTAAATAGATAAACCAAAAATATTTATTTGTTCGAAATAAATGTTAATCGGCGATTTTTTCCCATTACCATATCTCTCAATTTCGTGAATGCCACACCAGAAATAAGCTATCCATCCTTTATTCCTTTATATATTACAAATTCGAAAAACGCCTTTGCGTTGTCTTGGGTGTTATTTGGTTGTCCCACAAAAATTAAATCAAAACGTTCGAAACTATTCTTTACCGAATGTTAGATGAAACAGATGCCCATTATGAATATACCATACGTTTCAGGAGTAACATCAATATAATGGTAATTAATTAAAACTTCCCAAAAAATACTCTGTTTTTTTATTCAAAAATCTCGGTGAAGGGTATTAACCGATACATCTTGCGTAAATTTTACCTTTATTTACAACGCATACACATCGAATTCAATTTATTTCATATATATATCATCAATACTCGAAAGAATTTCAATATATTAATAACAAGAATAACCAAACAAAAATAATTAAATAGCCATAATTTTTGTATTATATTATATAATATATATAATATATAATAGCACATAATAGTTATAATATATTTTGGTTATGCTATTTTTATGTTTATGGTAGTAAAACATTCGTATACTATATTGAATTGTGATATATTTATCATTTATATACTTATTTTACTATACATTAAAAAGAAAACCCTCTACATAATTTAATTTTTTTTGCTGATATTACAAGAAAATGGTATATACAACAAAAATACAGCGTGGAATTAAGAAAATGAATTTGTGTATTTAAATTATTTGCTAAAAACTGAAAACTGAATTTCAAGATTTATATATACATGTGAATAGAGGATTATAAAATACAAGTTAAATTAAAGTAAATAAAATATACCCGGTTACATTTAAACTAATAGATTAATAATGGATAAATCGATTCTATATAATAGTTGCGTTTCATTCAATTACCAGGAGTAGATAAGAGTAGAAAACATCTACTCCGAACTACTCTTTTTCTATTTTTTTTTCGAATCTATTTTCGCAAATTTAATAAGGGTATTTCGTATGTAATTTATCTCTATGGCAATATTCAATATATAGGGGGTAAACAGTCCTATATGGTAAGGGTTATAATTATTTGTATTTATTATTTTATAAATTATAACAGCATAATGTCAGAAAATGCTGAATATATATATTATATAGATATATCATCATCTGCATAAAAGACTGTGTAGAAGAAAGATGCTCATAAAAAATTTAAATGTGATGATGATGAACACAATAATAATGTATAATTGGCATTGAAATTCAAAAAATTCCATATGCTAAAAAAGTAAAAAATCAACTAGACAACACAAAAAAAAGTAATAAATGCGTCACTATATTATGGAGAAACTTATTATTTAAAAAAAAATATCTTTTTTGTTGTTTATAATATATACCATTATTATTATTAAATTCTCAAAATGTACTTATAATGTTAATTTAAATAATTAGAATAATGTTTATTTTACAATATTATATTGCGTAATAAAACTTCTCTTATATATATTATAAAAAAAATTGCATATCGCACAGTTTATAATCGAAGTTGTGTATAAGTTTTTTGCATTTATCGTATAAATTATCAATGCAACAATATGTATAAATATGATTGACGATACTCTATAAGTCTATAATATTGTAGTGTTTTTTTAAATGTATATGGCTGAATATGATTTCGATGGTGAACGTACTATAATACCTATAGTATTAAAAAAAACAATTGACAACCCGGTATATTATTATATAAAGAAATGGATGTGGTGTGATAGTTATAAGAAACAAAAATGTTATCATCTTTGCACGGTGAACTTTGTATCCTGTGAATCGTTTTTGGTTATCGCAATTAAATTCTTGTCCTGTACTATGTAGTGTCAGTGTAATATTTTGTTGTTGGTTTATGTATTATGTGTAATTGTGTAGTTTTCCATATTTATTTCTTTGATATGGGAATCATAATTCAAATATTTATTTATTATTTAATCAATAATAAATAAAAATACTAACTAATAAATTTAATTCGAACTTCAATTTAATAATAATTAGATAAATAATAATTAAATTAAAATGTAATAAAATAATTAAATATTAATTTATGAATTAATTTGCTTGTTATCATTACCATATTGTTCCATACATTTTGGCATTGGCAATTGCAATTGCGTACATTTTTATAAGATATGAGATATAAGTTGAATACAATCGCACAAATAAGACGACATATTTTGAGAGAAAACTCTTCCATTGATTTTCATGTATTTTATATTTGCTCAAAAGTCTGATTTGGTTTAGAGAAAACATAACCGTAAAACTCAACCAAGTCTAATAAGTTATATCCGTCCCTACAAATCCCTAAATAGTATTTTCAACTTTGAATTTATGCTGCTTGGGGTTATTATCCATCCTACTGTGAAAATGATCTTTGCCTATATCGTTAATGTCTTGTCTTGATTAGACGCTCTTCAAAATAGGCGAAAAAAAATATAGGTTTACATTTGATTTTCTAAAGTTGATATTCATTAAGCACATAAGGGTTAGTGTGGGGAGGCTGGGGTTAACATAAAAATTTTGACAAATGGAATCCACTGGACATATACTTAAAAAATAAACTTAATAAATTTATCAGGATTAATAAATAAACCTAATAAAATTAAACAAATTGCAAAACGTAAACAAAACACACACACACTTTTCTCTCATTTTCATGCTGCTCCTGCTGGTACTGTTGATGTTGCGGGTACATTCGTTTGAGTTGAAATATATATAAATTAAAGAGAACTAGCCATCTATTCTCTCTATTATCATAATAATTAAATAAAAATTTCGATAAATTCACGTTCTAAAATACATATGCTAGCTATAGATATTATATTTTAAACAAACTAATATGTGCAAATTTGACCTCGAGCTAAAACAAGCTCCAGCTAACTGGCGGAGCTATGTGCGCGCATATACGTAACCAATGATGTGAGTTATTAAAATCTCTTCAACTTTATACTGCCATATCCCTAAACTCTGTAACACTACATCATAATAATATCATGTTCATGATATATACAATAATGATAATATTATATTCGATTTTCAATAATAATTATTCCCTATAATGCCTATAATGTTATGAAAAGAAATATGCTGATGATTTTATATTTGAATCTATATTCATACTAAAATCTATCCTCCATATATTTGTACTCTAATAAAATTACAGATGGATATATCATATATGCATTTATATAATATAAGATGATGATATAGCAACAAATCATCGTAGTTACTATCTTTTTTTATGTGTCCATAGGTCATTGATTTATATAAAAAAAAACAAAATAAAATAAACATAACATTAAAAATATTATTGAATTAATTACTTCATGAACATGCATTTATTAAATTATAAAATATATGTATTGTGAAATATACGAGTATTATTCGATTTACACATACGAAAATATAGATTATGAAATTATATCACCATAAAAAAAGTTCGTATATAGTATAGTTAGGATTTCCCTTTGAAATTCTATTGACATTGAAAATGAAAGCTGCTATATTATCCCCTGCTATTTTATCCGTATGCTCGATTTTGAGATGCCGAGAAAGGACTTTAAACAATAATTTTTACAATAAAGTTTTTTTTTACTTCTGTCTTCGCAATTATTGAACTAAAACCATCATTTTATAAAATATAATTAGTAGGATTAAAAAATTATTGTTTAAAATCCTTTCTCGGCATCTCAAAATCGAGGATACGAATAAAATAGCAGGTGTCCGATATTAAATTGGTTATAGAGTATATAATGTATTTTCTTAAATCTTTGAATAAACTTTTTTATTGAGACTTGTGAAAAATTAATTCTATCATATTTTTGATAACAAAATTAAAGTTCAGATATGAACTAGCGACATGAACCTCTTTTATTTTTTATTTAATAATTCTTTTAATTTAAATTTAGCAATATATATAAGAATTCATGTAAATTCACATATAATTTAACATATATGATAATAATAATAATAATAATAATAATAAGATTCAAAATAATACTATTTTAAATTTATCAATCAACAATGGGATAGAGGAAACCATTTATTGTGCGAGTGAATATTATTTTTATGCAAAATCCGCTTTTGTTGTACAAAATTAAAAAAAACAATAATTTAAATGTTATCATTATATTATTTCATTGTTATTATAAACGACAAAATGATCTCTTTCATTAAATCAAAAATAAAATAATTTTCTTAAATTTTTTTTATCATTTATTTGATGTATGTATTTATAGAAATATATTAAATAAACAATTTCTTCATCATTATATATACACACATACCAACATATATGAAGCACGTACTTGTGGCCGATGTGCGAAAATGGGGCTAAATTTATCACCATCAATTCTTCATAAAATTTTAATATAACATGATTTGACGCCACACTAATATGTGACTAAGGAGTGATAGATCTGATGAGATCAGTAAAAAATTCCGAGAATGTAATTTTTTGCATTTCGTAACCAAATCATATATAAAAAATTTCAAAAATATCTTCAAACATCTTTGAGATATACAAAGAACAAAAAAAATTGCTAAAATTTGAAAAAAAAAATGACTTTACGGCATGGTCTGTCATACCCAGTTTCCTCGTCACTTAATCAGCTCCCCAAAAAATGTTAAAAGCTAATGTTTTGCATTTTTGTCGATAAAATCTCATGAGTAGCGGAGTAAAGTGAAAAAATGGTACCATCAAATTCTTTTTTCTCAAAATGAAGCTAATAAGTTACATACTGAAAGTACGTAACTACAGATATGGGTAACTAGTTATAGGTTCATCACCTGATTAAGTGATTTCGTTACGGCCTCAAGGTAATAGAATTCCGAGATTCGAGGTTTTACGGGCGCTAAACCAATTCTGCCATAGTAACCAACAAAAATTATGGCTTAAAAAATGTATAGACACAAATTCTGTGTATTTTATATTCTCTTCTATAGGTAAAAATTGAAATAATTAGGTTGTTGTAAATGGTTCTTTTCTTTAAGTAATTTAACGAATGTATATAAATCTAATGTTATGGCTCGAACACATCTGGGCGTCAACTTCAACTATAACTTTGATCCCATCAACACCGTTCTAAGAAGCACATGCCTAGCGTTACGGTCGAATTTTTCATTGATATAAGGGCCTTGGCACATAGATACGAATGAATGAGAATGAAATTTATTTATCCATTTTTCTAATTAATTGAATTATTATATTACAAAATAACAATACAAAATGTTAAAAAAATAACGTTTTTAAAATATTTAATCATTAATTTTGCCTATAAATAATTATATTTCTATAAAAATGCAATTAAATATTTTATTCGTTTCATTCGGTCAGTAAAAAATTAAAGCCCACAAATTTTATTCTGTAGAACTTATTTTTTTGTTTCGTACGAATAAATTTTTCGTTCATGATGAACCTCACAAATTCGCATACCCAAATAAAAAAAACAACAAATAAATTACCCGAAAAGACTGTTAATTAAATCCATATGTGAACACGAAAAAATGCAGTGAATATTATTCTGATCTTTCGTTCGTATCTATATGTGCCAATTGGCTTACAAATAAATTTATTCAATACATAAATATGTTTGGTATTATATTAGTTTTTTCACTTGTTTGTCGAATATCTAATTATAATGATAACCGTGTATAATGTTAAAAACAAAACTTTTAAATAATGGATAATAATTTATGCATGTTTCCAACTATAAAAACTATTAATATAGATTTTAATAATTCATTTTAAAATTAGTTAAATCCAATGGATTGTTAAAGATAATTCCGTTTTTTTTTACAAATCGGCCAACTTTATGGTTGGTGAAAACCCGTTATCCCTTCGGCTTCGACGGTTTTCACTGCGTTAATTAAATTGTATTCATTTATATCCGTAAATTATACTATGATAAAAACATGCTTTATGTGTATGCAAAAGTTTCAATTTTGCAATATAAAAAAAACAAAAATTAAATAAGAATATGTATAAATTATACATGAAATGTAAATATTGTTATTATTATTAATTATACTGAATTTGATTTACAATTGTTGTTTAATAATTAAATGTAAATAATGAACGTAATTTACCCATGCCATCAATTAATAAACGACAACAATTAAATGAATGCGACAACGTTGAAACGCAATTATAAAAATAATAATTGACAACGGTTTTTTATGTATAGTATATACATCGTATTAGAATAATAATTGTAAAAAAACCAAATGATATGGAGAATACCTTGAAAGTAAATTCATTTAAAGTCATCATCCAAGTAAAGCGGTTCTTTTGTACATACATTAAACGTTGGGAGGGCGCTCGTAAATTAAGCACGGTGAAGTTTATTTTACATTCGTTGTTCAAAAATATAAATCCTCATTATGATGTAAAATTGTGACATCATATTTCTGGTAAGAAATGTTAAGGTTAAAATGCCATGTTAACAAATTTCAGTTAAACTACCGAGTAGAATTATCTAATGTTAAAGTGTCGACAAATATAAAATAATAAAAAACGTAAATGTAATAAAGAAAAAAATAAAATTGTGTTTTTGAAGTCACATAAATAAAAAAAAATATTAGTGTACATTCAGATGCATTGTAACTTCTGTTTCGATTGGGTTAGGCCATGTAAATTGTAGTGTGGCGATCAAATCTGGATCGTTTATTCAGCAATAGAATGACGAATAAGAACAAATGCTTATATACTTTGTATTAATTTACACACGCATTATGGCTCTCCAATTTCACGCATTTGGCGCTAATGATTAGAAAACTTCGAATTTGCTTTGATGCAAAATTTTAATATCAAATTTGTAAATATTCTTCAAAAAATAATCAAAACGTATATGTAAATTCAACTTTTTTTACTTTTGATTTTGTTTGCGTATTTGAATATACAATTATTAGATAAATATTAAATATCATCAAAAATCACAAATCATTCATTGAGTATTAATAATAATAATAATAATATTAAATAAAAAATATTTCTAACGTTAAATAAAGAAATACCGAAGATTCACATAAAAAGCATTTACGTATGTGGTTTTTTCTGACATGTACAAACATTTCTTTTTGTACTATAATTATTATTAATATTATTATTATTATTATTATTATTATTATTATTATTATTATTATTATTATTATCATTATTATTATTATTATTATTATTATTATTATTATTATTATTATTATTATTATTATTATTATTACCTCTATGATTTATGTATTATAGAGAATGAGCAAATATACGGCTTTTATAGGGCTTTTAGAGGTATAAGCCATACAATGACGAATTAAAAAAATTATCTTTTGCTATATATAAAAAATAAGAAATATCCCTCTCCTAGAAATAACGACAACACGGAATATTATATTTTGCTTCTGATTGAACCTCATTCAAGAAAACTGACCAAAAGATTCGCGTTCAATTTAAAAGTATCTACTATATTGATCGCAGTTCCCAGGCTAAATATATAGTATATACAGTAAGCGAAAATCAATTAAAAGAACTACGTTTTTTTTACAAAATATATGTAATTAAATGTACATTACCGCTTTATATTAGTTATATTTTATAATATAATGGTTTTACAATAAATTAATTGAATTATTTTAAAATAAGATCGTAAATGATTTAAAAAACAAAAAAAATTCAATTTTGTATGTATGTCCACTTGGATTTTGGATTTCAGAACATTTAATGATAAAAAGTGGATTCCATTTGTATAAACTGCATGGACTCATATACCCAAAAGGTTTTCCCTTAATTTTATATCTGGTGAACATGCAGGCCAAGCTAATAAGTATATTGAAAGTGACTGGTTCTTTATAGACATACAAAATTGAATTTTTTTGTTTTTTAAATCATTTAAGATCCTATATTAAAATGATTGAATTATTTGTATTGTAAAAACATTATATTATAAAATGTAACTAATATAAAGCGGTAATATACATTTAATTACATATATTTTGTAAGAAAAACGTTGTGCCTTTAATTGAATTTCGCATACTGTATTATTACAGTAATTTATAATATTTGAATATACCATCAAATATATAAAAAACTAAATTGTCCTCCCATGTTGATATTTTAGAAAGTATAGCTCAATTGGAATTAAATTGGAAATATGGTCTATATAGATAATTAGAATGATAAATATTTAATCATTGTAAAACAATTTAATTTTTATATAATAAACTAAAATGTGGATCTACCATATAATTACATTAATTTAATTTTTATGGCCTCACTATCATCCATCTACTATGGTAATTTTAAACCATATTACAATGCATATTGATTATTGACATTATGTTTGTGTTACTATATTTTTCGGAAATCACAATAAATAATATTAATACTATAAATATATATAATTTAAATAAATATACTTATTCGCTTTGTTTTTTTTTTTTCATTTCAGTTGTATAAAATATTTAGAGTAGGAGTGATATAATATAATATAAATTTTGATTGAACCCATTTTTAATTATCTTCCTCGCCATTCCATCTCAAAAGAACTTTCGATTCAAAGGAAAAAGGAAAAAAGGAAGGAATAAAAATACCAGCCCAGAAATGCCGGCACGTTTCGAGGATATAACATCCGATCCACGATCCCTTCGTGGTGTTCCTATGGATTTAAATGATCAATACCATCATATGGAACAGGGAGATATTGTCATAAGTGGATTTTCTGGACGTTTACCGGAAAGTTCAACGATTGAAGAATTTAAAAAAAATTTATATGATGGAATTGATATGGTAAATGATGATGCGCGTCGATGGCCAAAAGGTTTATATGATTTACCGTCAAGAATTGGTAAAATAAAAGAAGATGATTTGGAAAATTTCGATTCACAATTCTTTAGTGTACATCAGAAGCAAGCTGAATGTATGGATCCCCAAATGCGTATGCTATTGGAAGCGACCCACGAAGCAATCATCGATGCTGGTTTTAATCCGCAAGAGTTGCGTGGTAGTCGTACTGGAGTATATATTGGTTGTTCGTCATCCGAAACGGAACAATATTGGTGTGCCGATCCGGATCGTGTCAATGGTTATGGTTTAACGGGATGTGCCCGTGCTATGTTTGCAAATCGTGTATCATTTACATTTGATTTGAAGGGGCCTAGTTATGCGGCCGATACAGCATGCTCAAGTTCATTATATGCACTGGCACAAGCATTTGAAGACATGAAATCGGGTCGTTGTGATTCCGCTATAGTAGCTGGTGCTGGTTTAATACTAAAACCAACAATGTCATTGCAATTTAAACGGTTAGGTATGTTAAGTGCGGATGGGGCCTGTAAAGCATTTGATGCAAGTGGTGCCGGTTATGTTCGTGCTGATGGATGTGTTGTATTGTTTTTACAAAATATAAATTGTGCCCGTCGAAATTATGCAAGTGTGTTAAATGTGCGTACAAATACGGATGGTGGTAAAGAACAGGGTATTACCTTTCCCGATGGTAAAATGCAAAATCGTCTTATCCGTGAAACATACGAATCGGTGGGTATACATCCAAATGATGTGGTATATGTGGAAGCCCATGGAACTGGTACAAAAGTTGGTGATCCACAAGAAGTGAATTCCATAACCGATTTCTTTTGTAAAGATCGAAAATCACCATTATTAATTGGATCGGTCAAATCTAATATGGGTCATTCAGAACCGGCATCTGGTGTTTGCTCGATAGCAAAAGTTTTATTAGCTATGGAAACTGGTATAATTCCTGGTAATTTACATTATAATACACCGAATCCAGATTTATATGGTATATTGGATGGCCGATTGAAAGTTGTGGCTCAAAATACACCGTGGAATGGCGGTATAATTGGCTTAAATTCATTTGGTTTTGGTGGGGCTAACGCTCACGTTATACTAAAGTCAAATCCAAAACCAAAATCAATAACTCCAGCCGATAATTTTCCACGTTTAGTTGTTCTATCTGGCCGAACAATGGAATCTATAGAGGAAATAATTAAACATGTAGGACAGCATAGCGATGATGAAGAATATTCAGGATTGATTAATGAGGTGCATTCGAAAAATATACCATTGCATTACTATCGTGGATATTCGGTGATGAATGGTACAAGTAATAATGAACCGATACGAGAAGTAATGGAAATTGTTGATGATAAACGACCAATTTGGTATGTGTACTCTGGGATGGGATCCCAATGGGCTAGTATGGGTAAAGATTTAATGCAAGTGAATGTATTTAGTAAAAGTATTTACCGATGTGCGGAAGCATTACGATCAGAAGGCATCGATTTAATTGATATTTTAACGCAAAGCAACGATGACAAGTTTGATAACATATTAAATTCATTTGTTTCGATTGCGGCCGTTCAAGTTGGATTAACTGATTTGTTGGCACATTTAGGTATCCAACCAGATGGTATAGTTGGGCATTCTGTTGGGGAATTAGGTTGTGCGTACGCTGACGGTGGATTCACACCAGAACAAACTGTATTGGCTGCTTATTGGCGTGGTCGAAGTATTCTTGAAACAAATTTGAAACCGGGACAAATGGCGGCCGTTGGTTTATCGTGGGAACAATGTAAGGAACGTTTACCAAAAGACGTTATTCCAGCATGTCATAATAGTGAAGACAGCGTAACTGTATGTTAATAAAAAAATAAAATATGTTTTACTTTTACATACTAGAATTGGTGTAAATATTTTCAAAAATACGTTTATATTTTAATTATGCATAGATATCTGGTCCCGCCGATTCAGTTACAGCATTTGTTAATGAATTAACAAAAGAAGGAATATTTGCAAAAACTGTAAATTCATCTGGTATCGCTTTTCATAGTAAATATATTGCGGATGCGGGTCCTAAATTACGTAAATCTTTAGATAAAATTATACCAAGTCCAAGAAATCGATCAGCTCGATGGATAAGTTCCAGTATACCGGAAAGTGGGTGGAATTCACCGATAGCCAAACAAAGTTCAGCTGCCTATCATGTGAATAATTTGTTATCACCGGTTCTGTTTCATGAAGCTATTCAACATATACCTAAAAATGCGATTTGCATTGAAATAGCACCACATGGATTATTGCAAGCGATATTAAAACGTTCGCTTGGTCCAGACGTAATCAATTTAAGTTTAATCAAACGTAATCATGAAAACAATATTGTGTTTTTATTTAGTAACATTGGCAAGTAAGTGGAAGACAAATTTATGTATAATCATCCATTATGTTATAAATATTTCGATTTTGAATTATTTTTTTAAGATTATATTGTGCTGGTGGACAACCCAATGTAACCAAGTTGTACCGCTCAATTTCCTATCCAGTAGGTCGTGGTACACCTATGTTGAATTCAATTGTTGGATGGGATCATTCACAGAAATTCTTTGTTCCCAAATTCGGAATGGATTGTAAATATATATACATATCATATATAATGTTATAGATTCTCAATAAATTTTTTTTTATTAAAATTCATGTTCATGTTCAATCAGCACAATCTGGTGAAACACTAATTGATGTTAATTTGGCAAAAGATGAAGATTCATATTTAGCGGGCCATACGATTGATGGACGTGTTCTATTTCCTGCAACTGGCTATATGACATTGGTTTGGCGTACATTTGCGAAAATTAAAAATAGTACATTAGATAAGACACCGGTTGTCATGGAAGATGTTGTGTTCCATCGTGCGACAATTTTACCCAAAGATGGATCGGTAAAATTTGGTGTGAACTTCTTTGATGGCACAGGACGTTTTGAAATTTGTGAAAGTGGATCACTAACAGTCTCGGGTAAAATTTACATTCCAGAAAATATAGATAAAGAATTGTTACCATTGGATACCTTACCGTCTGATAAATCGGCATTAGAATTAAAAGTAAACGATGTGTATAAAGAATTACGTTTACGTGGTTACGATTATGGTGGGTTATTCCGTGGCATTATAGAATGTGATACTAAAGCGGTAACCGGTAAATTGAAATGGGAAGATAATTGGATAAGTTTTATGGACACAATGTTACAATTTTCAATATTGGGCAAAGATATGCGTGAATTGTATTTACCGACGCGTATTGAACGAACCATTATCAATCCAATTAAGCATTTAGATATTATAAAGAATTGTAGTTCTGATTTGAAGTTTGTTCCTTGTTATATGTACAAAGATATAGCAGTTGTAAAATGTGGAGGTATTGAAATGCGTGGATTAAAATCATCTTTGGCCCCAAGACGTTCCGGCACACAAGTATCGCCGATCCTTGAGCGTTACACATTTGTTCCATTTATAAATGCCTATGAATTATCTGAACATGTAGATACATCTCGACAACATGCAATCGCTGTAAGTGTACATACGGTTATAGAAAATAGTGGCGGTGCATTAAAAATAAAAGTGGCCGATTTTATCGCCGATAAGGCACCAGAAAATATAATGGCCCAGTATATACAACATTTAATCGAAAGCGAACCTACATTGGCCAGCGATGTAGCTATTATTACAAATCAATCGATTGAGGGATATCAGCAAATGGTCGGTGAGACGGGCATTCGTGTACTACAAAAAGATGCTGCCGTTGGTCCAATTGAACAAAATTGTCACATGGTCATTGCCTATGATGTGGTAACACGACCGGACGCTGAAATATTTTTGGGAAATTTGTGTGAATCAATACGACCCGATGGATTTATATTTATAGAAGAAAATGTTGTTGGATTCGATGATGTAAAAGCAGCAAAGATGTTTAAACAATATAATTTGTGCATTGTTTCAAAACAACGGAAAACAACCAAAAACTATTATCTCTTAAGGCGAGAAATGGAGTATAAAAATCGTGCTAAAGAAGTCGTATTTGTATCCGAGCAAAATTTCAATTGGGTTGAGAAACTCAAGTTTGCACTAGAAAATGCTGAAAAAGAAAACAAATACGTGTACATTGTTTGCCACGGGGAAGAATTGTTTGGTTCGATGGGATTAATAAATTGCTTGAAAAATGAAAATGGAGGTAAATATGTACGTTTAATTCATATACAGGATTCGGATGTGGAAAAGTTTACAACGAATTTACCAGCAAAGAGCATTTATTCAAATCAATTAAAAAAAGATTTATTAACAAATATACTTAAAAATGGTGTATGGGGTTCATATAGACATTTGAAATTGGAGTGTAAATCAGATGTGGCCACATTACAAGTTGAACACGCCTATGTGAATGCATTAACCAAAGGCGACTTGTCCAGTTTAAAATGGGTTGAAGGATCTTTGTCACGACAATTACCGGATCCAAAAGATACACATCTTGAATTATGTACAGTTTACTACGCACCAATAAACTTTCGTGATGTTATGTTAAGTTCCGGTAAATTGGCCGCCGATGCATTACCTGGTGATTTGGCTACACAAGATTGTATATTGGGATTAGAATTCTCTGGACGCGATTCAAATGGTAAACGAATAATGGCAATGGTACAAGCAAAATCATTGGCGACCACATGTGTTGTTAATCGTAATATGGTGTGGGACATACCCGATAAGTGGACAATGGAACAGGCGTCGACAATACCATGTGTTTATTCAACAGTATACTATGCTTTAGTTGTCCGTGGCCGTATGAAAAAGAATGAATCCATATTGATACATGCCGGTTCCGGTGGGGTAGGTCAAGCAGCCATTTCAGTAGCATTACATCATGGATTAACGGTATACACAACGGTTGGCAGTGTTGAAAAGCGTGAATTTTTAAAAAAAACATTCCCAAAATTAAATGATAATAATATAGGTAATTCCCGGGACACATCGTTTGAACAATTTATAATGCGTCAAACACAAGGACGTGGTGTGGATTTAGTGTTGAATTCATTGGCCGATGACAAATTACAAGCATCCGTACGGTGTTTAGGATTAAACGGACGTTTTTTGGAAATTGGAAAATTAGATTTAAATAATAATAGCCCTTTGGGTATGGCAGTATTTTTGAAGAATACATCATTCCATGGTATTTTATTGGATAGCGTCATGGAAGGTGTGGATCAGACAATACAAGAAGTTGTCGGATTAGTTGCAGAGGGTATTAAAAATGGTGCGGTACGACCATTACAAACGAGTGTCTTTAGTGATAAACAAATTGAACAAGCATTCAGATTTATGGCGTCGGGTAAGCATATTGGTAAAGTGGTTATAAAAATACGGGATGAAGAATCGAATAAAATATTACGACCTATAGCCAAGTTAATGACATCCATTCCGAGAACATACATGCATAAGGAAAAATCATATATCATTGTTGGTGGCCTTGGTGGTTTTGGTTTAGAATTGGCCAATTGGATGGTCTCACGCGGTGCCATGAAAATAATTTTAACGTCTCGTAGTGGCATTAAAACAGGTTATCAATCGTTAATGATAAGACGTTGGAGAGATCGTGGTTGTCATATTACAATAGATACAAATGATGTAACAACATTGGATGGTACAAAAAAACTATTACAAGGAGCCAATAAAATTGGACCGGTTGGTGGCATATTTAATTTAGCGGTCGTTTTACGTGATGACATATTTGAAAAGCAAACGGCACATGATTTTCAAATGGTCAGTATACCAAAAGTAAACGGAACCAAAAATCTTGATCAAGCATCACGGGAATTATGCAACGAATTGGATTACTTTGTTTGTTTTTCGAGTGTATCATGTGGTCGTGGTAATATTGGCCAAACAAACTATGGATTAGCTAATTCAGCTATGGAGAGAATTTGTGAAAATCGTCAAATCGCCGGTTTTCCAGGTACAGCCATACAATGGGGTGCAATCGGTGATACTGGACTTGTTATAGAGAATCTTGGTGATAATGAAACCGTTATTGGAGGAACATTACCACAACGTATGTCATCATGTTTACAAACTATGGATATGTTTATGCAACAGCCGCATGTTGTACTAGCGTCGATGGTTGTTGCTGAAAAACGTAAAGCCGATTCATCCGTTGGTGTAAGTTTAGTTGGATGCATTGCGAATATATTAGGATTAAAAGATTTAAAAAATGTTCCGGATCAATCATCGTTGGCCGATCTTGGCATGGACTCGCTGATGGGCGCCGAAATAAAACAAACGCTAGAACGTAATTATGATGTTGTTATGAGCGCACAAGATATTCGGCAGTTAACTTTTGGAAAATTGAAATCTTTAGGTAATAACATTAATGAATAACCCAAAAACATTTAATACATATTAAATTATAATGAATGAAAATATTACTACATTTCGCATTTATAAAACAGAATCAGGCGCAGTTGCGATACCGTCCACCGCTAATCCAGTTGTTGTTAACGGTGGTAGCCCATCAAAATCCGCATTCGGTGCAATCGGTGATGGTACACAAGTTATATTTAATAAAGAATTGATGCCAACACATTGTCTTGTAAAATTAAAATCAAAAACATCAGAAGATTCCAAAAAAAGACCATTATTTGCTGTGCATGCCATTGAAGGATTTGTAACGGCGCTAAAACCATTAGCAGCCAAAATGAATTGTCCTGTATATGGTTTACAATGTGTTGCGGATGCCCCATTAACATCAATTGGTGATTTAGCTGTATACTATGTGAAACAAATTAAAACTGTACAACCTAAAGGGCCATATGCAATAGCCGGTTATTCATTTGGTGCATCCGTTGCATTTGAAATGGTTATTCATTTGGAGAAAAATAATGAAACAGCGGTATTGGTAATGTTAGACGGATCGCCACGGTATGTAAGTTGGTATACAGAAGCACATAAACAACGATTGGCTGGTGGTTCTACACCGGCACAAGATGAAGCATATGGTTTATCATACTTTGGGATGGTATGTGCAAATTTAGATTACGCAAAAACTGCCAAAGAATTAGAAGCGCTTAACAGTTTTGATATCCGACTCAAACGTCTAACAGATTTGGTACATCAAGAAACAAACTATCCAATTGATGTGGTCGGTATAAATATAATTTAATATATAGCTCTATAATCTTTAAATGCGTATTTTATTTATTTTTTTTTGTTTTACATTATTATTATTATTTAGATATCTTCTGCAGCTTTATCTTTCTATAAAAAATTGTATGCATCGCATATTTATAAACCAGCAACAAAAGTTAAATCACATGTAACATTAATTAAACCCACAGAAAATTATGCCAAACTATCAACTGACTATGGACTATCCGAGGTAGGTTTTCTTAAAATCACTAAGATCACACGCATTTATTTTAGTTGATTCTGTTGAGAGCATATTCTATATAGTTTACGACTATATGATGCAGATCCCTACTACCCCAATATTTTCAGTTTAGCACAAAATTATTGACACAAATTATTTTTTTAAAGGTATGCACAACACAAGTAGATATTGTGACAGTGAAAGGTGATCATCGTACAATATTAAGTGGTGAATCCGTAGAAAAAATTGCATCAGTATTACAACAAATAGCAGCATAAGAAAATTGAATCTTGTTAATGCTATCAGTTGTGAAAATGTACCGATTTGGAGGAAATGTGTGAAAGAATTATTTTTAATTTCTTGTTTAATTTCATTGTATGTAATAAATAACTGAACATTTAAAGGATTACACACAACGATTGAATGTTCATTAGGGAAAATTGGAATGTTTTGGAATGATTGGAATGTGAACCAAATCGAATAGATCATGAAATATACCCGGGTGGGTGTATGTGATTATCAAAAATGTGGATCGAATATGGGTGGGTGTGTTTGAAATAAAGTCAGTTCTTCTTATCAGAATATAATAATTTAAGTATAATTAATTTTAGTTATATATATACATATATATATATATATATTGATGACTTACGACAGCACCGTTTTTTTTTGTTTCATGATACAAATTAATATTATTTTTTAATTACATCACATGTATTTTTCTCCACTCTACTTTACATGACAGAGTATCCTTAAAATCTCATAGAGTCCTTATATTCTATACGATATAATTTATAAATATAAGTACGTGTACGTGCGTTTATTCAATGTATGTTAATTAATTAATCTTAACGTTAATGTTTTTATAATTCATATTAAAATAATTTGATTATTGTGTTACAATTTATATTTAAATTTCGAATATGTTATTCATTGTTTAATTTTATATCTTTTGTATGTTGTATAATTCTTTTGGGTACGTTTAGGAAAGAAAATTTATTTATTTATTTTTTTTAATGTATTATCATATATATTTTTACTTTAAATATAAAACTTTTGCACATAATAAATTGGGAAAAAAAATTATTTTGGCTCTTGTAAAAATGTTAGCTTTTAATGTTAATTTATAAAATTATTTTATGTAAATTTTATGTTAATCAAATAATTAGAAAATATTTATGGGATTATTAAAGAAAAAAATATATTAGATAATAAAACAATATTGTATAAAAAATATAACCATTTCTCATGTGTTCTCTTATTGAAGTTTCAATTGAATATAAAATAAACGGATAGATCTGCCTGAATACTCTGAATAGAAGTGATTTATCATCGATATATTACCAGTTAATTAGGTCAATTAGAGCTAGAATTAGATTGTTATATAATTAATTGGAATTTGTGAGATGTCGAGAATTCTCCTAAAATAGACATTCAGCAAAAAAAAAAAACAATTCAACTGAATTAATTATATGTAAATATATGAATTAAATTTATTTTCGTAGTGTTTCCATTTTTTTTAGTAAGAAGTATGTGTAACGTAAGGTATAATATTAATATCTATTCTATATATTATATTTTATATTATATTTTATATAGTAATTACAAAATATATATTGGATGTATGTATATAATAAATAATAATAAAAAAAAACAATAAATGCTATATTCAGCATAAAAAACTTACATGAAAATATAAATTAGTAATTGATTTCTCAGTAAAACATTTATAAATCAAAAATTATGAAAAATTAATGTCCTATTAACTTTTATAACTTTTCACAAGGTAATACCACCTTCCTTTTTAATTGTAATACGTACTTTTTTACATATATAATTTTATTAATAATTTGAGTTTAAGATCCGGAAAAAAAACTAATTGTTTACTTGGAATTTTGTTCTTTTTGTATGTTTTGATTTCAAAAATTAATTTCTTTTTTCATTACTTATTATAAAAACCTTTTTTCTATTGTCATTTTAATATGTTAGTAATAATTTTGTGTTGGTTGTAATTGTAATTTCAAATAAAATTATTATCTGCGGTGATATTCACATTATCCAATTCTACGTTAAATTCGATGTAATACTGAATACAGGCCCAATTCTTAGGAATAGACGACGTAAAACACTTCTTAATTCTGGTTTTAAATCAAAACACATTATTTCACACAGTAACGTATAATAACTGGAGATGTGAGTAGCAAACTGTTGAAAATATTAAAAAAAATGATTTGAATTGTGCACTTATATAGAGATATAGGAAGGTTTGGGGAGTATATTAAAAATAATTAATATATATTTTAATTACCCGATTATCTGGCATTTTAATTAATCTCGTCAATACAAGTAATAATAATGATGTCCAGGCGTCACGATGTGTTTCACTTTGTAATGCCAAAAAATATTCAAGTGCTTCTTTACACACCGAAATTAAACGATGTTCAATGTTTAACCAATCGTGTGAACGACTTTCATCGCCATACATTTTAAAAAATATTCGTAATACGCAAGCCAGCGAGGTAGCTTCCTGATTTAATAAATTCGGTTTAACGCTACCTTTAAGTCCCGCTCGCCATAACGTATTACGTTGATCATGATCGGAATTAAAACGTTTTGCAAAACGATGACTTTGCAATAGACATTCCGTTAATTGTATTAAATGTGCTGTGTTCAAATAACTATACATTCCTTGTTCTTCACGTTGGCATTCGGTACGATTTGTTGGATTGCCTGTTAAATCAGCGGCCGCCAATGCTAATGTTTCGGCATCCTCTTTGCGCGAGGTTGTCGGAAAAAATATAATATTATCTATTGTTTGAATTAATTCCAATTGAACAACACATTTTATTAATAACGATGAAAATATATGGTTTTGTGGAGACCGAATAACATCTGATTTTCCTCCATCTTCCATCGTCATAAAACTATATACAGAATGTTGTGAATTTGAACGTTTAAGTATACCATGCCGACATTCAGTCAAATTATCATTTGAACGTTGCTGATGATGATTAATTGTAATATGCTGTTGTTGATTTACGTCTATAGGTTTCCATGTAAGTAATTCACCGGGTAATGTACTATTGAATATATCAAACATACATTCACATGTACTACTCCATGTTTCTTCTGAGAATTTAAATCCATTTGATATAACCAAATTCTCTAAGCAATTTGTTCCGGAACGCGCCAATTGCTCATTACTTTGTTGAACGCACCAATGCAATTGCGTATATAAATCGGGCAATAATAAATCACCTAATATATCAAAATATTGGGTGAATACGTCTACGATAGCGTATAATGCATGATTGCATGTAGTTGTCATCCATTCAGCTTTTTCGGTATATTGTTCCGGTAATTTCATATTATCAAATATACGAAATAATATATTAAATAAATCACGCCACCAATTTGCTTTAAAAGCATCACCATGGGTTTTAACAATTTCAAATAGTACGGTGAGACCCCGCGTACGTACATCTAGTTTACAACGGTTAACTACACATGACAATGAGAATAACATAGGAAACCAACCACGTACCCAAACACGATCTTCCTCAGACACGGACACATCATTTTCCATCCCGGCATGTTCGGAAAAGAGATTCGGGGATGCATGTACGCATAATGCACAAGTACGTACCAAACGTATTGCCTCCATACTTGTATCGGGAAATCGTGCATTACAAGCAAATTCTGATAGGCATTTAACAGCATCTTGAAACGAATCAATCATAATATGCAGTTGTCGTTGATATAAATCGGTGATAATTTTACGAGTTGTTTGAAATGCCAATTCAACAATATTCTCTTCATGATCGCCGGCAGCCAAATGAAAAATCGAAAATATATTTTTCCAACCAGAACGTATGTTATGTGCCTGTGAATTTACCATTTGTGCCACACAACGTACAACCATATCGCGTATAGCGGGCGAATTATTTTTTTTCATAATATGTTCGAATGGACGTAAAAAATCTTTTTGAAAACGAAAATTTGCAAATTCACCCTTTTCAATGAATTTCATCGATAATTGACGTAATGAGTCTAGTGCGAAAAATGCAATTTCTTCATTTAAATTACAACCAACTGTATTAAAATGATCCCCAAGCACTTGCCAAATGCGAGACCATTGCAACCGAATACGACCCATATTATAATAGGATATTTCAACAATTTTCTGTAATGAAAACATGCGCGGCTGTCCACTATTCATTTCATCTAACGACACCTGGCATAAAGCACGAACAAAATCAACAATGGCATCGCCATCCAAGCGTATGGAACCAGTAAATATGCGATCCACTGCTACCACCACACTCTGTGAACTAGTTTCACCAATATGCTCTTTTACCAATGGATCTAATGTGTCACGATGTGAAGACGGTCCCGATAAGTATTGTGGTCGCACACCGGTTCCTATTAATTGGGCCAATTCCAATTGTGATATACATTTTACAATATCTAACCAACTTGTACCCAAATAATTGCCATCCGTATGAGCAACCATTATCAATGTTTTAATTGTATCAATATTTTTTGCCTTCATTTCGGTTATTGGTGAATTGGCAGTTAATAACGTAAAACGTGCCAATGCCTGAACATATGCATCACGTTCCAATGACATATGAAATATACAAGCAATGCGAACAGCACAACGAATACCTATTTTATAGCATTAAAGTAGACAAAAAAAGAAGTATCGTAAGAAATAAGACTTACACATATTCAACTATCTAAATCATGTTACATAAAAAATGTTTACCATCTAAACAAAGACTAGCGATTTCTGGATCATCACAATCTTGTAGGCCAACGGAAAATGCAGCTAAAAATGGTGTCCATGCCATTTTGAACATTGGTCTTACATGCTCTAAATGCTTTGCAGATGTGAATGGTGATTTAGCATGCGATACAGACTCCATTAGATTTTTCGCTGTACTCGACATTGCTTCCATTTCCATATTCCATAACAGTTTACGCTTTTTCTCATTCGAAATAATGGTTTTTCCCGATTTATTAGTAACGTAAGTTGTATTTTTCATTTTAATTTCATGTCCAGCTATTTCATCGTAAATTCGTGATAGATATTCTTCTGGTAAATCTTTATTATCACTAATTCCCCGATTCAATTTTATATATTGTTCTTTTGTCATTTTATTTTTTACCTGTGGTGAATGTAAATCCGTTGTCAACATAATCAATGAAAACGCCAATACATATACGGTATCAGCACTTGGGAATAATGGATCATTTGAATTACATTCACAATAACGACTTGCAAATTTTTCCATTAGGCGATCGATTTTTTGAGCTTCACCAGGTAATCGAAAACCCTCCAAGAAGTAGCGTAATGCGGCTACAATTTCCATATCATTAAAATTCATTGCATCAATATACGCACACATGACCGATTTGGAATGGTCGTCATTATCGCCTAAATAATCACCGATTATTGTTTTATTTAAACGTTCATCCGCATGCAACCATTTTGCTATATCATTGATTGAGGCTCCCAATAGACCATTTTCTTGTAAAAAATGTATTCCTTTTTTCGGTTTACGATTAAATATTTCAATACCCGTTTCCATCGCCTCTTTACGCTGTTTACGTTCTTCTAGTTCTTCTGGTAAATCTAACACTTCACGATTATTCGATTCCATTGAATTTAAACTGTAACTGGAATCGCCTAGTGATGATTTTACGATGACAAGGGTGTCAGACCCTTCTTCACTACCGGCTGCATTTGTACGTGACGTTGGTTCACCTAATGTTGTTTGCATATTCGGATTAACATACAAATCTTTACTCCATTCAACCATGCATTTTAATATCGATACTAAACATTCCAGACCACGTATACGCATTGATTTTTCTTGTGTTGGGGCCGCACCCAATTCTATTGCATGTCTTCCTTGACCAATTTTCGATAAATGATTCACCAACCGTTCAAATAAATTCGCCGCCGATAAATCACAATCGTAATTCACATAAATATCAACGACACTTTGGGCATCCGCACATATTCGAGTTAACGCTTGAATCACCATCCATTTGTGTTCAAATGAAGAACTGGTTGCTTCTAATATATTTAAAAATATCTCTTTAAAAAATACTTCGATTTGTTTTTTTAAATGAACTTTAAAATTTGATAGGAGCGCTACAAATATTGATAGTGATAATTCAAAAACTTCTGGCACCGAACTTACTCCATTTTTCGACAGGGCAACACATAAATATTGTTTAATAGCCATAATAAACATTTCATTAGAACGAAATGCTGGGCCAGCGTTTTGTAAAATCAATAATATTAAATGTAACGACAACACTTTTGATCGTAATTCATGTGATTTTGGATCAGGAATACCATCCGGTAATGGTTTCATTGATAATTTACATAAAGCACGGAATACTAAAAACGCATCTTTTTGTAGTACATGAGCAAATTTTGCTGTTACAATATTATCATTTTCACTTTGTACCTCAATACTTTCTTGTGAGGGTACTCTTATTAATGACGCGGCATTTAAATCATTATTTGCAATTGTTATTGCGGTCAAATTCGATTCAGATTTTGTATCTTCCATACCTGTTACATCTTTTAAATGTTTTGCTTCAACGGCTGTAATAGCATTTTCAATAATTTCAGATATTAAATTTTTTACAATCTCATGGGCTTCTTTATCCAAACAATCCAAGTCGTTCGCTTCTTTTATTGGTCCTTGTTGATAAACGTTTGATGAAATATTATTAACGCCACTATTATTGTTGTTGTTTATCAGAATCGAAGGTTGTACAGATTTGCTAGAATTTAGATCACTTTGATTATTTAATTCATATACCTGATTCTCCATTCTTGTAAATATTACATTTAGCATTTGAGTTAATGTTGCACGTGCTGTTGTTTGATTTATTAAATTTTTACTTGATAAATATATATCGTAGCATGTACGTACAGCCTTTATAATAAAAAGAACACAATCAATTATATGTCGCCCCGTATTAACATAACAATATTAGCGAAATTATAGAATTACCTGTAAAACGGTACCCTCATGAACTTCAACGTGTTGCGACGTCACAACCGTTAATAATGCTTTAATTATTTGTAATTGTACGCCTTCATCAGTTTGTGGACCATTAAAGCAATTACATATTGTGGTTACAATACGATCGATTAAATATTTTCCAGGATTTGCTGAGTCAGTTATATTACCGGTTAAATGGCCATATGCTATTAATTTTTGTAAACAATCTAGAGCCGTTACAACTATTCTTGGAGTTTTACTTTGGCACGCCAATTCAAACGGTAGAAAATATTTTTCAGCATATATTACATTAGTTTGATCATTTTTAGGTAATGGCAAAGCCGATTGTTGTTGATCAACAATTTCAAGGTTTCCATTGATTTTAAGGTCTTCTTTAATTTCACCTTTGTTTTTTTGTAATTTAAAATAAATTCATTATTTGTTTATATGTGTTAGATAATAATAAAATAAAGTATCATACCTAAAGTAGAATCACACGATTTCTTCAATTGAGAATGATGAGACCGTTTTATATCCTTATCACTAAGGATTTTTTCTAACGCTCTTATTATAAACATTTCTTTTGTTTTATTTGAAAAATTTTGCATTGTATAAATTAAAAAAAGAACAAATTTGTGTATTATTTAATATAAAATTAGGTATTGTCAAAAATTCTTCGTACTATTAGTATCCACTATATATTGTTTTTTTTTCATTTGTTAGTTTCTAAACTTGCAGCACTTGAATTATATTTTATCATGATTATAGTTATCATATGATCCGCAGCCCCACTTTAATTTCTCTTACCTATTTTTTTATATTTGAAAATATAGAAATAATATCCCTTGGTTATTAAACAATGCAACAACAAATTGATGCAAAAGTCATAGTCGAATTTTATTATTTGCTTTTGCTTTTGCTTTTAGTTTTGGTGTCGTCGTTTACTCTTTTAATTTTTGTCTGCGATAGTATTTCTAAAATTTATATTAAAATGCTGCTTTATTACTTTTACTGAATTAATTAAAAAAAAGTTTAATTACTTAATAAAATTTATTTAACAAATAAATAAATTCCTTCCCTAATTAGTACACATTACACACCTGTCCACTTACAAAAAAAAAATTTAATCGTGTCATGTCAGTCACGTCAAAATATTTATATTATTGGATATTATTGATAAGAAATATGTTGTCAATTTTTAGTTTAAGTTAAAGCTCAGAACAGAATTTTATACTCTAGACCAAGGCGACATATACCTCAAAACGTGTTTTCAGAGGTAAAGCCGAAAACGGATTGAAAATACCTCAAAATGTGGTTTTCAAAACTCGTTGAAAACCTCTTTTATTTATGTTTTCACGAAAACACACCAGGTATTGCCTTGTCTTGATTAGATAAAGATTATATACTTTATTACGTGAACATGATAATTAACTGAAGACGCAAAGTTTATCGAAAAAATGTCAAAAACATTATTGCATTCTTTATTCATCGAAGGTATAAAGATTACTGTAATGTGTGGAATCCAAATGTTCCCAAAGAGAAAATGCAATAACAAAATACACAATAATAATTCACTTTAAAAAATGATCTAGTGAGTGAGCCAAAATCGATACGGCCTATCCTGGTATTCTTATATCAATGGAATGGAGGTGCCGATCTGATTGATTTTGTTCAGCCGCCCAGCCATAATCGTGAAATTATAAAAATAAAATTTAGAGGTTACCTTACGTTCACAATCAAAAGAACTTCACTTTTCAAGACAAGAATATCAATTTCACTTTTCAACATCAAAAAAAAGCTTTCACAATCAAAAGTAATTTTCAATATTTTATTTTAAACTAACACAATGTTTAGAAGAAAAATTATAAAATGGTTTTAATAAAATTTATAAAAAATAACAAATATGAACAAAAACAAAGAAAAAAATGAACAAAAATTAAATTTAAACGATTTTAACAGCTAATGAGCTAACACCGCAGTCAAGAATATATAAAAAGAATATCAAAGTTAAAAGTTAGTTAACTTTTTCATGTTGAAAAGTGATATTCTTAAAAAAAATTTTATTGTGAAAGCTTATATACATTTCCATATATTTAACTTTGATATGTTAAATTGAAAAGTGAAGTTCTTTTGATTGTGAACGTAAGGTTACATTTTTAGATTATATTCACCTTTCATCTTGGAATTGGAAAGTATAAAATATATTAACCCTTACCCTATTCCCAAACTTGAAAACGTTTGTTTTCGTTTTGGTGTAAGGTGTTGTGAATACTGAATAATACGGTTAGCGGTTACGGAATATATCAATTACTAATTACTATTATTAATTAACAATAATAAATTAATTAATATAAAAGGAGTCGTTTGTTTATAATTAAAATCAAATGTCTGATGACGAAGAGATTCATTTTGTTAAAAAACAAAAAATTATTCACTATGGATCATTGGAGGAGGCAGAACAACGCCAACAGGCCCTCGAAGAAATTGATTCTGATGAGCATGAGTATGATGCAATGGCAGATTCGAAAAAGAACGTGATTAACTCGTTATCGACAACATCGACAACAACAATAATAACTGCATCCTCATCAATATCATCATCTTCTTCGTCTTCAGTACCAACTACTGCATCTGTTACTGCACCATCCATTGGACCGAACATTCATATATCAAATGATTATTATGAGTTGGAACAAGAAGTGTAATAGGTACTAAATAGAAATACTGGTTTTTATAAATAAAATTCTTTTTTTTTGTATTCAAACAGTGCAAAGGATAAAGTAGCATTACTTGAGGAATTTGAAAAACGTCGTAAAGCACGACAAATAAATGTAAGTACGGATGATGTTGAAGTTAAAAAAAATTTAAGACAATTAAATGAACCAATTTGCCTGTTTGGTGAAGGACCAGCAGAACGTCGTAAGCGTTTGAAAGATCTATTAGCTAAGTATGTTATTTTTATAACTAATTCTCCAAACGCCTTTCATTATCGAAATGCTCCGGGAGGCACCAATAAACAAAGATCTTTTATTAATTATTTGGATAAATAAAATAACATTTTTTAAACTTATAGTTTGGGTGAAAACGCCATACAACAAAAATTAGCAGAAGAAGAAGAACGTAAACAATTACAAAAAGAGCATGAATCAACTTGGTATCATGAAGGTCCTGAATCTTTGCGTACCGCAAGAATTTGGATAGCACATTATTCACTACCACGGGCTAAATTACGGTTAGAACATGCACGGGAATTATTGGAATTACCAAGTGCTACACGAGCTGGTCGAATGGTTGAATTACAAAAACGAATTCAATCGTTATCGTTGGAATGCAGTCAAGTCGGGGACGTTCGACCTATAAGTAATTGTTGTTTTAATGACGATTCTAGCCTTTTACTGACGAGCAGTTGGTTAGTACCATATCGACAATTATAATTATATATCATTCTTGATTGATATTTTACATACATTTCATAGGTCGGGGTTATGCAAGGTATGGTCAATACCTGATTGTAATTTATCACAAATTTTGCGTGGTCATACGTGCTATGCCGGTGGAGTAGCATTTCGACCCGGTGTAGCGCAAGACGATCTTAATATCGTTGCAATGGCATCCAGTGGTGTTGATGGATCTGTAAAACTTTGGTCATATCAAAATGAAGACGCAATAGCCGATATAACTGGACATGTTCCTCATCGTGTATCAAGATTAGCATTTCATCCATCCGGTAGATTTTTAGGTACTGCATGTTACGATAATTCATGGCGTCTATGGGATTTAGAACAAAAACAAGAAGTATTACATCAAGAAGGACATGCGAAAGGTGTTCATTGTATAGCATTTCAAAATGATGGAAGTGTTTGTGTAACTGGGTAATTTATAATAATTTGTGTTAATTATGCACAATATCAGAAAACACAATGATTTACAAGGTAATTTATTGAATATTAATCATTTTAGTGGTCTCGATGCCTTTGGTCGCGTTTGGGATCTACGAACGGGAAGATGTATTATGTTTTTAGAAGGTCATTTAGGATCGATATTCGGAACAGATTTTTCACCAAATGGTTATAATATTGCAACAGCAAGTCAAGATAATTCCTGCAAGGTAACTTATTTATTATTATGGACGCGCTCAATATTGAGCATATCACATATCGCATCTTTTTTCGTATTACAGATTTGGGATTTACGTAAACGTCAACCTGTATATACAATACCGGCACATGTTAATTTGATATCGGATGTGAAATATCAAAAGGATGGGGGGAACTTTTTAGTAACAGCAAGTTATGATTGTACAACGAAGGTATGTTAATATTACAATTTTGTTCAGATGTCTGACTCTATCTTACTGCTCTCATTTCACCTATTAATTTAAGAAATGATAATTAGGCGAATCAGAACTGTAGTAATTTAAAGACAAAATTTCATTTAACATTTATTAGACTTTGTTTTGTAATAATCTTGTAATAGTAATTCTCTAAGTAATTCATTCCGTTTTTCATTTAATGATTTACTTTTTTTCTTACGTGGTAATTTATTTAATTGCATTGTTGATGATAATGCTGGCGAAGAAAATTGAGAATAATTCGGTATATTTTCATCAACAACATTATTGCTAATTTCAGAATCATCGTTTTTTGTGTATTTTTCTATATTTGATTTTAACGTTTCATTTTTATTTTTTGATTTCAAATTACTTTCTAAATTTGAATGTTTTTTTCTTCCTTGAGATAATTCTTCTATCATTAAGGTTTTCATATTCATATCTTTACGAACGTCAAATTTTTCGTGAATCAATAATTTCGGTGTGTCTAAATTTGATTTAACTGTTTCATCCACACGTTTTTTCTTTGATTTAATCTTTATGTCTACATTAAAATCATCTATATGGTTATGCGTCAGTAACTCATTAATATTTTTCTTCCTTATTTTGGAATTCATGTTATTTTCTACACTGGCTATAATTTTTGTCTTTTCTTGTGGTAATTTTGTCGACATTTTGGCATTTAAGTTTTTTTCAATTATTAAATCGTTTTTATTTGTGGAATTCATTGTGCAAGTTGTACTAAAATCAGAATCTTGCTTAGGACTTGCCAATTTTATCGATGGATCTTCTATATTGAACCCTAACATTTTTTTACCTTTTTTCTTTTTTAAATTTGAGTTCTTCTCTAAAGTAAAAACAGGTTCCTCTTCCTGGGAAACGTTAATTTGCATTTCTTTACTATGCTTTATAATTTCATTAGTATGTTTCTTTTTATAATAATTTTGATTTTCTAAATTCATGGATTCAGCTGATGCTACATTATCTATTTTTTTTCTTTGATTAATATTTTCACCAATGTTGATATTTGTTTCCTTAGGTAACATTGTGGCAATTTCTACCATTGAACTGAATTTATTTTTATTCTTCTTGCGCTTAACCTTTTCTATTTCTTTATTAGTTAAACATGTTTCACTGAAAATTTTATCTTCTGATTTGATCGTACTCTGCTGCTCTTGAACATCTTGTAATAAATCTTTAATTTGTTGCTGTAAATTCGAAATGCCATATTTTGTTTTTTTCTTCTCAATTGAAGCGACCGTTTCAATACTATTGGATGTTTTCCTTTTGGGCGACTTATTTGATACCTGTTGTACCACTTTAAGTATTTGATAAGTTTCCTTATTTTTAGAAATTAAATTTTTTTTATTTAATTCTTCTTCGGAAACATAGTCGTCTAAGCGATTTCTGTTTTGGGTAATGAAGTTAGCTGCTACTATTTCTTCTTCGTCCAAGCTAATAGTTACAGATTTTTCTCTTTTCGTATGGATGCTTTCAATATTGTCTATGATTGCATCTGGTATTTTAAATGCATTCGTCCATTTTTTGGCGTCCAAATCGCTATTGCGGTCAATGCCAAAGGCAATGTTTTCATTAAGTGGTTCTTTTCTTTTAATTTTACTAATCTACAAAAAAAAATGTAATAGAACGTATAAATCATTGTACTATTAAAAAAATACGATTTAGTCAATTACCTTTTTTGGGGAAGCCATACAATCTTTGTTTGATTGTTTATCGGTTATAATGTTAACAGCAGCATTATCAGAATCGCTAGTATCATTCATATTGCTACCTCTGTTTATTTGTATGTTACTTTGTTTATTATGCTGAATTAAATTAGTTTCTTCTGTTGTACTAATTCCACTGTCTTCGACATTAATATCATCATATGCATCATTAAATATAATTCTTTTATTTACATTCGCCGCAATCGTACTACTCATACCATACTCACCCCTACACAGCAGTTCACCTTCAATGTGCGGTATTTGATTTTGAATATTAAAGTTTATAACTTTCAAAGATATATCCGAGTTGATTGTTATATTGGGATTACTTAATTTTCTCAATTTTATTGATACGTTAAATACACGATAAATAATGACACCCAGATGCCCTTTCGTAATATGCTTTACCTTGCCCGTAATCGTAGCACCAATTTCGGGTTTAAATAAATAAAAATCAGCCAACAAATCTATATGTAAATCGGCATAATCGCTTCGCGTCGGATACTGTTTACCCATCACTTTAACATTCCTAACATCTAATATTATACCATCTAATTTTTGATCGTATTTCCCAATTTTATTGCGAGTTATTATCGCATTGATCATTTCTTTGAAATTTGATAGTCCTTTCGGTGGGAAATCGATATGAATCGTATCAGTTATGAATTTTATACATGAACTCTTAACATTTACATAATTATCTAACTCTTGTTTCGTATATTTTAAATGATGCAAAATATTTGTAGCCATTGAAATATCAATATAAAATTAAAATTATCGTAAACAATAAATAAATTATAAAGCAATTAATAATAAAAAACACATGCGTGCGCTAATAATCGCGTGTTGATTTGATTTTTTATTTTTGTAATTCTAATAATTTGTTGAATTTGGTCAAGTGACAATTGCAATATATACCTCCTTTTTTACGTCATATTAAAAAATTGTAATAGCGCTTTTTTCTTTTCAGATATGGTCAAATAAAACATGGCAACCATTAAAAACGCTTCATGGTCATGATGGAAAAATTATGAGTATTGATATTTCACCGAATTCTCAATATATTGCTACAGCATCGTATGATAGAACATTCAAATTGTGGACTCCAAATATATAATAATAACGTAATAATATTTTATTAAATTATGGAAATAATAAACCTGTTGTACGTGATTCTTTATGGTTTTTAGGTTTTCTTAAGACTGGTTTGAAACGTTGATAAATTGAAAAGCTTTTGTTTGCATGTATTTCGTTCTGTGGCAAGGCTTCAACGCCAATGGTATTGTATTCTAAACGCTATAGCAATATTTAAATGCATAAAAATAACATCTTCATTCTGCTCTGCTTTGTTGTCTTTTTGGAGTTTGGATTTTTTTTTGTTTATTTCCATTGATTCGATTTAAATCTTCCTATTTCTGAAAAGCGTGCGTGTAAAAAACTGAAAAATGGTAAATATTCAACAATTTTTTCCATATTAAATAAAAAAAATTTCATTATTTTATTAGTTGTCTCTGTGACGTAACTTTTATCAAGCGCGTTCAGAAATCTAACAAATTTTGATCGGATTTATTTCCCTCACGCCACATTGACGATCTTCGGCCATTAATTGCCGAAGGAATACCAAAAAAATATAAAATAATGACCTTACGATAGATAACGAATTGTGTTGAATGGTGAAACTGAAAATATTTAAAACCGAAGGACACCCAGTATCAGTACACATATGGAAACCCATATATCATATTGTTTAGTTTTTAGTTGACAGAAGTATTAACAAACAAATAATAATTATTTATTTTTCTTAATTAAATTTAAGGACATCGGTGCGTTTTCTGAAGATGGTTTCGATGCCCCAATTTGGATTAATTCAACATTTAAAAATTCAAAAGCACAACCAAACAAAGATGTAATGCGCTTTCCGATTTATATCGATTATATACAACAAGAATTATTCTAACCCATTAATAAACTTTTTTTTATGAATGCATCTAAAAGATATTTGTGTCTCATTTAGTTTCAAAATTACAGCTTTATGTTCAACAAGTTAATTCAGCCCTAGAAGATACAAGTCGGCATGTTTTATTTACGATGCCAAAAATTATGAATGATGCTCAAGTTTGTATTATCTTTTATTTACGTTGGTGTTACTAACGAGAGTGTTGCAAAGGACCAACCATACATTTGTTATAATTTCTTGTTTTAAATAGAATATATCAAATCAAGCATTGACATTACGCTCTAATATGAATGAAGTACAAAGTGAAATTCTTCAGGTCCAGTATGAAACTGGCACTTGTATGGCAAATTTAGAACGTTTAGATGGCTTAAAAACAAAATTACAAGTATTTTTATATATATTTAGTCATATATATGTAATTTATAAAACATTTTTATACGCACGTAGGTAGCTAAACAAGGTATTCAAGAATCCGATGGATGGGGACGTTTAATCGCTGAACTTGAAGATCTTTTAGAACATAATGAAATTACAAATTCATGTGAGAAATTACAGTCCCTTCAGCGATCGTTATTTGTACAAAAAGGATTATCTGGTCAACTTGAACGTGAATCACAAGTTGAAGGTTTTAAAAACCGCATCGAAGCATTAGCTAGTCCAGCTGTTGTACAATGTTTCACAGCGGGTGATATTGGTAATTACTGACCTTTTTTTTTAATATTCATATAGATATATATTCAAATTTATATATTAGAAAATGTATCATTTTTCACAGATCAATCAAAAAAATACGTTGAAATATTTCAAATTATGGGACGCATCACACAATTAACACAATACTATCGAACCGTACATAAAGGATTACTACAACGGCATTGGTCGGAATTGTGTGACTTTGCACAAAATCTATCGACAACAAATTTTCTAAAAGATTTTTATGAATATCTTATTGATTATTGTCAAAAACAAATTAAATGGTGCTCAAATGTGTTTACTTTAAACAATAATTCGACTATTGACGGTAGTGTTGAACCAATAATATTGCTAATTGAATCGTTAAATGGATTACATCCGACTCGTGAATCAATGCTTACAAACTATTTAAAAAGAAGTAATGATAAACTATCTATATTACAAGAATTCTCAAATGCAAATATATATTTTGGGAATACTATGGAAGATCACATTAATTTACATGGGATAAAATCGTTATCTTATAAACAATATCGTCAGCTATCGGCGGCAATTTATGATTATTTCAACATTTTTATAAACCAACATGGTTCAATGGAACAAATTATGTTACAAACACAATTAGAAGACTGTAATGTAATTCAATTGACGGTTGCTGATACGGTTAGGGCAATTGGAAATTGTAATAGCAAAGTATTTCACTGGGTTGATGAAACAATACAAAGATGTTCCGATATAACACAAAATTGTGCAATACCAACTGTAGTTGTGGCGATTAAGGTAAAAGGGATCAATTTTTTATACTAACGTCTTTCATAAATTATACGAAATAAAAAGATACCGATTTTTAGTGTTTCTAATAATGCATATATTTTTTTTTGTTAATTACATTTAATTATATTTTTGAATGCATAGTCACTGTTGCAATCATTATTGGAACGATATAAAAAAGGTCAACAACAATTACATGCTAGTCGTAGAACTGAACAAGATTGGAGTTTATTACAAATATGTGTATCATTCTTACAACACATAGGTGACTTTAAATTACAAATGGATGAATTGGAGCGGAAAATTTGTAACATCATATTACAGAAATACAATGAAATGATCAAGGATGACAATAATATTACCACCAAGTATCAATTAGGATATAGGATTTCTACTAAACGTGAATTGGTTGAATTACATAAATTAGTAGAAATTTCAAAAGTTTCTCTATCGAACAATTATAAGTTATCCGTATTGGAAGGAACACAAGAAAATAAAATATTTTCATGTGTATTTGGAAAACTTAAACCAATTTGTGAATATGTCCATGATACAACATTAGCTTCTATATTTTCACCAATTGAAAATGAGTTAAAATACATTGAATTACAGCCTACAACAATAATTAATTCAACTGATAGTGATTTACCTAATTATAGTTTTGCACCACAAGAGTTTATAACATTAGTAATTTAAAAAATCAAAAACTAATTATCTATATATGTATACATTCTAATTTTTTTATTGGTTTATTTTATTAGATTGGTCAATACCTTTTAACATTACCACAACATTTAGAACCTCTTCTATTGTCACCATCTATTCAATTAAAAGTTGCGTTAGAAATGTGTGATGAAAAATACTCGAAAAAAGTACCCAGTGCTGATGTTTTATTGTCATTACTTACGGATGAATGCTGTGCGCTATATGAGGAACGTTTTGGACAAATATGTACTCTAAGTGCATACGCAGCTAAACAAATAGCAACCGATATAGAATATTTAAATAGTGTTCTGGAAGAATTAAGCCTTAATTTAAGTTCTAAATTACAACAAATTGCAGAATTACTACGTGCTCCATCGGAAAATTATTTAACCGTTAGCGCTGGTCGTGATCCAAAATTAGTAACTGCCATCCGTCAAATGAGAAACATAATATCATCCGAGTAATAATATTCAATGTTCATGGGTAAAAAAGAGTTTATGCATATTTTATTTATTATTTAATTTAAATATAAAAAGTAGTTGAATTTCTATA
The DNA here is from genome assembly GCA_958336335.1 of Dilophus febrilis. Classification (NCBI taxonomy): domain Eukaryota; kingdom Metazoa; phylum Arthropoda; class Insecta; order Diptera; family Bibionidae; genus Dilophus; species Dilophus febrilis. Next base: position 46,882,775 of record OY284471.1, on the reverse strand, counting down.
TTATAAATAAAGTGGATCATTAATTATATTTGATGAACTTGTATGCACACTCATAACAATGTTATGACTTCTATCGCGAAATAATATATTTACTTGTTTCCATGTTCAATAATAATTGCTAAAAAAACCGAAACGAAATATAATTGGTATAACAATATTAAAATTATATAGTGAAAGATATTTAATTCATACGTACAAAAAAACCAATCGTTATATGCCGACACTCTTGTGAAAACGGATGGTGCTCCAACGGTACCACACGGGGCAAAGAACCATGTGGCTAATCCAATTAGGGTTCGGTCTTGTATAAGCGGACCTCCGCCATCACCATGACATGTTCCCGTTCCGCCAGTTAATGGCCCCGTACATACATTATTCGGGTGTAAGGGCGTAACGCCCGGCCCACCAACAGCTAATTCACACACATTGTACGGAATAATTTGTTTATTAATCCTAAATAATACAGAAGAAGCAGTTGGATTTGCGCTTGATGTTGCACCCCATCCAAAAAACACTACGTTACCAGTTGCGATCGTATCCGGTTCTGGTAAATCAATGAATGCAACATATTGATTAAAAATCAATGGTTCACTTATAAATACCATTGCTATATCATATGGTGATGCACCACCCAAATAATAAGGATGTATATAAATGTGTTCGCCCGGAATAATACGACGTTGTTGTGTTTCTTCATCATCATCCCAGTTATGTGCTCCAGCAATAATTCCCAATTGCCTTGTTTCATCAACAAAATCTACACAATGAGCAGCGGTTATTATCCAACTATCTTCGATAATGACACCACCGCAATGATGTACCAATGGACGTCCATCCTCATAATTTATTTGCAGAGACACAATTGAAGGTTCTTCATTGGGCGTCGCCTGATTTCCTCCCACGATTCGTTGACCATTTCCAATAAATCTAGTAAATGCTATATATATAGGATTTGTGTTTAACAGAACGATATTAAATTAAATTTAAACTATAAAATATTTACGAAATTCAGGACGAATATCCGCAGACACAAAACAAATTAGAAAGTAAATGAAAAAACTAAATGATTGGTTCATCTTTTATTTACTTTGATTGCAACCAATTTTTCTAAACTAGTGAATTTTGAATTTGATTTTCTTATTTATAGACAAGATTGATAACGAATTGGAATTAATTGAGATATTGTTATCACATGTATATTTGTTGAACGAGTAATAATAAATGATTAGATTATATTAACGAACTATTCTTTATAAACCTTTTTATGATAACTGACCAAAATCAAATATGTATTATGATGTAACAAGAATTAAAATGATTTATATGTAACATGTATACATGTATATATCATTGATTGATATATATATATCAATGCGATAGTTATACGGGTTTTTTTTATTACTGAACTGAATTTAAAATAAATACTTGAAATTCAAATACAAGATATAAAAGATTTTGGTGCGTATTGTATTATAATTCAATTACAACCACAACTATTTTTCATTAATCGGCTAATTGATTCCGATTTTCATAATCGATAAATTTCATTACTTTTATAATTCCTTGGTGGTTCCTTACAGCAGCCTAAGATGACCAGACCCAGAATATGGAAATATTGTACAAAAATAAAAAAAATAGTGGGTTTTATCTTTTATCAGCTAAGGTCTCAGCCACCTTTTAATTCTGCATAACCCGGAGATTTTAAAATGCTTATAAGATCCTTATAAACCACGGTCCCTTAACACTAATTCGAATATGGGAGGGGGCGGAGAATCGAGCGGCAGGTTTTGGGTTGAGGAGTGTTTGTGAATGTTTCGTTTGAGATTGAACTTTCTTACATGAATGCTATTAAGAAAGTTCTACAATTTAGAGAAAGTTCCCTTTAACTTTGAATACCGGATCTTCATATTTTTGTGTTTTTTTATATTATGCTAAACCCGGAGAACTGTCTCTATATACCGGAGCCCGGGAATCGTATGTCAAAACCCGGAGAGGCGGTTACCGTATTTATCACAGAAATATGGGACACATTTGGATCATACTTTTCTAGAATGAGTTTAACCTTATCGTACTATAACGCAACGGATATTATATAAGTTCCCTTGCCTTTATCTGATCAATCAGTATAGATTGAAGTATTATTTATTTTTACAAAATTTGATGACATAATGCCTGAGTTATATTACCAACGATTTGGGACACTTGTGGTTAGAAAATGTTTATTAATGTAAAAATCAGACGGATAAATACAAAAATATTAAGGAAAGGAAGTGAAAAATAAAAAAAAGGATAGACTTATGTGGCATTTGGATTCGAATGGGACATTCCGTGGGACGGTTTTTTGAGCATAGAACAAGGGGTTCAAATGTGGCCTATAGCACCTTATGCGATAGAGCAATGATAAATAAACTGCCGGTCGGCCTTCCAATTCAATCAGGTTTTAAACCCTTGGTTTAAAAATTAAATCAACTGATTTTTTACTTGTAAATTCAAATTACATCGTACTATATAATATTATGGTTTATATATTGTGATCAAATTATGGTTGCCTAAGCTAATTCAATGCAATTTAATGAAACATTTTGTTGTTTCTGGCCGGTTAGACGATTTTGAAAAGTTGGCAACCCTTGATACAAATATTGCCACATCCACGTAGTTGATCTCGAGCTGCAATAACATAAGTTAAGGCTGGACTACAGATTACCAGCGAAGCCTTGGTAGTATACCTAGTAATATACGAATGCATGTAACATTTTAGTTTAAATTGCATGGAATTGTTATTGGAAGTTATAAATATTTCACTTTCCCATGTGTGGATATTTCACAACCATAGTCTTCGCCTTTCATTAATTATTGTAATAGAACAAGATTGTTAGTTATTTTTAAATAATATGGAAAATGTAAGAAAATAAAGAACGCGTACAGCTTCTCTCATCTACTATATAAAATAAAATTTTTGATATTTTTAAATATTAAATTCATTCTCAGAAAGGTTTTCCATGTTGCTCTTTGTTTTTTTTTTAATTCAACGAGTTCCGTATACGTATCACACATTACAGTTGCCAAAGTGCCTCTATTGCACTCTTCTAGCCGCTTTTCTGAGATTTTTCCACCTTTGGTTCCACCATGGATCCTTCTTGTTGTCCATTTTACTTTTATTGGAGAGTTTGCTGGCAGCTAGGCAGCCATGATACCTCCCAAAATTAAGTTAACTGCTGTTCGTTCGTTTACTGCTGTTATCCTATAGCTTATGGACCCATTCCTATTGCGAGGTCCTTTATGTATCCCTCCCAATTGGTATGCTTTGGAACCCTATAGATTTGCTTTTCTTTTGGATGTCGGTATTGCACCTCAAAGGTTATATAACAATGGTCTGAAAACTGAAAGTGAGTTCTCATGTGAGACCCTCCAATTTGTAATCTGATCATTTGTTACGCTTGCCGTTAAGGTTAGGTCTAATACTTGTCCCATTCTGGCGTTTATATATGTTGGGTCTTTCCCCACTTTGATTCTGAATTCTCCTGATTTTTCAAAAAAAATGCTAAAAATTAGAGATTTTTTGATTTTTTCATCTGGCAATTCTGGTAGCATATAGCGCATTGCGCAATACAGTCGGCAGCGCAGTGGCGTGTGTGTGTATATAAATACAATTGTTTAGTAAAAAAGATAAAAAAAATAGTAAAAAATTCTTCATCATATTCATATCATTTTATTTTAGTATAACATTAAATTAAAATCACGGAATTGTAAAACACGAGAAAAATATGGTTTATATATTTCATAAATTTTATATAATTAATATTAAAGCATCATAAATTTATTAATTTTGAAAAAAAAACCGTGAAATATTTAATTTAAGAGGTTAAATAGAAATAAAGCATACAATTTTTGCATTATTTATTGTGTTCATTTGATTAGTTTGTTTTATAATTATTTAATTATTTAAAAGAATAAAAATCTAAATAAATAAATATGGCTTTAGTTGATAAGAAATTATCAGTATTTCGGACTAAAAAGTTCTCTTATAAAAATAATTTAACATATCTGTGGACGTCATATAACATATATATATTGTGTGTACATTTGATTTGCCCGCGATTTATGTTAACAAATGCTGCATCAACAACAACAACCACAAATTCAACCGCGTATATGACAACACCATCACTATCATCATCATCAACATTATTATCAGAAGTAGAAACCACAATAAATGTGCAAAATTATAATAATAATGAGATTCCGAAAGATTTTGGAATGGATAGTAACGAGAATTTTTTAATAATAAAACTACCAGAAAAAAATGCTATTAAAATTGTTACCGTTAACAAAAATCATGTTAATGATGACATCAAAGGACCCTCATCAATTTTTAATCAATCGTCATTAATAATTATACCAACATTATCATTAATCGATTGTGATCCTGAAACTCCAGCTTTAGGAATTTTATATAAACATAATAATGGTATCACTTTTTCACTAAATAATAGTATCATTAATCAACAAATCATTAATAATCATAATCCGAATAATCGATATACTTCACCAGTAATTTTATATTTATGTTATTTTGATCATTTGCTTGGTAAATTCCGACATATGGGAGTCCAATCTAAATTCAAAATATTAAGGTAATTTGTTTAAATCAAATATACGATTGCTATATTATTTACATTTATAGTTGACTCAACAAAATCACCGTTTCATATAAATTTAATTAATTATATATATATATCATTATATAAACTATGATTCAACATTACATATGCAGTCATTTCGTCAGATGTGTGGCATAAATTTACCATATATGGTTGTTCAGGAATGCATTGTTTTGTACAGGCATTCAATCATGCATATTAAGAATGTTAGTATGTGACTTGTATTACATATATATTCCTTAAAATAAAAATAAATAGGATTGATTTGGTCCTATGATTTTTTCACGATGATTCAAATATTAATAACATTTTGCAATTATATACTCCATTGTCGCACTGTGCCCATTGCAGAATCTCCAATTCTCATTTCAACTACCCCATTATTTTTAAGATAGTGCCATGACTCATTCCCTTCGGCGCCCGTTGATCGGTCTTTCTCCACCAGACCGCCGCTGCATAGTTTAGTCCAGGTTATTAATCATTTGCCTGTAAATCAAATTTTTTTGTTTGAGCTTAGACGGTAGACCTTTTCCAACCATCCTCCCCAAGAGCAACCCCTTGTTGTTCCCCCATTTAGCTTAATGGATCTTCCCTTCAGATAGAAGGAGTTTAGGTATCAAATGTGAACATTTTCTATTTCCAGCAAATGTTGACCTTTTCCATTTCTTTGCATAGACATCCAAGGAAAAACATTTTATCTCGTGCAATTTTGGTTTATCTCATCCCGTTCACTGCCCGACTATATAAATGCAGGGGTAATTCATGTTTAAAAATTTAAAAAGTAGATATAGAAAAAGAAAAATATATTGATAAATTGTCCTTGAACGAATAATATAATCAATAATATATCTTAAATTATTTATAAAAATTTCATATATGGTCGATGCGTGGCTCATTAAAATCATTTTATTTGCATAGGAAGATTTCATTTTCATTACACAGAGAACGAAATATAATCATTATTATATATATGAAAAACATAACTGTGATTAAATCATTTCATTCAAATTTATGTTTGTGTGGCAATGGAATATGAAGTGGATACCATTTTACAATGAATAGTTATTCAGATGAATATTTTATTTTTATTATACATGGGTGGCTGTATAATATTGGACTCGAATTAATTAATCTATTTCATATTCATATCATGATCAATAATATCAGACATATCTTGAAAATATAAATTTTTTATACTTATGAATCATAGCTATGATAAAATTATTCATCTTTGTGTGTATTTATTTACGTATTTACGACTTATAAAATTTGATCCCATTATAAGTATAAAACATTTTGTTTATTTAGAGTGCATGATGATGATGGTATTATAATATTTAAGAACTTAATTATATTACGCCTCACTACCTAATCGATGAATAAACAAAGAAATAGAAACCCCATTAATCTTGTAATGTAATAATTACTTTTTTTATTTTAAAAATACCATAAAATGTTATCATTATAAATTCATTAGAGAATCATTTTACTCCACTTCTGTGTCTAATAATCAGCCTAATGTCTTATGTACATATATTATATATTATTAACATATTGCAAAACCGATTGTACGATAATACAATTTTTATCGTATATTTTATTTGGATTGTAAAAGATATGAAATAGCCAATGAATGACGCATCTCCACGTAATATAGATAGCTTCCATATGACGTGGAGATGCAAATCGAATAAGTGGTTTTTCGAAGGGAAATGATCACATCATATTTTATGTACAACTTGTCTTTATATAAAATTGATAAGTTACAATATAACAATCAATTTTTAATATTATTGATATTATTTGTATTACATATACGATATACATTTATTTTACCTATAAATGGAACCATACTATATAAAATTATAATTGCAATATTTTATTTCTGGTATTTGATTCTAATTATATATTATATCGATTTATGTTACGATTCATAAGTCTTTATGCTTTACTTTTTACTTTAAATACAGTTTCATAATTCGTGTTTCATAAAATTTTATTTAAATAAAAACTCGATAAAAGTGAAATCAGCTGATGTAAAGTAATATAAAGCGGTTTGTGCCGGTTTTTGCGTAAATGAATCATCATAGTTTTTCCTTTTTATAGATTTTCCACACCAGAAAACTTGTATATATACTTGTATAATCTATATTCATCAAAATATGTATATACTATATAGATATACCATAGATGTTTTTCCAAGGTATATCATAATGCTGAAAACAGAACGAAAAGTAAAAGAAACCAGAAATTCAGGTTCAGCATTATTGGATAAATAAATTATTGTTTTGTTAGATATTTAGGCCCTTTATTTATCCATTTTTCTTATTATTGGATTATTATAATACAAAATACCAATACAAAATGTTAAAAAAATAACTTTTTTAAAGTATTTAATCATTAATTTTGTATATAAATGATTATATTTCTATAAAAACGCAATAAAATATTTTATTCGTTTCATTCGGACAGAAAAAACAATTAAAGCCCACAAATTTTATTCTGTAGCAATTTTTTTTTGTTTTCTTACGAATAAATTTTTCGTTCGTGATTAACCTCACATATTCGCATAACCAAATAAAAAAACAAATAAATGAACCGAAAAGACAATCCATATGTGAACACGAAAACGAAAAAATGCATTGGATATTATATTGATCATTCGTTCGTATCTATATGTGCCAAGGCCGTTAGTTAAATTTGGTTATTGTTTGCGATATCCATTCCGAAATGGTAATGGAAATAAAATAATCGACATATACACCCACCTCCAATTCAGAATGAGAATTTTAAAAATGAATAACCAAACCGAAATGTTTATACGTTTTCGTTGCATAAAAACTAAGCGCTAAAATAGAACCATAAAAAACGGCAATCGTCATAAGATGAATCAGAAAACTCCCACAAAATATATAGGTCACTAATCACTATATATACCACCGCAACAATAAAAAAGTAACAATCCTTCATGTATTAATAAGCATACATATATAGTAATAATAATAATAAATTAGAAAACATTTCCATTGTAAAAGAACTTTGAATATGTATATATTTTTTTTCTTTAATGTTATTTGGTCAAAAATTTACTATACTTGTGATTTATAAAAGCTAGGTATAAAATAATCCACTTATATTTAGTATATGTATACTCAAAACTCAACCAAAATATATATAAAAACAAATGTATATACATATGTATATATATATATATGTAGTATAATAGTATAATGATATTTTAATATTTTATAAAACGATTTTGTTTTACTTTCGAGTGTGTGTTTGTAATTTTCCTAATTTCCAACGCCTAAAAACACTACGTATATATTTAAATTGAAATGAATGTATTTGTATGACTGAAAATTTCTTGAGTATGATTTCGATACTACCCAGCAAACCATTTCTTTCGAAAATGATTTGCTTTCGAATCGCTTTTACGAACTCACACAAACCTTCGCTTTTCATCCGATTTTGCGAACGTTCGTAAAAAATGAGAAATTTGGTTTTTAGGGAATAAACATTGCAAAAGAAAATAAAAAAAATTAATGGTGACTTTTTCCATAGATGTTCTACATATATTGTAATATATTATTGGCGAAGCAAATATCACTTTATTGAATGTGTACGTAATGTACCTTGTGCTGTATAAAACACTACATGAATTCGCTTATTAATTTTATTAATTTTATATTATTAATTATATATAAATTGATATTAGAATACACTTTTACACACAGTATTATATTGTTTGAAAATTGAACATAATTACATAAAAACATTTTTTAATTCCTTTTAGTACATGTACGTACATATTGATGCATTCACTTTGTTTCACACTTACAATATTGTATATCTATGCTTTAACTTTTTTATTTTCACATCACATTCATTCAAATGCTAATGGACTATCAATACGCGACGTTAAAATTGGAATCACTCTTCGTATTCACACGTATTCATCTTCTTCAGAATTCATTTTAGTGAATTTCCTTAAAAAAACTGAAAGTGTACACGTTGGCCTAGCGCCTGTTATTGGTTTAACATAATTACCTTGTTTTTTTTCGGTTTCGGTAAATAGCCGGTAAGGCGGTACGCAAATGTATATTTCTGTAGATTCTAAAATAACGGTAAAACGGCAAAAAAGTTTCATGTCATCGTATAAGATTCAAACACAAGACCTCAAAAATCATCATGCACTACACCTTGAAGGTCACATAATATAAATATAAATATTAAAACAAACTATTAACAGACTATAAATCGTTGCAAATCTAAAATTTATTTAAATCGCCGCACATAAAAATGTAAATTAAATTATAAAGGGGTGAATAAAAATATCTTATTTTAATGTTTATGACCGTATCTTATAATAAATTTATTTATATATGATGTATTTTAAATCACTTAATATAACATTCAATTGAATTGTATCGGTTGTTGGGCTGTGCCACAATATAATATACGAGAGTTTTTATATTTTAAAAACTATATAAATCTAGTAAATCTAAATATATTTTAATTTAAATCGGAATGCATATTTACAGTAGTGCATAAATGGCACTATAAATAAATATGTTTAAATTGAGCGCACACGTTATAATGGTATGTTCAAAATGTTGATGCATTACGATTAATAAATATATATAGACGCGTATATACTGGATTTATTATACACTATCGAAAATATAAATATGACAATATAAACGAAAATGTATAAGTGAAAAATAATCCATTAATAAAGTATCCAGAACTAGGATTAGAAGACTACAACTATGAATTTGGGTGTTGGTGTAACTAACCCACTGTTACGCATTTTCTTGTTAACAAAAAAAAACAAAATACAATTAACGATATTTCTCACTTTATTGTAACTGAACTGTAACTGATATATTTATAGACCTAAAAAAATAAAAATTTTCAATTTTCTATTATGCATATCGCATAATGGTAATCCCATATTAGGATATTAGACTCTCGAAAAAATATGATTCCTAGTCCATTCATATGTATAATAATTAAATATTTAAGGCACGCATTGATAGATAAATATATCATAATATATACACAATTATGATATTTCTGCAAATTGTTTTCTATTTATTATTAAAATAAAGATATTAAATTTTTGATTAAAAATTTAACAATAGAGATATAAATGTTAACAACAATTTATTATACGTTAATACAGTTTATAAATAAATCCATTTTTATATACCTAATATAATATAGTTATTATAATATACTGTCGATATCAATGCCCATGGTTATTATTATATATAATAAATATGTAAATATTGGAAAATTAAGGATGAATTTTTTTCATCGATCTTCTACAACGGTGTGGTGAACTCCCATACAATTTGTTATTGTAACATTAACAACACATCTATGAAAAAAAGTCACCATAAGTAATTTTATTTATATAAAACTTAAACTATGTAACTAAGTTCTTGTAAATATATGTGAAAATAAAATCATTCCTATTTATTAAGCCCGCATTAGTAATATATATGCCTTTTTATGTTAGTTTGGCAAAATTACATTCCTGGAATTCGATGGGACTGGTCCCATCCCATCGAGAAGTTCTTACATAAATCCAACACTGATCCCACGGCAAATGTATATATATTAGTATGTCATATCATTCTATATTAAAATTGTATGAAGATTGGTGATAATATTTGAATGCCTATTTTTTTAACTCCTTGCCACAAATACATTCTTTCTGTTTCATGTGTTTGCCCTGCAGTAGTATTTGATTATGATAGTTATTATGATAGTAATTCTGCTTGGATGTTGATGTACATGTTGTCATTATAAATTGATCTTATTTTGATTTGATATTATTTTTCCTAACTTCAATATATATTTGTATTATTTTGTATCTCGCCCGGATGTTTATAGATAAAATTAAATGAAAGCTATCTTAATAAACAAGTCAATATAATAACATATATTATAACACAAACTATTTATTTGCGGAAATGCTGATTATAAATTAATATTTGCATTGTTTTAATTAATATCTTTACAACTTATATATATGTGCCTATAAATCTGTTCAAATGTAATTTAAAAACTATATATATACCAGCTAATCCCTCAAACGTTGTTTTGCAATAAAATTAATTTTGTGGAAAACTTAAATATACACAATATTACAATAAGCAAAGTAAGCATTATGATTTTTTTTTGCTCGATTGTTACTACACTCACGTATAATTGGCCATTTATACACAATATATGATTTTTTATTTTATTTATTTATTTGTTTGTTTGTTTTTTGTTTGTTTATTTATTAATATTCCTTCGGTAGCTTAGACCATATGGAAATTATAGTTCTGGCTCTGTATGTGATACAAATCCTATCAAAGTAGGATTCGAACTCACGACTTTAGAAATTTGTCAGATTTCTTCAGTAAATGCACGATAACCACTTGTGCCACAGAGTGAACTTATTTATTTGTTGAAAAAACAAATTTCCTCATGTAAATTTGTCTCCAAAAGAATATTTTATTTACATTTGAATTTTTATTTGACATTTGTCATTTTAAAGTTATTATTCTTGAATATAACCGCCATTTTGATTTTTTCAAGAAAAATTCTTTCACGAAAGATGGTAAAGGCATCTTTGAAGGTAATCCTAAAATTTCAGAACTTTCCACTAATAATTAAGATAGTTATGGCAGATTTTCATTTTTTCGCCATCTTGACCCACACGTCACCTATCGAAAAAATAACTACATAACGACACATGGAAGCATCAAAGCACCTTAAATTCCAAATATGGAGTCGTTACGTCTAAAGGTTCTCCGGTGATGATGAAACGAACATACGCACCAACGTTTTTATATATTAAGATATGTATTATATATGATTTTTGCGAACTATGTTCAAACGTTCCTCACGCACTGTTGCTTTTAATTTAATATATCATAAGTAACGTTTTGAAAAGATAAATATATTTAATTATTATTAACCAACGGCCAATTAATATGGACCTGGACCACTTATCTTCATAACTAGTTATTGTAATAGAAAGATCAGTATTCGCATCAGCATTAAATTACCTTAAAATTAACGTAAAAATTATGTAAATCGGACAACCGGTTCTATAAATATTTAAAGAAACGCGTGTAGACCACACATATTAATTATTGTTCTCTAAAGTTAGAGGTATCCTATCTCGAAAATCCATCCTGTAAAACTTTCCGCCCAACATGCTTAAAAACTTGCTACATTAATTAAGTACCCTTTTGCCATATATCTCAATAATCTATCTCTAATAGTTTAGAAGTTATTCACAAAATCCCAATATGATGCACGAATAAAGAGTATAAAAATGTTACAATTACAATAACCGGCTATGGAGGTAAGTGTCCAAAATGTGAAAAACATGGAAATCTAAAAAAAAACCGTTTTTTTCGTTTAACTCTGTATTGTGGTCGGGATCTGTATAATTTATAATCCCTGTATAATTTATAATATACAAATGTAAAAAGAAGAATTAATTAGAAAAAAGATTAACGATCCCTCAATATATATTGAGCATATTTTTATAATCAATATGCTTTAATTCTACAATATTCGTTTATTTGGTTGAGGTTCATCATAATGTTATCCATAACGATAGATCGACATTCAACAGTATAAACTCTAAATTCTATGTAACAGATAAATATTATACATTATATTAGTTATATATGATAGGAGGTCAAAACTCGGTCAGAATGATAGATGATGATGTGGAGATTGTGAGGTGAGAGTGTATAACAAAATAGTTATATATATTTATTATTTAAATATCATCATGTTATTCAAGTACTAAATTCTATTTGTAGTTATGAAGAATTCGTTCTCCTCAGAATATCACATAGATAAAGATATGCATTAAAATGAAGGTTAAATATTAATCAATATTCATTGGCAAACAGTTTATTTTGTTAAATAAATAATCAGTTTTTTTTTTCATTTTTCCAACAACTTACAATTAGTTAAATCTGGTTTAAACCAAATAAAATAATTTCATATAAACCTCTAAATATCCACACGTATATTTAATAATTATTATAAAAAATATATAACATTTTTATCCGCATTTTTTTGCACATTACACGAAGACATTATAATTTAACCAAAAAAATAACAAAATGAAATGTATAAAACGTTGCCAAGCAAACATCTGAAACAGAAAACGCGTACTTGTGACCAAAACTGGAAGCGGAGTTAAATTTATCACCATTCAATTTCTCATATAACTTATATATAATATAAATATTTATAAATAAAAATATTAATTAAGTATATAAGTAAATATATATTTAATTATTGGAAACCCCTTAAATAGATGAAATCCAAAAAAAAAAAAAATCTTTATGGATATTTTCCACATCTGTATAACAGGAACATCTCTATAACTATAACGTGAAAAAGTCAAAAGATTTTAAAATTAAATTAAGTAACGCAAACACTTAAAACGCGATTATAAGAATACATTTTATAATATTATACACCCGCATACACGATTTTTTTTAATGTTTTGTTTATTTTCATTTTTGTTTTCTTATTCTTGTTAATAAAAAATGTCGATATAAAAAAAAGACAAACAAAAAGAGAATTGTTTTATTGAATAACTAAACATTAATTTTTGTATACAGGGTGTACCAGAACTCCCGAACACAATACGCCGGTTTTAGGTTCTGTGGTTCATTTGGAGAAAAAAATTTTGGTCGATTCGGTTTCGTTACGGAATTAAACGAAAACACAGATTTTTGATGATGTTGAAGTTTTTCACTATTCTGGACCGCTTAGCACCATAATTGGTTATTTTAATTGAAAGATCAGATACACTTTTAACATTATCTAATGCTAATAGTCTGGATCTCCAGGTATGGAGATAAGTGGTCCAGACTCCAGAAGTGAAAAACAAGAAAATCTCGAAAATCGGATTTTTTCGTTTAACGCCGTAACGCCGTAGCCGCATTGACCAACATTTTTGGGGATGTTGTCGACTCCAAATGAGCCATACAACCTAAACCAGCGTGTTGTGGTTGGGATTTGGGACACCCTGTATCCTAGAGTACCAAGGTATCAAGATATAATATAAAAAAATCACTAAACGAAATAAAAATTCACAAAACTAAAATTCGCAAATTATAATACCAAAAAATATTTTAATCCATTTCTTTAATGTTACAGCAATGATGGACGTATCAAAAGAGAATCGGAATTCGGTACAGTTGTGCATACGAATAAAAATGATGATGACATGCAAGAGCAAAAACAACATCAACAAATGATAGTAAAAAATACAGAATCAAATAAAATACAAATTGATGGGTTTCGTATAGAATACAGTGATAAAGATCCATCGTTCAGTGATGAAGGCGTACCACAATTTTTAGTTGGGTCAATGGCTACACTTCGTTTATTTGGTACTGGTTTATCGGATAGTTTATTAATAACATTTACCGAAGAACATCAATTATATGGTGGCTCTTGTTTATTACCAAGGGCGGGGCATTTTCGCATAAAAAAGGGATCGGTCCATGAAGGTAATACAACGGCATTAGTTGAGATTTCCGTACCGGAAACAAAATCGAATTTATATTTTTGTGTTCGAGTTGCAAATGAATCAGGAACCATTGCGGTAAGTGAAAATATTTGTATAAGTGTTAAATTATTAATAATATTGTTACATGTCGAACTTATTTTTGACATATATACATACACCCATTTCACCGGGCAACCAATATCGCACGGAATTTCGTCTTGAGATTTTTATGTTCACGCCAATTAAGTGAAAGCCCAGCTTTTATCATTTCTAAGGAAAACGGCTGGTAATTTTCCAGTCCAGCAATTGTTATTGTGATGTTTTTTTTTATAATAATTGCATTTAACGTTATTTTGGAGCAAAAGTAGATTTTATCTGGTCCTTGGACCAATTCTCTTTGTTTTTATGTTAACGCTCTCTAAAAATTTATCATTTAGTGTCGATAGCGTTCATCTAGTATTCATTTACTGAACTTCCCTAACTGTTTCTTCAAATGTAGTTTTGGCTATCCTACACGTTCTCTGTCTTAAAAAATACGTATTGTATTTAATAATAAAAGAAATTGTAATTATACATTTTGTGAATGGTGCACTCATTCTATTATTAATTTTATACCTATATTTGCACGCATAGAAGCGACGACACACAACATTCTATATACAAAAATGTGTGATTCATTTATATATATTTACAGTTTGCAAATGTAACAACCCCGTTTACACATCAAGGGACAAACGAATGGTTACGAATTGGTAGCTATAAACAATTACTTCCATTATGGGCTTCCCTTATAATTATAACAACATGTTTAATGTTTTCCGCATTATTCTCTGGATTAAATTTAGGTTTAATGTCATTGGATAGAACCGAATTAAAAGTATGTTATTTATTAGTTATAATAAAATAAAATTACTATTGAATAAAAAAGAAGAAGAACAATATTGATTTATAGTGACTGATTTTTGTATATAACATAATAAAGATATTAAAAAATACTGGAACAACAAAAGAACGTAAATATGCATCAAAAATTCAGCCTGTGCGTGATCATGGCAATTTCTTATTATGCAGTATTTTATTAGGTAATGTATTGGTAAATTCAACATTTACAATTATATTAGATGGTTTAACATCAGGTCTTATTGCTGTGGTATTTTCAACATTATTAATTGTTGTTTTTGGTGAAATTACACCCCAGGTACTTCATTACTTCGAATTCGATTGATTGAATTCGTAGATAAAATACATTTTAATTATATTTATAAAAAAAGAATTAATTATGCGATCTTTTCATTGTACGCAAACAAAAGGCAATTTGTTCAAGGCATGGTTTAGCTGTTGGCGCAAATACAATTGTTGTCACAAAATTGATTATGCTTATAACATTTCCATTAGCTTATCCGGTTTCAAAAATTTTGGATTTTTTGTTAGGTGAAGAAATTGGAAATGTATATAACCGTGAAAGATTAAAGGAATTGGTTAGAGTAAGTATACTTCTTTGTGCTTTTAAATAAAAAAATGATGTATACATAATTATCTAAACTTTATTATATCTTATCTATCAACGCTCAACGGCTATATGAGATTTTTTCCTTATCATATTTGGGGCATTGTTTATCTTCCTTTTCTTTTTTATTATTATTATGAATAATATTGTATTTGTATTTTCCCGTAAATTAAAATACATATCCCTGAATGAATGGATAAATACCATTTAAAAATTTACTTAAAACTTTAGTAAACTTTATTTGGCATTAAAAGAAAAAAAACCCCATTTTGAAATGATGCAATTTATGCTGGAAAATAATTTTTGATTAAACGAGACTAAACTGGTCATAACTGCTTCATGAATTATATTATTAAATTCTTTATTGAAAAAATATGAATGAATTTCGTTAAAACTCCTTTTTTTAGATATATTTTATTCCGAAAAATCATGTGGAAAATCTAAGTTCTAAATTAATCAATTTTACTATAAATTTATAATATATATTTATACAATATAGGTAACTACGGACGTTAATGATTTAGATAAAGATGAAGTGAATATAATATCGGGTGCTTTAGAATTACGCAAAAAAACTGTAAACGATGTAATGACACACATTGAGGATGCATTCATGTTATCGTACGATTCGATATTAGATTTTGAAACTGTTTCTGAAATCATGAAATCTGGATTTTCTCGGATACCGGTGTTTCAAAATGACCGAAAAAATGTATTAACATTGCTATTTATAAAAGATTTGGCCCTGGTTGATCCAGATGATAATACACCATTACGTACGCTTTGTGAATTCTATCAAAATTCATGTCATTTTGTTTTTGAAGACGTTACATTGGACATAATGTTTAAGCAATTTAAAGAGGGGCACAAAGGGCATATGGCATTTGTGCATCGTGTGAATAATGAAGGTGATGGTGATCCATTTTATGAAACTATTGGTTTAATAACATTAGAAGATGTAATTGAAGAATTAATACAAGCAGAAATTATGGATGAAACGGATGTGTATACAGATAATCGTAAAAAAGTGCGACGTATACGCAGTAATAAAAAACAAGATTTTACTGTGTTTGCCGAACGTCGTGATAATCATCGTATTCATGTTTCACCACAATTACTACTGGCTACATTCCAGTACTTAAGCACTTGTAAGAAAATGTTTATTATACAGGGTGTCCCAGCTAAGTCTATCCAGCCAATGTGAACAAACTCGGTAAACCTCTATGAAAACATGTGGTGTGATGTATTAGAAACTTGTTCTACGTTGAAAATTAAGGGGGGTTTTTAAACACCCTAAGTCCCCACGTCTCCCTTTTAAGGGGAAAATCGAAATTTTGATTTTTGCATGCAATCAAACAAATATGGTATTCTCATGCAAATATCAAAATTTCGATTTTTCACCTTAAAAAGGGGGCATGCTGGCTTGGTGTGTTTTGACACTTCCCTTAATTTTCAACGTAGAACAACTTTCTAATAAATCACAACACATGTTTTCATAGAGATTTAGCGAATTTTCGCACAGTTTGCACCGGATGGAAAATCCCCATTTGTGGAAAAATTCCCCATGGGACTACTCGTCACGCTCTTCAAAATAGGCGAAAAAAAATATAGGGTTAAATTTGATTTTCCAAAGTTGATATCCATTAAGCACATAAGGGTTAGTGTGGGGAGAAAGGGGTTAACATAAAAATGTAGCCAAATTGAATCCAGTGGGGGTCCTCTAACATCATATTAGTGAGTTATCATTGGTTTCGAAGATATTGACTGGATATACTTAGCTGGGACACATTGTATAATTGTTTTAAATTTAAATTTAAATTTTTTTTTAATTATTTAAAAATATAATTACTTCACATTTTTTTTGTTTTGCTACTCAGCCGTAGATGCCTTTAAACCAGATATGGTATCTGAAACCATTTTAAGGCGTTTATTAAATCAAGACATTATGCATCATATAAAATACAAGTGTAAAGATAAAAATGATCCGAATATGATAATTTATCAACAGGGAAAGCCAGTCGATTATTTCGTGTTGATATTGGAAGGACGTGTTGAAGTAACAGTTGGCAAAGAAAATTTATTGTTTGAAAGTGGTCCATTTACGTTTTTCGGTACACAGGCATTATCACAAAGTATCGTTGTTGGCAAGTTAAAAAAAAATTCGAATGCTTTTTATGAATTAATTTTATCGACTTTGTCATTAATATCGATTTATTGTATTTGTTATATTTTACCTTAACAGTGGATTCACCACAACAGATTAAAGGTTCACTACAATCGTTAAATATGGATGCATTATTACGGCATACATTTGTCCCGGACTTTTCGGTGAAAGCAATAACGGATGTATTTTATATAACGGTAAAACGTTCATTATATTTAGCGGCTAAGCGGGCAACACTTATGGAAAGAGCTCGTAAATCTGGTGATACCACTAGTAATAGTGAGCCAATGGATGAAGAAGTTGAAAAGGTACATACAAAAAATATTCCTTTTCTTTTTGCTTACGGGATATTACATCCAATTACATTTATAGTTATTACATTCCCTTGATGAGGATGATCGTAGTATAACAGCACGTAATAATAATGTTATTACACCGAAAACTAGTAAACCATCAAGTGATGCACCATCACCCATTTTTATGGTAAGTATTGTTGATGTTCAATATTATATTTCTATAGTTGACATATGTTCATGTTTACAGTGAAAGTAATTATTTTATTTATCAACACTCTAACTTGACGATTTTTTTTCCTTGTTGAAAACGCTTAAATTTCGTCGCGCATTTTTGAATTTCTTAATGATTGCGGTCAGTTCTCGGTTCATTCGTATCCCATAAAAAGGAAGGAGGGCACTTCCCTTTTATGGTTCACTTGAATTTTCTGTAGCGTCGTACATTATTGATGGATGGATTTAATGCGCTGTCGATAAGTATGTAATGTAAGGGTTAATAAGAACATCTAATTAATAATCTGATCCCGTTCAATTCAAATACAAAATTAAAAATATTAATTGTTTTCTAAAATAAGTTCTCCACACATTTACATTTCTTTTGTGATCACTATTATATAATTAATGTACCGTATTTATATTTTAATGGTTTTTCTTCGAATAGGAAGGCCAAAACGGACCGAATACAGTTATATTACAACCTGGTGGACAAGTAATATTTCCTGCTAGTGCCAACGTTGTAAATCGTCCACAAGGACGTAGTCATAGTATACCATTACCTTATCAAATTAATAAAAGTGATGATATTGAATCACCATTATTAAAACGAACCAAACCTCCTTCCTCATAAATAAAAATAACGGAAATGCCGGAAATATTTATATATATATATATATATGTATATAAAGATATGAACAAATTAAATATATATAATTTTAAATTTGAAAAAAATGAACGTTAATAAACAATTGTATTTACCGCATTTCTTCAACTAAACAATGTTAGATATTGTGTGGTATTATATAAAAAAAATAATTAATAAAAAATATAATTCATTATTTTGTTTATATTAATTGAGAAGGAGAAAAAATATGTGCTATATTGTTATTATTTAATTTAAAATTCATTGTTTTTATTATTGTTACGAATTTTCTATAAATCATATTATATTACCATTATACTATATGCTATTATATGAGATACAATTTTTGCAAAAATTTAGTTTTTAAAATATTATGATTACTTTAGTAGATGTTGTTATCATTGCAAAATAATTTAATTTAATTTAATTTAAGCGATATAATATAATAGTAGATGCAGCAATAATTTAAATTTGTACTTAATAATATTATTGTTTGTTTTAATAATGCGTTTGTTCATGCTTCCTCTATGTAATTAGTTTTCGTGATTGATAATTGAATTAGATCGGATTTATATTATAATTATTACGGTTTTTAATTATTAAATGAAATATATACCGCTAAACCCAACATAAATATATATAGATATGTATATAATTACATATATCTAAAAAAATTCGTTAATTTTTGGATTGTTTATTCCGATTGGTAGTAGTAGTAATGCGAAAAAATATGGTGCATTATTTGTACACAATAAATTTGATTGATTATTGCTAAAATTTGAAGATTAAAGTGATATATAACAAAATAAATGTGTCCATTATTTTTTATTATAAATAAATTCCTACATAGTTTTCTTTATGATATAAATGGAGGATGACATATATTTACTAATTTACTAAATTTTGTTACAAATAACCATTTATATAGTAAATATACCCATATATAACTATCGGCTTACAGTAGTAATTATATTTGAATATGTTACAATTTAATGTTTAGAAGGCGGTTTTCATGATAAAATCTATATAGTTAGATTTTATTATCATGTAAATAATAATTGATTATTTTCAAAATAAAATGCAATAAGCAACTAATCGAATTGTTTTGTGTTTACGCTTTATGTTGCGTTATATAATTTGTTAAAATAAATTCTGTGTTGCCTTTTTCGTTTCCTATTTATAAATTATTATTTTTTTTAATGTATTCAATTATATAAATACCGCCATATATCAGCAAAAGATAATTGTTTAAAAGATTCTTAGATAGATACAAAGAATAATATTTAATAATAGAAATTTTGTTTATTTGTGCTTCCATTTTAGTACATTATATCAAAACATTTGAAATAAAATACATTTTTGCATTCAGTATATTATAATTAAATTGTAACTAATTATTAATACATGACTCTGTTGTTTTTCTTGTATTTTGCTCTCTATGGATAACTTGCATTTTTCATGGTAAACTATATAAACTATATAATAATAAAATTTAAAAGTAAATTAATTTTATTTGGGGAGGAATTCTATTAAAAATTAAAATATATTAAATAAGAATGTTAATTAACAAAAAAAAAATGAAAATCAAAATACTAAAATACACCTGGGCATTAATTAATAATATTTTTTATTTATGTTTCACTTTTACGTATTTTACGTACTTATCATATATATGTAGTATGTAGTTATGTGTCATATTCGTTCTAATTGTTTTTTAATTTGCCAACGCAGGACAAGACAATCGATTAATATATAAATAAATACTATATGTAAAATTTGATGGAAATGATATATGTTAAATAAATCATAAGAAACCCATAGACTTTCCTTATAGAATTCGCATTTAAAAATTTCTTACATATTTATTTATGTTCAATTTAAATCGATTAACAATAAGTATAAATGTTAATTTAATATAAATATATTTTATTTTACAAACGCATATATTTACTTTGTTTTTTATTAATAATATTAAATTTATTTTTAATTATAATTCAAATTCTGGCTAATGTAACAGGAGAATGTAACATTATCTCAATTATTATACCGTTTAAAAAAAATATTTTTACCATATTTAATTACTAATTATTTATGGAATAATAAAAGTTTACGCAAAAGAAAACACATTTAAAAAATGTATTATTAAAGAAAGTGCGCATAATAAGTACTTATAAAATTTAGATTGTAACAAAAATTTTCGTAATTTCGTAAACGATATTCAACAATTAAGCAAATGAAGTAATATATTTTTTATGTAATATCGAAATAATAAATGATATATTGTGTAAAACATTTGTATTTTTTTTTTTGTAGATGCGGAAATAGAAATCAAATTCTAACCGCCTAAAAAATTCCACCATCTACTAGATAGACTAATGATTTTCTATCATATTGTTCCTATGTTTACAGGAATATTTGCCGTGTCGTATCGGTAACTCTTCAAGTTCAGTTAAAGTAATTTAGAATTCTATATTGCGTCAACGGATGATTTTGACTAGAAATTCTCAAGATGTACTTGCAAACGCCCATCATTATGCAGATCATGATCTGCTGTGCGCGATTAGATAATTCATGATAAATAGAATTACGAGATCTCCATTATGTAAATAACATGTCACTTGTATTCAATTATATAAATTACCCCTTCCATAATTCGTATTATTTGCTGCAATTTGTTCTTAAAGTACGGTCGTATAATTACAAATGTTGGAACCAGTTCAAACAGACTTTTTTTAAATAATATTTTTCATATTTTTCATCCTACATTTCGATTTTCCATTGTGTGCCTTTATGTATTTCATGTTTTACTTAGTTCTTTCTTTTTACGTGGGATAGGATATGACCCGGTTGTTTATAAAAATAAGATGGTTTTTGTATTGTCTTACCTCATAAAATCGTACAATCGATTAATTTTTGTTTACCTGTAATTGTAGCTTATTTGTCTTATTTACATAATTATATTTCGTTTGTTACTACCGCAGTATCCCTTTAGCGTCTGTAATACCTCGGAATTCTAATACCGTGAGCCCGTAACGAAATCACTTAATTAGCTGACGTGCATTGCATACATTTAAGTATTGCAAACATATGATAACACTATTGTATAGACGGGTTCGACTGTGTCTTTGTTGTGAATGTTTGGTACTGTAACGAACACAAAACAGGGTCTATCTTCTCTGCTGCTTTGGTGTGAGTATTTCAGATTAAGCCTTAAATATGTATTATAAAAGTAAATGTAGTTCTTTTATGAATTTCCCAATATAAGGTTGTGGATCGCATTGTGTGTAAATCACCCTCATTTCTGTCTACTGTTTTTTCCGGTTTAATAAAAGTCTCTTACTTTGCTTTGCAACAATTTTGTTTTTGTCTGGTGGCAATGGTATGGAATTATTTATGAAAGTTAAAAAAAAAATTATGCATTTATCCGCTTTAAATGGTTCATTGCATTATTATTGTTGTCGTACCGAGAACCAAGATTACTACTTAATCTCTATGTCCTGAATTCTATTGAATAAAATAAATTGCAATCGATGGGAATCCCAATATAAATTTTCTATGTGTACACTGTACAGGCCCTGAAAAGAATAAATAAAATGAAAATCACATAATAATTAAATAGCAAGATGTTCTTAATCTCTTTATTTACAACAATATGGTTAAATAGTTTTTAATATAATTCATTGTTTTTTGTTTTTTTTTATAAATATGCTATACCATTTTACTAAATTTTATATAATAGTAAATTATACTAATAAAACAGGGATTCTTTAAAAATTACATTCAAAAATAAGAGTTTAAATTGCAAATTATTGCCTTAATATTTCATATATATACAGCTGTAGTTTTCATCCTCCGATCTGTTTATTACAGGATAAGCGTTGTTTTCGAAATCTCTCAGGAAATCATTATGTTGCACTTTATTAATTTTTGTAAGTATCATAAAATTCAGTAATCAGTAAATGTGTAAATATTCCTATGCATATATAAAAGTACGATCGATTAGACTTTTATTCATTTGTGTAATATTTAATCGTATTCACCGATGTCTCCAATGCTGAATGCTGTTTAATAATATGTTGATTGCCAATTTTGATGTTCATCGTGAAGATATCGGATGACATATATATGTTGCGATGATAAAAAAATGCATTATACCTGGTGATCAAACAGAAATTTTAAGTTTTCCAAAATTCTCCACAAAAAAATTTACTATTATGACATTACTTGCTATTTAAAATTATAATTATTAATTCTAATTTTGTTAGATATATATTTTCTCATTGTTTTAACTTTTTTTTTTTAAATATTTTTTCTTTTATATGGTATTTGATTCAGTTATTTATTTTTTTAATTTCAATTTTGTAATAAATATTTTTCTATTATTTTTTTTTGTAAATATTTTAATTACACATTTTTTTCATTTTATTTTCACAGTTTTTTTTTTAATTTTATTTTTACAATATTTATATTTTTACAAAATATACATATTTTTTTTAAATATATTTTTTATGTATATATAATATTAAGATAAAAAATTAATTAATTATAATCAAAATAAAACTTATTTTACTTTTTATCAATGAAGATTCTCTATTTAAAACATTAATAGTTAAAATTATATTTTAGAGGTAAATAATTTCGTTTCGAATTCGAATGTACTTTTCCTAATTTAAAATACAAATTGATATCGGGCTTTTCAATAGCGCAACATAGATTACATATTACTATTTTCATGGCTCCAACGGTTTCAACGATTTTTCTTGCGATAATTGACTTTTTTTTCCTGAATCATATTTGTATGGATAAAGTATATGGCACGGGAGTTCGCGTTCATTTTAAACTCCTCATAACTATAAAATGAATTATCTAAAATGTTAATAATTTTTTTTTACATTCGATGTAACGTTAAAATGAATTAAATTTACGAATATTGTAAATTGTAACTATAATTAGAAAACAAGATTATTTTTAAAACATAAAATGCCATTTTTTTTTAGAATAAATTCAACTTAATATCCCGTAATATCACGTTAATTTTCACACATTCAAAATAATGTATTTTTGGATCTCGAGAATTCGTTAATTAATCACAATCCTATTATTATTAAACCTTATGCATTTATTATTTGTTTAAATTATTCAAATGAGAAATTAATTATTAAACACAACAACCAATAAACCAAACAATCTCTTTCAAACATACGTCCCCAACTTACAATATGAAATTTTAAACAACATAAAATAAAAAAATTCCTTTTAATGCTAAAATATCAATCTGAATATAATTTACACTTAAACACAATTCACACATTTATCACATTTGTTGTTGCCTTTGTACTTCTTTTTCATAATACTAAAATTTATATTTTAATTTTTTCCATAATTTATAAACATAAATTAAAAAAAAATTAAAATAAATAAACTATATTGATTTTTATCATTGATTTCCGAATAAAAATTTACTAAAAATAAGTTTACACTGCGATATTGGAGGTGGTGGCAGTGTTTTTGTAAATAAAAAATCCCAGAATACCAGAGAAATTAACAATAACTCACATTTTTTGAATTTGTGAAATAAATAGATGGTTTTGTTTTACTTATTTCATAATTACAGTAAGAATCAAATATTCAATTAAAAAAAATGTTTAATACAAATATGATAAGATTTACTCCAAATATTTATAACTCCATATGCGTAAACAAACGCGTGAACTAAATAAATATATCTAAATCGGTTGAAATATCTACTATTTCAAAATTAAATTTAAAAAATGTATATTGCCAAATTATTAAATGTTTCATTTTTGAATACCTTATTTGTCACAGTAGTAGTATTATTGGTTGGACTAGTAGATTTCCATACCTTTTTTGATTCCCAAGTTTTGGTCATAGCGCCAAGTCTTAAATGGATTGATTTCTTAACAATAGTTGTGCCCATTGACGACGATTGGCCATTACCGGCCGTCGTACTCGTGCCTATCATTTTCATCTCTGTTGATTCTTGGTGAGATGGTAGATTATATAATGATGTACTATGCTTATCTATTGACCTTAAAGCACTTAACTGCGTGGTGTTGTTTGATAATGGTTTTTCTATGAATTAATAAATTAGTTTTTTAATTAAAATTATTAAAATACATATACTGCCGCCCACAACTGTAATTCGTAATAGTAATTAATGGTATAATGATGAATATTCATATAAATACAAATAAAATACCTTTCTCCTCTATCATATTCGTCCGTTTTAATTGTACGTTTGTTTTCCGTTCCCTCATTTTTTCATTATCTATTGTTTGTTGGGGTTTTTCAATTACAGATGGTGGTATTTTTTTTAATACATTATCTATACACAAAAAAGTTTTAGTAAATAAATTAATACGGAATAACACCAAAATTTCATAACACACACACATACCAATTGTAGATTTTGATTGTTGCGATAGTAGTTCGGTTTGGACAACTAAAGATGTTGAATTATCGTTACACTTTTTTGGGTCACCATTGTTAGTTTGTAAATTATTATTTGAATTGGATGATGATAACTGTGATTGTGCACTATTAGATTTCGTTGATCTCCAATTATGTCTACTACTACTACTGCTACTACTATTATTTTTATTATAACGATTTGATGAATATTGAGAAAGATTTCTGGTATTTAACTTTCGAAATTTATCATCCCCCTTTCGATCTGTACTATAATAACGATTTCTCGATGGATTATTACGAATTCTAGTTGCTTTTTCATCATTCTCATTGTTCATATCATTCAATTCACGGATATCTGTTGTTGCAGTTCTACCTAATTTTGAAAATGATACAGTTGAGGCACTTGTTGTCCGTGCTGTTTTTCCATTATTCGATTTAAATCGTCCTTCATTTTCGGATTCACTCTCTTCTGATGCAAATAAATCAATTCCATCTTCAAGCTCATCATTCGTATCAGCATCATCATCATCATCACTTGTTGCTTTAAAATTTTCAATATGATAATCTTGACAAATTTGAGGTGTTTTTTCACTTGGATTCCCTATATTCTTTTCAATTGATTTACTTTGTATTTGTCCGGTGGTATCTTTTGATTTATTACTATCGTTGTTATTATCTTGTTGTGATTTATTATCATTTAGTTTTGTAGTATGAAACTGTTCTAAAGGTATAGTTAATTGGAAGATCGGTGAAGTTATTGGCGGTAATGGAGGAGTGTTTGAATGATTTATTTTTTGATCAATATTCTCCAATGGCGGAGTTCTAGATATGGACCTTGAATTTGATGTTTTTTTTGTTGGACTTGTGCGTTTGGTGGACGATTTTAAGAACGCTTTTTGATTGCTATTATAGCTGTGCCTGTACCGTTCATTCATTTTGTTATTTGCATTTGTACGATGAATCCTACTATTAGTATCACTACTACGAATATTGTATTTCAGAATTGTTGGTCGACTTTCCGATGCCGATAATTTTCTTTTTTTGTTTGTATTAAAATCCCGTGATTTTTTAACAATGTTCCTTTGTGGAGATCTGGATAACGATCGTCTGGTAATCTCAGTAGATTTATTATTATTGTATGGAGATCTGCTACGCCGTCTATTACCACTTGGTCGTTGATAATTGGATGATGATGACGATGGTGAAATATTTCGATTAATTTTCGACCGTTGCGAATTTATAGGCGGATGTACCGAGGGCGGTGTCAACGATCTCGGTCGATTATTATTATTTTTGTTATACGATTGACTATTACTGTGGTTTGGGGATGAACGTCGAACGTTTTGCTTTGAATTTTGATAATTATTTGGTATACATTGACGAAAATTTTCTTGATAATATGGTGGTGAGTTACGTTTATTATATGGTGAACGATTACGGACATAGGAAAATTTTCGATTTTTTTGTGGCGATGATGGTGGCGGTGAACGACTGGTACTTTTATGAAAATCTGGCACATTTTGGTGTCTGACCATGTGATAACTATCTGGAGATCTAGAATGGTTTCTCTGTTGGGATAATCCAGTCGATTTTCGTTTATTCTGATTTAAATACGATGATAACGTGTGATGAGATTGTGGTGATCTGGATGACAGAAGATGAGTATTCTGTGGTGGTTGTAAACGTGACATTCTACGATGAATGGGAGACAAGTCTTTGCCAACCCGGCGTTTATTTGTTGTGTGATGATGGTGAGATGGTGGCGATAACGGTGGTGGAGACTTTGATAATGATTTACCTCTATATATAAAGGGTGTAGTTGAACGTCTATTAACCAATTTCATTGAAGATTGTTGTAGTACTTGCGTTGTTGTTGGCGAATGTGACCATCTGTCGCAGGATGACAAACGATGACTATTTAAATGTTTTGGTGTAGGTGAACGAGAACTCACTGGGGTCCCACCGCCACCAATTCGTTTCCTTAAAATATCATTATTTTCCGACACGAATGCTGCACTTCTAGGTGATAATTGTACTTTTGTTAATCTGGAGGTATCATCAACGCCAATTTTTGCCGGTACATAATGTACAAAACCATTAGATGTATCGTCTATCGTTCCCCAATGGCTGCTTACGTTCACACTTTGCGGTATGTACGGTTCAGTTGTATCGCATAACAACATTTTCCTTTCATTAACAGTGTGATTTTGCTGGCTCAATGGAAATTTTATCATTTGAGGTTGTAGGTGCTGCTGATGCAATTGGGATTTAACGATGTGTATAGCATTTCTTTGTGTATGCTCCTTTAGAGATGATGATGAATATGTTATTTCTTTTTTATTGTTTAAAGATTTTAGTGCTTGTAATCGTAAAAATTCCAAATCTTCATCGTCATCCATTTTATTTAATGATTGTTAATATAATTATTCCTTTAACTTGGAAGTGTAATCCTTGAGCGATAGGTCACCTATTTAAGGAAACATAATTAGTATTAATTGTAATTTAAATAATTTAATAAAATGATAAATTTACCAACACAAAAATTTTTTTAATGCCAGAATATTTTTTTAGAACAGCATATGCAGAAAATAATGGCGTGCAAAATGTAATATATTGTTTTTTTCGTTAAATGCCCTGCTGTATGTTGCTATATACTGAAATTAATATATAACACTACCTACACAAACACACGCATCCACAACAAATTTTATGAAATAACTTTGGGTTAATATTTAATTTTTTTCTTCTAAATTAACACGTTCTTATATATTTTATTTATTAGGCATTTATCACAATTCTGTTTTTAATAAAAATAACTCAATTACAACATCACTTATAAATTTAGCTTTTTATTAATCCAAAACGATCAAAAAATATTTTCCAACATTTGCGACTATTCTATATGAATGTTTGAATGAATATTGAATATTGATTGATGATTGAATTGAATTAATCTAATGATTTGAAGAATGGGTTTTCACTTTTATGTCTCATGCATTCGTAAAATCGTCGAAACGTCGTAGGCTCGTAACCCTGAAAAAAAAATAAAAAATATTCACGAATCACGAATCACTTTATTATTTGGAAAATAAATGGTGGTGTTTGTTTGGTTTGGGAATTGTAGTGTTAAATAGCGCTTATATCGTAAAAGTAGAAACCGAAATGCATATATAAAATATGTCTAACTTCATCCATTGTTTGTTTTGTTTATTTTTAGTTGTTTTTCTTTTTATTATAGCATTGTTAAAAAATTTTGTTATATATTTATATTATATTGTACGCTGTCGGCTGTAATATTTAAGGTTATTAATATATTTGTTTTACAATGGGTTTATTAAAAATTTGGAACAGTATATATATAAAAAAACTAAAAGTAAAACATAATAATATGAATATACTTACAAACTGTTTAGTGTTTATACTTTTTTGTATTTATACTTCAAAATGTTTTGATATAGTTTTGCACGCAGCCCAAGACAAAGTATTGCATCACTTTAAATGAAGATTTACAAGAAAATTTTGTTCATAATAGGTTAAAACCCCGCCACCATCCTGGAATAAATAATTCAAAAGTGATTGCATTGCCCGAGCGCATAACAAATGCTATAATCAAATCAGCTAGAGGTATGCTTAAATAAATTTCTTTTTTGGATTGTTATGGAACAGTATTTAAATGTGCTGTTGCTGTATTCCATCATTTCTATGTTTTAGATTACCCAATTAAAGCCTTATGCACAGATGGACTTGCATTAAATAGATATTTAAAGGCAAGACATATTCCAATGGAGCAAAGAGATATAATCAAGAAACAAAAAGAAATCGAGAGAGAAGTTTTTTTGGATATGGGACATGATTTTGATTCATTAGGTTACCTATTGACTTTCAGACGAATATAGAGTTTAGCGAAAATGAAGCTAGACATTGAAAATATAATAAACACTATGTCTGAGGCCCTAGCTATATTTCTGTTAAACTGTATATTCGTCCGAAAGTTTGGCTGATTTTGGTTTGAATTTGTTAGTTTTATTTTTGTACCATATTTTACAGATAAACATTCATTAAACGAAATCAGAAAACTTAATGGTAATAAGATTAAAAGATTATTACAACGACGTATGTATGCTTGGGAACCTATTAATTATAATGCATATAAATCGTTACAATATGCTATTGGACGTTCTGCACAAGAATATTCAGTTATACTACGTATATTTATGGAAATTCAACGACGTCATCCATCATTTAAACCAAACAGTTTCTTTGATTTTGGTTCTGGAATTGGAACCGGGATTTGGGCAGCATCTCACCTATGGCAATCATCGTTATATGAATATTTTTTAGTAGATTCTTCCCGTAATATGAATGATTTATCCGAGTTAATATTACGTGATGGTGTTGACAATAAGAATATCAAATTAAAAAATGTGTACTACCGACAATTCTTACCAGCATCAAATGTATATTATAATATATACATGAAAAAGAATAATACGTTATACTGTGAAAAGAAAATTTCATTAATTTTTTTTTTTTTTGTACAAATCTTTTAGACAAAATACGATATTATTTTATGCTCGTATTCATTATTTGAATTAGAGAATGTGACAAAGCGTTTGGACGTGTTATTAAATTTATGGAACAAATGTGATGGATATTTAATAATAGTTGAAGCCGGTACTCGCGCTGGATTTTCTCTATGTAATGAGGCACGAACTTTTATATTAAATGTTTCGAAAGAAAAAAACGAAGGATTTGTATTTTCACCAGTAGGTGTATTTACACTTTTATGAATGGTTACAATTCACTACAATTGAATAAATATTATTTAGTGTCCACATGAAATGGAATGTCCAAGGTATACAGCTGATGATGGCACACCATGTAACTTTGCATCATATTATAAACCACTTCCCGTTTATGCTGCGAGTGAAACTGAGATAGAATTATATAGTTATGTTGTGATAAAAAAAGGAGCCAGAGAACAAGATGATGGTTCACAGTGGCCTCGATTAGTGCGATCCACTTTGATAAGATCAAAACATACTATTTGTAGGATGTGTACTATGGATGGGAATCTACAAGAAATAATTTTTACGAAATCCAAACACGGAAAGTAAATATATTCAATTGATTAATGTGTAATTTTTGTTTTTA
The DNA here is from genome assembly GCA_958336335.1 of Dilophus febrilis. Classification (NCBI taxonomy): domain Eukaryota; kingdom Metazoa; phylum Arthropoda; class Insecta; order Diptera; family Bibionidae; genus Dilophus; species Dilophus febrilis. The sequence continues at coordinate 46,852,152 of OY284471.1, read as the reverse complement.
ATCTAAATAAATATTTCAAAACTTATAATATATTACTTTATTATAGAAATCAATATAAATGTGCTAAGGTAAGCAAATGGGGAGATCAATTACCTATTATAATTGATAAAATACCAATGTAATATATAAGAATGGTTTGCTTAAATAAAGTATAATTTTTAAGTATAAATATATGTGTTTTTAAATTTGTTATGGAAGTCCCGGCAAAAGTTTCGCAGCCATTTAGTACATATACTTTTAGTACAATTATTTTATACAATTTTTGGGAATAAAGAATTGGGATTTTTTTAGTACATATTTGAATTTGATAATCGATAACAAATAAACAACGAATATTTTTTATTTGTTTGTTGTGTGGACATTTTTCGAGAAAGGGATAAATTGCAATATATATTTAATTGTTTTATTTTTATATATTTCATTTAAAAAAAAATTAACAAAAATACATAATAAATAATAATATATTTTATAGTATGGTAAAAATAAATGATGCCAAGCCAAAAAACAACATAAATAAAAAACAATCTGATCTTCAAATGACGATTCATTCAACTTCAAGTGCACATGGCAAAACAATTGAAAATTCATATTGGCAAGATGAATTTGATAGATTTGTAGGATCAAAAGCGTAAGTACATATTTTAAGATGTAGGGAAAAAAAAGCTGAAATTCAAATAAAAATATAAATTGGCCGAAATTCTGTTCAGCACTTTCGGCCGAGTGCTTAACCAACGGAAATTATAATGAATATATGAAAATGAAAGGTAATTCCTATATCTTTCATTATTTACTTGACCATTTTGAGCCTTAACATGCTTCATACATAAAGATCTCCTTCCTTAACTTTAATACCTTATATAGCTCCGCCACGTTGTAACTCAAAAGTTGGTCAGGGTGACCGGAGGTCCCGGGACGAAAGTACTAAACGGCATATATTTGCCTATAAATTTTGTTTTAAATTAAAATTATATAATCTAGATATCTAAGATACCGCCTTATCAAGTAAATTAATTTTTATAATACATGTCAAAATGTCATTTCATTTTGAAGAACAATTAAATATAATAAAAAATATGCTTTATAAAACAGATGATTTCCTTTTATGTGAATCAAGTAATAAAGATGGTTCCATTAGTTACGAAGTTTCATCTAATAATATCTTATTGTCCCCATCATCATGGGAACTTACAAAGAGTAACTCTTTAAAACAAATGTACAAATATAATTATATATATATATAAATATATATATATATATATATATCTATTTTAAATATTTAATATATACCAATTAATGTGTGCGCATTATGCACATTTTTCGGCCATTATCCTGGGAGGTCAATGAAAACCTATAATTTTATTACTTTAAATTAAAATCGGCTATCGGTCATGAACATTTTTTAATGATTTTGCAATCACTCCTAAACGAAACGTACTTGTATCGATTCCACCTACGAACCATCAAATTCTTACTTGTTGATTTGTAATTTCAAATAATCCCCATTTAAAACTAAAATCTATGACAATCACTCACTTAATTAATAAGATGTAGAGTTACCTCAACCTTGAATCTATGCGATATGGTAGCTGATTAATGGTATACTCATATATATACATCATATATTGACACATTAAAGGCGGGAGTCGTAGTACTACGATTTATTTATACTTTCGTTAAGATCCTCCGCCTTTAATGTGTTAAGAGTGATTGCAAAATCATTGGAACAATTTTTCATGACCGATAGCCGATTTTAATTTAAAGTACAAGTAGAACGGTCGATAATATCATTAATGATATAATATATGTATTATATCTTTAATATATGCAATGTTTAATATAATTTTATATTCTTTTACTTGTAGGTCTTTACGAAAACGTAAAGTAATTCGAAAGAAATTTTGTGCAGCAGATTTTAATAGAGATGATTCTCATAATAATTCACAAAGTGGATTTGCTGCATCATGCACCAAAACCAATGATTGTACAAAAGATCCAAAGGAGATTTTTTTCGTTGATAATTATATTATAAATAAAAAAGAACAAATTCCGAACATTATTAATCCTCGAAAAATAAATCCTGTATCATCAACACCAATTCCAAAAAAAAAACCATTAGTTTATTTTAATGCATCATCATCGCCAATATTACCGACCGATCAAAAATATGGACGATTGGATAATCAGTCTATTACAAATAATAAATCAACAAAAGATTCAACATGTTTCGAGAATGATCCTAAGAATAAACATCGAGAATATTCAATGACTCCCACTCCGCGATTAATAAAACCAATGAAAACTTATGCAAAAAAAGATCGAATTAAAAATGGCCAAATGGTGGATTCATTTGACAGGATTAAAAGTTCAGCGAAAATGCTTAATATATGCTTGAAATCACTGGAAATGCAAAGCCCCACTATGATTTTAAATTCAGTACACAAAATAAATAATAAGCCTCGTAATGCGAATAATTGTGATGTAAAATGTAACAGTAATATTAGAAGTGTAAATATAGAATGTAATAAATCCAATATTAAATCGAAAAAGAAAAATATAACTATTCGAAAACCACTACGCGAAATTACAACAAACAAACAAACAGATAAAGCTATAATTAATCATTTCAATAATTCAAATATATCCTTGCAAAAAATTACTGATAAAGAATTTTCCAATTTATCTTTAACAAACAATAATATTAAGGATGTTCATAAATCATCAAATACAAAAGTAAAATTGTTAAATCAAAAAAAAATACAATTTAGAGATAACACAACAGATTCCGTGACCGTAAACATAAAACCAAACATTTTCAGTGAGGAACAAAATTGTAATTATTATGAACGACTGACAAGAAATAATGTTTGTCATGATAGTAAAAGAAAAACTACGATTATTGATTGCCTTTCCAATACATTGGATGATATTATTCCACTGTCTACAAAATTGAGACAATCGAGATTTTTTGGGAAAAGAAAAACGGTTGTGATATGTAAACGAGCAGGTATTCAAAACATTATTATTTAAACTTGAACCGTCATCATTTAACTAAATACATTTTATATTACAGATACTATATTGCCGTTTAATATTAATAACAACTTTAAAAATATTAGTGTAAGTAATTTTTTTTAAAGTATCAATAAAAAATCGTTCGTTTATTTAGAAGCTTTGACCTTTCTCATTTCGTTCTTTCCGTTTCAGGCGTTTAAAGATTGTCCTGGTATAAGCAGTGAAAGTGAACTGAGTGAGTATCCATTTTATATTTATATTTACCATAGATTAGGATCAGATCAAATCCGCTAAAAATGCTACTATATATATAGTCTAGTACTCTAACGAAATATATGTCAGACACTTGCTATTTTATCCGCATCCTCGATTTTGAAATGCCAAAAAGGACTTTACACAATAATTTTTTAATTCTGCTAATTTTATTTCATAAAATGATGGTTAAATATAGTTAAATAATTGCGGAGGCTAAATTAAGAAAAAAATTTAAATATTATTATGGAATTTATTTCAAAAGGATACCATTATAAGTTCAAAAATATGTCACCATTATAAGTTCGAACAATAGAATTAAAAGAGACTAGAAAAATATTGGGAAAATAAAATTCGACCATGCATAAAATAATAAATTTACCAAATACACTTATGCATCATCAATAATCAATTTGATGAAAGATAAAAAACACACCAACTATAAAATATTTGCATGGGCATAAATAACGTACAAAAAAACGACAAACTATGTCCGGGCAGATTAAGTCGTCACATAAACTTAACTAATATATACCACACGCACACAATAACACAAGTATATAAACCGCATATGCCATTCAAAACCACCATGTTGTATCTTGTATTACTATTAAGCACGTATATTCCTACATGTGCCTTTTTAGGTTCGTTTGTCTGAATTTTTTTCTGAATCCATCTATCCATCCCATCCAGGTGCTCCCATAGAAAACCAAGGGATTACTATAGGGATAAGTCATTTTGTTTCTAAACAATCGAAATGAAATTTTGGATCTATAAGTTTGAAAATGGAATGTAAAACTTTTATATCTGTTTTTTATGACCCAGTGCTTCCACCCACTATTGGGAATGAATTGGAATATATATTAGTGTAGTACATCATTTTATATTAAAATTTTACGCGGAATTGATTGGTGTAAAACGTACGTGCTTTCTGTTTCAGGTGTTTGCCTGGCATCGTTTTTTTTAAATAAATGTTTTACACATACACATATTCATGCACACATATTACATTATACGTTTTCGTTTATTGTTTAAGTAGGAAGAACGCATTTGTTTTTTTTGTTAAAACTTTTAATTTTTAATTTTTAACAATATTTTTTTTTTGGTAATTCTTTTAGTGTTTCGAATGAAAAGACAAGTTTATTTTTGAATAATTAGAATATGAAACATTTATAAAAACTTATACAAAAGTGCGCACATTTATTGAAAAAAAGAAATTCATTTACCGTTTCAATTTTCTTTTGTGCATACATTGTTAATTGTTTGATTGCCTATACGAAAATCGACATAGGACAGGAATATAGTACAGTCAGTGTATAAAAAACGACTTGTAAATTAAAAGTTTTGTATTGTGAAAGTTTGTTTGTATACAACAAGTATAAAACACTATTCAACAAAAAATTAGAATAGTTTTGCATTTCTTTGTAAACAACTTATAATTTTGTAAAGTTCTAGTTTTACCTAATTATTTGGTTTTGTTTCATTTTGTAATATTCGGTGCTATTGGCAAGACAAATTAATACATATTGTAAACGATTATAAACCATCTTTTGAAACACTATTTGTGAGTGATTTTTAATAAAAAAAAAACAAAAACAGAAAAAAAAAACAAATAGGTGTATGCATTCTTTTCTACTGAACGATATTGGTAATTATAAAGTTTTTATTTAAGTTTTATTTTGTATGATTGAATGTGGTGACGCATTCTAATTTTAATGACTATAGTCTATAAAATCAAGTGTTTATTTGTCAATGCGTCATCAACATCAATATGTTGATTGATATGCATATCATTGAATGTCCTTGCTTTCCCAGTTTCCTCTGTCTCCATATTTATACTTTCATTTTATCGTACAGCATATTTCTGATTCAAAGCACTAGGATCACTAGTTTTTTTGAAAGTAAACTAAGATCCACCAATATAAAACGGGATTCAAGTGATATATTGGAAATATAAACTAATTAATGGAGATACCATATTAAAAAAATAAATATAGATTTCTGGCCTTTAACTATATAAATCCGATTCTTTGTTTATAATGATGGAAATTAATATATATTATTAATAATTTTAGCTTATTCCTTGGATCAAATCGATGTCGATAAATCGAATATCCATTCCAATTCGTTATCAAACGAACCAAAAATTAAATTGCAACATTCGGTATCACTTACCGCTCCACGAATTATATATGAACAATCAGCAACAACATTTAATGAAGATATATGTGAGAGATCCCCAACAGGACAACCATTACACAAATCTTCGCATTCAAGAAAACGACGATCAAGTAGTGTGCTTGTTACCAATAGTACAATAAATCGATATCGATCCATATCGCCTCATGTAATTGATATAGAATGTTTAACATTATCATTTATTGATACTGTTAACAAATTAGCTGTCACACAAACAGCAGACACAATCAAAACATCAGTTAAGCTATCAACGACACCGGACATTTCACTTCTTTCAATAAGCAGTGTTGATCATAGTCCTAGAAAAGCTGTGCTTCGTCGTTGTGAACAAGATCAACCCATTCATTTTCAAGAAATATATAATGAAACGTAAGTATTTTTCAATTGTCAAAGACCTCAATTTATGTTTATTAGTTTTCGAATTGTCATTTTACCATATTCTTTTTTTTTTATACATTTGTTATTTTATTCATAGAACGCTAAGACATTGTCGTAAAATAGGGGAAGGTGTTTATGGTGAAGTGTTCATGAATAAAACAGCAGCTGGTAAAGCGAAAGTATTAAAAATTATTCCGATAGAAGGTACAATTGAAGTTAATGGTGAATGTCAAAAAAAGTTTGATGAAATTCTATCGGAAATTATAATTGCAATCGAATTAAGTGCTTTGGCAAATGGATCAGATTTTATGACACATGGTTTCGTTGATGTATTAAAAGTACATTGTATACAGGGACGTTATCCACAACATCTAGTTGATTTATGGGAGTTATATCGTGAAAATTACAATACCGAAAATGATCATCCAGAAATATTTGCTGACGATCAATTATATATTGTGTTTGAATTAGAAAATGCCGGACAAGACTTGGAGTCATTTCATTTTAATAATGCACTTCAAGCATATTCAGCGTTCGAACAGGTACATTCGGTTTTAAGGTTTTATAGTTTTTTTTATTTGTTTTCATTACAATAGATGTGTTGCTTTATATTGTTTATATTGTTTTAGCATAAAAGAAATCTTGTGATGGATGTGTGAATTTCTAGTACATATTATATTTAAGAAATGATGACTAGATTTACACTCATCCATTACGAAATCCTTTTAAAAAAGTTATTTTAATTTATATTATATTTATTTTTTCACTACGTTAAGGCATATGTTATTTTCAGTTTATCCTTATTTATTGTTATTTTGTGTTTGCTTTTTTTATCACCTTAATTTATATAAATAAATGTATATATAAATGTATATATCTATATTTAGGATTTTTTGATGGATGTGTGAATTTCTGGACTTATGTCACTCGTATATTCATGACTAGATTTTCACTCATCTATTAAATAATTTGTATCCATTAAAAAAGAAAATGAAATTTTTCATTTAGTACGTACATTTTAGGGTTCAAATCATTGATTTCTTTAAGGTATTAGTGTAAAAATGTAATTATTTTAGATTTGCTTTTTATTTGGTAATTCATCACGTTTATCCGTGAATTCAAATAATAATTAAAATATCATATAAACATGATTATTACGAATAAGTAACTATAACAAAATTAAAATTTAGTATATTATTTGTTTACCTATTTTAGATTGCATTAACGTTAGCTATTGCCGAAAAACAATTTCAATTTGAACATCGTGATTTACATTGGGGTAATGTACTCCTATCATTAACGGATGACAAATATATTGAATTTAAATTAAATGGTAAACTAATTGAAATACCGTCGCATGGTGTAAAAATAACTATAATCGATTATACGTTATCACGTATGGTATTTAATGGATGCTGTTTATATAACGATTTATCTAACTTCGATGAACCATTTTCATCAAGTAGCAACAATAACAGCGGTGGGGGAGGTGATTATCAATTTGAAGTATATCGTATAATGCGCAGACATTTGGAGAATTCATGGGAACGTTACGAGCCATATACAAATATAGTTTGGTTGCATTATATCGTTGATAAACTAATAAACGGTGCACGCTACAAAAACAGTAAAAGCCGTAAACATCGTAGCGTCATACAAGAAATGATGCTATTACGCGATAACATACTAGATTATAAAAGCGCATATGAATATGTTCAAACTGATGAACTTAAATTGTAATATTGAAGTGGCGTATGAATGTACAATATAAAATAAATTAGCTTTTTAATTGTTCCGGGTTTCGTAATTTTTAAACAAATTTACTACTTACATATGATGTTTAATTTATATTTTGTAATACACATCGTTAATCCTTTTAGTTCTTTAAAAACTTTTCCGTTATATAACATTAAGAAAAAATTATAGTTCCATAATAACAAAATGATTGTTTATTATATTAATGAAAATATTAATAATAGACCTTTATGTTTATAAATATCATAATGGGTATGGGTATGGATTATACAACATTTAATAGTTTTAATAGATTTTTTATTAGTTTTATATTTAACCATTTATCGATGTTGTATAACCGCACTATCATAAATAGAATTAAAAAAATTTGTAATGTTAAAATAAAATATAATTATTATACATCCAATTTTTTTATTACTGTTCCCACAATCAATCTATTTGGAGGGGGACCGATTACCATATCCACGGATTCCACACTTTTAGTGACATACCACAAATAGATATGAATGAATTACCAGAATGAATGAATATATTCACACATCGAGTACGGTTCACCACATCTACGTACACGAATTCCATACTTTTATCAACATTTTCCACAATTTTTTAATATGGCATTTTTCGGATTTATGCTTAAAATATTTAATTAACTAATTTTTTTAATATCCTTTTTAAAAGGAGTATACTTCCTTTCCATTATTCATCATGAAAAAACGCTTGCAGTCTTTTATTAACAAATTAATATTTATCACGTACAAAAACCAAAACCTTGTGGAATCCATGGATGTGGTAAACCGTACTAATGCATACAATCAAAGAAAGACATTTTTTATTAAAATTAATTACAATTATTGCTTGAAAATTAATCTACTTCCCTAAATATATAATAAAATATTTTATTCAGTCAGAAAAAATTATAGCCCACAAATTGTATTCCGTAGAACTCATATTTATTTCGTAATAATAAATTTTTCGTTCGTCTTTAACGTCACATATTCGCATAACCGTATGCCTAGTGCCATATAGAAGTACGCAATACTTTTTACTGCCCGCAAAAAGAAATTCAATAATTCATATACTAATTGTCCTATCCTGTTCATTCTCTGATCAATGGTTTTTGTAACTTTGAATTCTCTACTATTTATACTCTTGGCACGTCATCTTTCATTTTATGTTATATATAGATAGGGGTTATATTGCCATATATTAAATCCATTTAAATTTAATATTTATGGCATTTATGGTTTGTCCGGTGTGGTATAATGGTAAATATTCTACCTTCTTATCTGCCAAGCCAATTATTAGCCAAGGCATCCAAGAACAAACATTGAAAATCATATATCCAAAAACAAAATAATAATTTAATTATTTATATATTTTATTTACAAAAAAAAAATAAAAAATTGGATTATGATTGAATTAAATAGTGTAAGTATTGATATTTATTAATCAAATATTAATAATAATATAGTTGTTAAACTTCTGAAAAAAATGAATATATACACAGGATCCTGAAACGGATGGTACAGAAGAAGATGTTGAACCAAAATTAAAATATGTAAGACTATTAAATGATTTGCAGGAAATATTAAGTGAAGATGCTGTTAGTTGTTTAGCGGTTCATTCCAAGGTATATGCAATGTACTTTTAACCATTTTATTACTTTACTTTTCATTATCGGAATGAATTTTAGTTTTTGTGTTTTGGAACACATTGGGGTGCGGTACATCTATTAGATCATCAAGGAAATTCCATTCAAACATCCTTAAATAGAAAACATAATTTACCAACGCATATGGTATCGGTTAATCAAATAACGGTGGACAGAAAAGGGGAATATATTGGAACGTGTTCTGATGATGGAATAGTTGTTATAAATGGTTTATACACAGATGATAATAATCAAAAAATAAATATGGGTAGAGCGGTAAAATCAATTGCACTAGATCCATTCCATTGTAAATCTGGTTCGGGAAAAAAATTTATTATCGGTGATAATAAATTAACACTGTATGAGAAAACGTTCTTAAAAGGATTGAAACCAAATGTATTAAGTAATGCAGAGGGTCATGTTTCGTCAATTGCGTGGGCTGATAATTTTGTAGCATGGTCAAGTGCAATAGGTGTACGTGTTTACGATTTATTTGAAAAATGTTCATTAGGATTAATCAAATGGGAAAAGCCATTTGAAAACGTATTAACTGATTATAGATGTAATTTAAAATGGGCCAATGAAACAACATTACTGATTGGTTGGGTAGACACTGTACGAATATGCATTATACGTAAACGAAATTCGGTCGAAATTTCTACAAGAAATTTACCTGGTTTTATTGTTGATCCTAGTTGGTATAATTTTTTTTTCTTTGTATATTTATTGGTTTTTTTGTTTTGTAATTATAATTATTATTAGTATCAACATTTCAAACGGATTTTTACGTTTCTGGGTTGGCGCCACTGGAGTATAATCAATTAATATTACTGGGGTATCCAAAAGAACGTGATGTAACAAATAAAGCACTACGACCAATTTTATGCATTGTACAATATAAGTCTTGTGATTATATAGAAATATGCACCGATAGTTTATCATTAAGAGGGTATAAATGAAGAAGTCAGATTCATATAGTTGCCAAAATAAATTATTATTATTTATTTATTTTCAATAGGTATCAAGAATACAAATGTAATGACTATCACTTAGATTACCTGATCGAAGAAAATCAATATTTTATTGTATCACCAAAGGACATTGTAGTGGCTACATTATATGAAAATGATGACCGAATCCAATGGTTAATTGAACACAAGTATGTATACTACGTTTTTAACTAAAAAGTTGTAATAACAGCTAAATAACTCGTAACTTATGAATCCAAAATATTGAATTGTTTGGGAATCTAATCGTAACAAGTATTCTAATCATAATACGCACGGTATAGATAAATAGAATATTCTCGTTAATTGAAAGGTTTGATACAAAAGGTATGCAATTGAGACAGGAAAAGCCAAAAAAAAGTGATCATAACGTGTCACCATTTTTGAATTTTACCAAATTAAAACGCAAATATTGTACATATGAATTAACAAGTAAAATGCTAATGTATTGTATTTGCATTGGATAAATTTAATTAATTGTATATTATCTCTTTGAGCAACATTATAGTTGTATAATCAAAGATGGCACTGTGCAAGTAAAATCCATTGTTATAGTTTGGAATAGAACGTAAAATGTTCTCAATTTTTTTTTATTAACTGTGCATTTGTGTGTGTTTTGGTTTTTTTTCTGTACGATTATTTAATTAAACCTGAATTATAAAAAAGTGATAAAAACATTTAATTTGTAAATAATTTTTCGAAAAAAATGAAATATTTATATAAAATATTTAGTGTAAATACATTTATAATTATATTTGCTTTTATTGCTGGTAGTTATTTTACTCTTTTTATAACAACAATAAATATTCAAGGCACCCATTACAAAACATCATCATCATCATCATCATCTGGTTCAATAATATGCTTTAAAGATAATTTAGGAAAGAATTGTACACCAGAAAATTTACTATTATTGATATCAATATTATCGGCACCAACTAATTATGACCGTCGTAACAAAATTCGTTTTACGTGGTTAAATATACGTTCGACTTGGTTATATGATCATGAAGATTTGAAATATACATATGATGATGATATAATTTCATTGCCAGCTGGGCCGCCTATTTACAATACAATGGGACATGTACAACAAGAATCCGTTTTAAAACAAAAATTGTTATTAGAGAAATATAAAATAATGATAGGTATGCAACAAGAACGTAAAGTTAATACTACAGCAGTTGTAAAACATCGATTTGTCATCGGTATTCATGGATTAAATAGCAATATTTTGGAACATTTGTATAGAGAAAATGAAATCTATAATGATTTATTATTATTAAATGATTTACAAGATGATTATAAAAATTTAACACGTAAATTACAAATGGGTATTACAGAACTTTTAAAAATTTTTAATTTTAAATATTTTTTAAAATGTGACGATGATACATACATTAAATTAGGTGATGTAGTTGAAGAATTACGATTATATGATATAAAATTAATGCAGCAAGAAGCAGTCATGAGTTTCAAGTTAAATCCGTTACCATTATTATATTGGGGTTATTTTAATGGTCGGGCACATATTAAAAGTACAGGTCCATGGACAGAAATTAATTACAATTTATGTGAACGTTATTTACCGTATGCCCTTGGGGGTGGGTATGTTATTGCAAAAGGTATAGCTGAATATATTGCTAAGAATATACAAATTCTGTCGTTGTATGGAAATGAAGACATATCAATGGGTGTTTGGTTAAGCAGTTTACGTCATATTTATCGTAAACATGATGTACGTTTTGACACTGGCTATTTACCACGCAATTGTCAAGATTATCATATTGTTTTGCATAAAGTTTCAATTATCGATATGGAAACCTTGTATCATGGTGGTCATTCATGCGATTTACAAATTTCGTCAAATTTGGCGCGTGCTATACCGAAAGAATATTTCTATGACTGGTCACAATTGTCCATTAATTGTTGTAATGAGATTGTTAAATAGTTTGTTTTTTATTTTTTACCATTTTGTTGATAGCAGATTAAAAAAAAACAATATTTCTAAGTAAAATTAAAATTATGCACGTAAAAATCCATATTCAAATTAAAAAGAACAATCATTATATTGTAGAAATATTAACATAGTATTGGTAATATTTAATGTGTTATATTTTACAGTAAATTTGAACAGGCTATGGACGGTATTACAGTGCATGGTGGTAGATATTCATTAGTAAGCGTGGCAAGGTACAACATTCGTAAAACATGCCGATGATAACGATAATTTTATAATTACAAAAATTGTTTTATCAAAATTCCAGGCTTTATTTAGATCATCTATTATCATTGGAACAATATGAAGATGCGGCTAAATTATGTTTACGTGTATTTGGTAAAGATAAAGTGTTATGGGAAGAAGAAGTTTACAAATTTGTTAAAGTGCAACAATTAAGGTATTGCGTAGTATTAAATCCTAAATTAAATAAACATACCAATTTTTTTTTTATTTGTGTTTTAGATCAGTCAGTTCTTACTTACCCAGATCACAAGATTGCAAATTAAATCCACATGTTTATGAAATGGTTTTGTATGAATATTTACAATTGGATTCACAAGGTTTTTTAAATTTAATAAAAGAATGGGAACCGTCATTATACAACACTTCGGCAGTTATAAATGCAATACATGATCATTTTAATGAGTGTGATAAAAACATTTTATTAGAAGCATTAGCAAAATTATATTCACATGAACATAAATATGAAAAAGCGTTGGCAATGTATTTGAAGTAAGTTTATTTTAATTCATTTATTATACAGGGTGTCCCAGCATCCGACCACAATACTCCGGTTTCTCTAAATTGGACAACCGGTTCTGTAGATGTTTAAAGAAACGTTTGAAAAGCACACATATTAATTTTTGTTATCTAAAGTTTGAGGTATCATATCTCGAAAAGACACCCTGTACAACTTTCCGCCATACATGCTTAAAAACTTGCTACATTAATAAGCTATAATTTTGCTTTATATCTTTAATAGTTTCGAAGTTATTCACAAAAATCCATGAGGATTCACGGATAAAAAGTATATATTTTTATAGTTTTTTCACCTATGACTTAATTTTTAAAAATATATACTTTTTATCCGTTCATCATCATAGGTTTTTGTGAATAACTTCGAAACTATTAGAGATAGCGTGTTGAGATATAACAATAACAATAACAATAATAAAATATTTGTAAAATTATTTAATCGCTATTTTATATTATAAAAATCAGATTGCAACATAAAGACGTATTCGATTTAATACGGGCACATGATTTATATAATGCAATTCATCATATGATTGTTCCATTAATGCAATTAGATCTTAATCAAGCAATTATTATGCTAACAAAAAAAGATAAAATACCACCAGAAATTGTTGTACAGCAATTAGAACAACAACCAGAGTATTTGTATAAGGTAAAATAATTCATTAATTTTCTAATGGAAAATGTTTTATATGCGTATTATTATTCACTTGCAGTATTTACATGAATATGATAAAAGTGATAAATCCGGTAAATTCCATTGGAAACTAGTGAATTTATATGCAAAACACGCACCTGAAAAATTATTACCATTTTTAAAACGATCCAATAACTATCCAATTCAAGAAGCATTAGACATTTGTAAACGTGAATTATTTTATCCCGAGATGGTGTATTTGTTAGGTCGTATGGGTAATACAATGGAAGCTTTATCCATTATTATACATAAATTAAAAGATATACAAATGGCTATACATTTTTGCAAAGAAAATGATGATATGGATTTATGGAATGATTTAATTAATCAATCAATTGATAAACCACCTAATATGACAAAACTATTAGATGGCATAGCTGGTAAGAAAATTTGTTATATTTGCTTTATTTATTATTTATATTATAGATAATCTAGATTGGAAATTTCTTGAGAAAATTAAATGAATTTGACAGTATATTATCACTGAATAGAATGATTCTAAATAAGCTCCATTTTTATATATATAATTTTTCGTTTGTAGGATTTATTAATCCAGAAATAATAATAAACAAAATAAAATTAGGACAAGATATCCCAGAATTAAAACGTTCACTAATTAAGGTGATGTGTGATTATAGTTTACAGGTGTCCATACAAAATGGTTGCAATAACATTTTAGTAACTGATTATTTTAATATACATGAACGATTAGTACGTTTACAACAAAAAGCAATATATATATCGGATCAAAATACCTGTGGATTATGTGGTCGAAATATAATTAGCAAAGGTAATCTCTCATGTGGTTAAATACATTTTCCATTGACTAATTATGAATATATGTGTTTTTAGATAATTTCAAAGTTGATATTCAAATATTTAATTGTCGACATTATTTTCATGAATATTGTTTACGTGATTTTAAAGCTGATTTTTGTACAGTCTGTAAATCAAAAATACAATAAATGAGAGCTCATAGTATAATAATTTGCTTTTCTATATTTTAATTATGTATAATAATGTTAATGTAATCAAAATACTCGTGAATAAATAAAAATTTCAAAATTTATTTATATCCACTATAGTAAGTAATTATTAACCATATGATATATATCCAACCAACTGAAAAGATTTATTTACTTAACCTATAAAGTGATTTGGGAGAGCAATAAAATAATTGGTTCACTTCACTAAATATTAGAATTGCATTTGTAGTTTGTGTTGTACTGGCTACGGGCTACCTCTGGCGACATGAAGTCAAATCATAATTTTTTTTGCCCATGTGATATTCATTATAGTTACTATAATATTCATCCGTTCAAAGAAATATTTAATATTTATATAAATATTATAAATAATAAATATTTACTTAGGAGCATGAGGAGCGTGAGGTGCGGTAAATATAAATAAATAATTATATAGTCTTGTTAGTTGTTATTGTTTTAGATTTAAAAATCATAAATTGAAAAATATGATATAAATTCTTAAGTTAGAGGAGGCAGAATTAAAAAAAAATTAATATGGGCATTACAGAAGAGATATCAAAATCCGCGTATAGCAACTCAAACGTTGAAATCGATAATGACCCATCAACAGATAAAAATTCTTCCAAATGGGGATATGATTTATATCCCGAACGTAAAGGTATTGCATTTAAACCGAAATGGAGTAAAGTTTTATTGGGCATGGAGGGCAAGGAGAGTATTGATAAAATAAAATGCGAACGAAATGTAGTTGCGTGTGTCAAAAATAGTCCACTCGTAAAATTAATGATGGGAGCTTTAAAAAGCTCTGGGTGGTAAGTCTTATTATTGATGGCTACTTTTTTCATTATTATTTAAATATGGATATTTTAGAATAGAAATAAAAGATCTTTTATTTCTATTTATTTTAGTGGATTAGATATACGACGTCATATTTCTTGTGAAGTATGTGATATATCGGTAAGCGGTGGATATGACCCAGAATTGAATCAAATTGTGGTTTGTCAAAATGTGGCTAGAAATGAAGGGATGGTACAAGGTGTATTAACTCATGAAATGATTCATATGTTTGATTATTGTAAAAATGATTTAGATTTTAAAAATATAGAACATTTAGCCTGCACGGAAATACGGGCTGCAAATTTAGCACATTGTTCATTTTTAAGTGCGTGGTCACAGGGTGATGCATCCCCATTCAAAATTCAAAAATCACATCAGGTAAGTAATTTATGTTTGTTTATAAAAATTTATATAATGCAAACATTATTACAATACTATAAGGTTTAATGAGTTACTGCAGGATTAAAGAAAGTATAGTATAAAATAATAACGTTAATTTGTTATCTATATTTTTCTAAATAGGATTGTGTAAAAACAAAGGCTATGTATTCCGTATTAGCAGTTCGTAAAGTAACCCCAGAAGAAGCAATTAATGCGGTAGAAAAGGTATTTACAAAATGCTATGCGGATTTAGAACCAATTGGACGAAGAATACGACGTAATTCAGCGGATATGCATAAAGCATATTTGGAAGGACCATATTATGGTTACGATATAAATTAATGTCAATAAAGAAAGATATTTAGCATATTAGCATGTAGCCATGTATATATATTATATTGATTATTTACCGTCTATAATTGTACGTATAAAAGGAATAATATACGAAAAAAAAAACAAGTGGTTATTATGTTTGTTTATTATATCATATTGAAATATAAAAAATGATGAAATTATCCAATTATCCAATTGAAAGGGTCTATTTTGGAATAGTTTCAGCATCTACTTCAGGTATTGTATAATCGTCATCGTCACTGTTTTCTAAATATATAGCAAAATAATTTTCAAATATTGAAATACGTTTTTAAATCTTCCGTTGGTATTCATATATATATATATGATTCTTACTTGGAAATAACATTCCTGTTATAATTTCTACAAAAATGGGAATTATATCACATTGTTCCATTATTTATCTTATTTTCACTACTTTTTCTAGTTTTACCACGGTATACAAAAATCAATGACTTGTTTTAATATTATATTTAAAACCTTTAAAATTTAAACTAATAATAATTCTATTTTAAAATGTATATTTATATTTATACAGATAAATTTATTTATCATTATATACATTCGAAATACACTATTCATACATGGAATTATTTTACTTAATGTAGCGTAAAATTGATCAAACTGTAGATTGTTAATCATCCGTTCAAATTAAAAATGAGCGAAATTGACAACACACTATTAACATCGAATTCAATGAATTTTAATTGGGTTTATTGCACTTTTTTTAACGAAGAGGAACTCTTCCAAAGACTACCCGAAGGCCTGTGTCCGATTTTTAGTGACTAAAACCCCTCCTTCGATTGCGGTATTTTCGAATAAGGTCTCATGTGGCCCCCTTTTACCTTGTACCTTCCGATTTACACCTATTCGACTTGCCACACCTGCTCTCGCAGATTGTTTATCTCATATAAAGCGTCCCTCGTTATCTCAAGTATCTCTTTGAATGGAATCCGGCCGAACTCTCCCTCAAGAAAGAAACGGCCGACCGGTCACCCTCATCCTTATGCTCTCTAAAGCCGGGCCTTTGCATACAATGTGCGCAGCCGTTTCTTCATCTTCAAGGCCTAGCCCCCACGTATCATCCTTGAAGATATTCATACACATAAGATTTCACCTCAAGTGTTATCTTAGATTGTCTGAGTCCTTTTATTTCCTTCCATTGTTTCTGATGTTCGGAAATGTTCCACTTTTCGAATACGTCCTTCAACATACTCCTACTAATATTGCACCTAGATTCTAATCAAACATATTATTTATACAATGAATGAAAACAACCTAATAAGAAAAGGTAAGATTAAAGTATTGGATCATCCGTAGGGTAACTTTTTCAGTAACATGTATATGTATTTCTATAGATATATATTAAATCTGAGTATTTAAACCATTAACAAAGCATTTCATATCTGCAGTGGCATTCTACTGTTCTAAAAATAAATGAAATCATACGCTCTTAATTGTAATTTTTCTGTTTTTGTATAACAATATATTGTTAACAAAATTAAACAATAAACATTGTATGTAATATATTAATATATGGCCCGTAGGTAAAAATAATCCACATTTTTTTATAATATATATCGACCTAATCCTTTCAATGATTCAATCTTTCAATAGAACATGTGCGCTGTAAATAGTCATTATAGTCAATCACAGTCTTTTAAAATACTATATCGTACATTTAACAAACGCACTGCCTGTTTATATATATTTATATATATATATGCCTGTCTATATATTTTTTTTGTATTATTCAAATATAGGATTTCCACTTGGATGGTTTAGGAAGAGTGTTTATATAATATATATTTTATATCTAATAATAATTTGAAACAAGTATAATTTTTTTGGTGTTTAACCTGTATGTTGACACCTGTGCCTGCGGCCGCATAGACCCATATTCCATTTTTGAACATTATAAATATAGATTTTCTTCTATAGTAACACCATAATATTTCATGATATCCTCAGGCAACTATTTTAGAATAGATTTAATTTAAAAAAT
Source organism: Dilophus febrilis (assembly GCA_958336335.1). NCBI lineage: Eukaryota > Metazoa > Arthropoda > Insecta > Diptera > Bibionidae > Dilophus > Dilophus febrilis. The sequence continues at coordinate 46,833,883 of OY284471.1, read as the reverse complement.
TTAATTTTGGTGTAGATTCGTTTTGTGGACATTATATTTACATCAAAAAACTACGTGGGTTTATTTTATACAGTTTTATTGCCGATATGAAAATAATCAGATAAATAATGTTTCAAATACCCATAAACCTATTATAATAAAAAATTGGTTTTATATGTTGTTATCCGGGCATATTCAATCAATAAAGGAAATAATTTTGAAGACAAACACATACTTAACCGCGGCACATAAAAGAATCACACGCGCCCACATAAACATATTATGCACTCAACTCACATATAAACACATTAGTTGCTTGAATATAATTTGGGGGTCTGGTCAGGTCCAGGTGTACTGAATGTAACAAATTACTTGGATGTCACCATAAGGGTTAAATAAAATATAAATATGATGTGATCGTTAACCAGATTCTATGTGTTTAATGTATAAATGAAATCCAAAATAAATATGGTATATTTTATATAATTATATTCATACTCTGGAAAAATTATCTACCATTTTTGCTGTTGTATTATTAATATCCATGTGTATTTAACACAAATGATGTGTTTTGAACAGAGTATGCATTCAAATAAAATATTTTGTATGTACCATGAAGCATGAACCTGTATATACCTGGAGTATAAATATCAATAATCCAATGACATAAATACCTATGTTTGAATAAAACTTCAGTTAATAATAAAGTTAATTATGATTAATATACGAGTAAGTAAAAGATAAATTATTAGCAAATATAGTGTACTATCTTTATAATAAGTCTACAGTTTTCATTTACTGTTTATTGCATTTGCTATCATTGATTATTATAATTGGTTATACTGTAATACTTTCCTTAAGATTTGACACGATAATATGAAACGATCTAACTAAATATTACTTATATTTAACTGCATGCATTTAATTTCGCATCATATATACCTTTACACAGATTTAGAAATAATAATTATGTTCATGAAAAACAATTTTTAATACTCATTGTATAGGATTTGGATACTATTACCACAAATAAAGAATATAAACATCAATTTGATATTGCTGCAATTGAACCATCTTTTCGAAAAATTAAAAAGGACTCAATGGGATTTCATATGTGGAGAGTGGAAGTATATACAATTATTTAGAATTGAAAAATGTAATCCTTATTATATTATTTTTATGTAGAATAATAAAGTGGAAATTATTAGCCCAGATGAATGTGGACTATTTTTAGATAATTTTGCATATATTATTTATGCCGCGACATCTCAATCAAGAGATCATTTTGTTAACAAAAATACACTGGTATAAAAACCAAACTATATCTTACGGTATAGTTAATTAAAATATAAGATATTACCATAATATTATTATTTTGGCAATTATATATAGAGTCGGCCTTTAAAAGACTATCAAAAACAATATTTCTATCGATATATTCACTTTTGGTTGGGAAAAAATTGTGCGGTGGAAACATCGGGAAATGTAGCCTATAAAGTTGTTGAATTGGATAACTATTTGGAAAATACAGCCGTTCAATATCGAGAATCACAAGATTATGAAAGTAATCGTTTTAAATCGTATTTCAAAAATGATGGGATGACGTAAGTTATATCATTATATATATATATTATTTGTTACAAGTCTTTTATATATATATATTTAATGATTTAATGATATTTCCTTATTTCTATTGTTATATCGTTATAGCCCCTTACGATATTATAGCGAACCCTATATGTTGTAATCCCTATACTATAGCTATATATAGAATTGCATATAAGACTGTTTGAATATATCTATAATAAGCGTTATCTTTTAAAATTATAGCTTATTATGCCTTTTATTATATATGTTTATTTTCTTTTGTTTAAAGAATTCTGTGTCATCAATATGAATTTGATAAAATACGTTTGTTACGTGTTAAAGGGCCCATTTATCCAAAATATATACAAAATATACCAATTAGTTGGACTCATTTTAAAAGTAACCGGGTTATGATATTACAAACATTGAAATACATATTTATTTGGATTGGACGAATAAGTAATAAAAATGAACGACGATGGGCGTTAAAATGGTCAATGCGATTACAAAAAATTATGAATAAACGTACGGAAATGAATTTAGAAATTTGTTTTGTTGATGATGGTTATGAACGGTCAATGTCAGAGATACAAACATCTGAATGGAATAAATATTTAAATTTGTCTGAACGTATAGTAAACACATTTAACATAATTGCACATACGACAGTAGATAAAGATAAAGTACGTAATCAGTTTGATTTTAAACTATATAAATGTGGATTTAATATGAATAAATATCGAATTGAGGAAATTAAAGTTGGCAATTTGGACCAATCAGATTTCAAGGATAGTAATGCGGCATATATTATTGATGGTAATAATTGGTGTGGCAATAAATTAAATAATTATGTATGTATTTGGTTGGGACGTTTAACAACAATTAAAGAGAAAGGTGAAGCAATGCGAAATGCACGTGGATTTGTTAAAAAGAAACAATATTCCGATACAACACCAATAATACGAATAATTGAAGGGTATGAACCAACCGAATTTCTCCATTTATTTCCGATCTGGTGTGACGATGCATTGAAATCATCTGTACACACATCATCGATAAATTTCAAATCATTTAATTATTGTTGTATTGATCAAAATGATTCCATCAATTTATTACAAAGACCAAAAGTAGCAGCAGATACTCAATTAATTGATGACGGAACAGGTGACGTATCTATTTATAAAATAGAAAATGCAAAATTTAATGAAATCGATAGAAGCAGTAGTCATCGTTTAAATATAGCACACTCATCGATGTGTAATAATATTGTATTATATTCTGGTAAATGTTATTTAATTCATTATTTAATGACATTTACGGTAACAAATCTAATCTCACCATCCAACATATCTGGTGGCATGACCGCGGTTAACCATATTTTATATTTTTGGTCTGGTAAAGATTGTCCGCTAGAGTTACGTTTACGTGGCGAAAAATTTACAGACGAATTATATGAACGTTTACAAAAAAATGTTATCCAATATCGGATTCATGACGGTATGGAGCCAACGCATTTTTTACAGATTTTTAAAGGTAAACTAATTATTTCACGTGATACATTTTACATGGATGAACATACAGGCGCAGTGAAAGATTCAGAAAATAAGAGATTGGAAAACATATGCAATTATGATAACATATTTAAAACCGATCAAGAATTTATACTAAAAGTTACCGGTGATGCTTCGTATAATTGTAAAGCTATTCTTCAATTAAAACAAAGGCCCATAACCGTTAATGTAAATGATTGTTTTATTATTAAATCGGTAAGCAACTACGATTCAAAATGCATATGGATTTGGTGTGGACAAAATTCAACCGGGGATAAACGGGAAATGGCAAAATCAATTGGTTCAATGTTTGGTGAATGTACATTAATATTACAATCAAGAGAGCCTACAAAATTTTGGCAATCTATATCAAAGGAAATGTGTGTATGTTTCAAAAGAATAATGGAAAGGAAATTAGATAAACCGCAGTTATTATCTTCATTGACCGAATATAAACATTTATGTTCGCAATTATATGTATCATCAATTGTTGATAATAATATTTATCTGGAACATGTTATGCAATTTGAACAACGTGATTTATTATCGGAAAATCTTTATTTATTAGATATTGGAAATCTTGTGTATATTTGGGTTGGTCGGTTATGGTATGATATATTAGCAATTTATTATCATCTATATACTAATGAAATAATTTTTCATTTCATTTATTTACGTTAAAGCTCTAAACAAACAAAAGCGAAATGTTGGACAATTTGTCAATATTTTCTAAGTTCATATCATCCATTTTTAAGAAATTTAGATATACCATTGGTATTAATACAACAATTCTATGAACCAATAACATTTATTGGATTCTTTGAACATTGGGACTCTAAATTATTAGAGGTAAATATAATAATTTTCGATAATTTTTCCTTTTTGTTGTTTATATTATAAATGTCAAATCATTCATTCTGTTCTAATATTATGCACCTAAAATATATAGGATAACATTTTTGACAAAATGCGTTTAGAAATGCAATCAAATGGAAAAGCCGATAGTATAGTAAAATCATCACCAACATCAAATAAAATATCAATAGAAGTAAATGTTGATGCCGGTGGTGATGACCAACAATCACGATGCTCATTCGATGATTATCCTAAATATCCAATTGATGTGCTACGCAATTATACTGGTAATAATTTAGACGCGCACATAGCGTCAAACGAAACAACAATTAATCTACAGCGGAAAGAGGTGTATTTAACACATGATGATTTTGTGTCTATATTTCAAATGAAATTTACTGAATTTGAATCACTTCCAATGTGGAAAAAACAAGAGTTAAAGAAGTTGCATAAATTATTTTAATAAATTTTCTTTTTGTATAAAGAATTTCTTAATTTATTCATTTCATATAAAAACGCATCAAGAAACAGGTATATACATATTGTATTATAATTCAGGTGAAAGTTGAAGTTACACTTGCATATATATATATATATATATATATGTTCATTTTATACATATATTAATTTAAGTTAAAGAATAATATATATAGAAAAAAACTACCTACAATAATTTATCGTCAATTATCGAACATAACTGGTATACAGATATACAGCTAAAGTCGCATCATAATGTTTTAATTATTAACATACAAGCGATATTTTTCTATATCGAATATAACTCGTGGATATTCTATAGATGATAACGACTTTAACATTTCTATTACAGTATGAAAATATACACAGTCCATTTTTAAATAATCCTGAAATATAGCTCAATATAATTAATTATTAAGATAAAACGATATTTAGAAATAAATACTTACACTGTATTCGGAAAGAGCGTTCATCTCAAAGCACCGTAAAATGCAAACAAATATCGAGCAAAATAAATGCGTTATTCGAGTTGTACGTTCATTTAAATATTTTGGATGCTCAATGTTTAATGGAATCTGTTTTTTATTTACTTTATCAATGGTTAATAAAAACCCATCAGCTTCTAAAATTGTCAACTGCTTTCTCTATAAATAAAAGTTAGCACATAAATACGTGTATGCGTTGCACTTCAAAGCAATTCACTTACCTCTACCAAAAAAAAAAGTACTAATACATTAATTAAATATTCTTTGGGTATATTTTTAATTATATTGGCATTTTTTAATGAATCTGATATAATCCAACACAATATATTCCATCGGATAACTTTCATTTCAGTTTTCGTTGTATCAACAAGATCCTCATATCGTGGTATGCAATCTGCATGATAATATATATGCATATAATTAAATAAATGTTTTTATGTTTATATAATTATTGTAACGATGCCCTAATGGGTCAAATGAGAAAGGATGTGCTATATTATAGTCTTTAGATATTTTAAATACTTACAATTTGGATATTCCGGTATAATATTTACATACTTAGCATCTTCTGTATGTTCATCTTTCATTAAAATTTTTCTATATTTTGCATCAACATCACGGCTATGATAAGTTATAATACCAATTTGTCGCCTAGCCAATGCATGGAATAAATGGGATATTGGCATCAAATCCTTTTTTGATAAATCACTATATCCAACAACTGCAAAATGGGTTGGTTTATTATGATACCATGAATACACCCGGCTGGAAAGTTTGCTTACCATTGGATCTATTACCTTGTCTTTCATATAGTAAAGGTCCTTAAAATAAAATATTACCATTAAAATATCATAAGAATGCTGAGTTGCGTACGCATAAAACAATGTTGAAATTCAGTACCGTACGGGCTATTATTATGCATATGAATTATTTTTTCTTACTGTTTTTCTAATATGTTTGTATTTAGTTTCAAAATTTCATAAATTAATCCACATATTATTATAGTTTGGCCACCCAAAATCACTTAAATTTAATGTATTCAATGCAATATAATACCGAGGTCTTACGGCCGATTCTGCAGTAGTGACGAACAAAAAAAAATAATGGAGAATTGAAAAAAATACATCGTTATAAAAAAGTCCCGAACAACTCAACTGATTATTTGATGACTTTTGATATTGCAAAAATTACTTCGCTATCTGATCGATTTGACACTAACTATTTTTTCATATATGCTGATAAAAACCATTTCACGATCACATCGCACTCATTTTGCAATAGAATCCCTAAGCACACACTTACCAAATTATACATTGAAATGCTTTTTTCTATTTTTTGTATATCATTTGATGTATATTTCGGTCCAAATATTCGGGTAGCAAGACTAATATAATCGCATTTCGTTAAATTAAATGATAAAGATTTTAAACTTTTAATATATCTGGCAATGTTGGCAAATTTCTTTACTAACGATTTACCCATCTGATAATGAAATGCCCGTAAATCTTCATAACGAATATAATCATTACCGGCAAGGGTTGCAAAAAGAGGTAATTGCTGTGTTGATAATCCCAAATGTTGTTGTAAACTCGTGCGATTATATACTACTGTATCATATGTATCAAAATTTATATTCGATGACCAATATTCCCATTCACCATCATATATTAAAAAATCGGAATCATTTGATATAATAGCCATTACATTATACTTTGTTGCATATGCGGCTAATTCCAAATCACATTCAGTGGTCATTGCCACATTAACATCACCATGAAATTTGGAACATGGTAACAATATCCCAGATACTATGGACGTAGTGGAAATTATTTCCAAATTTGGATCATTTACTATTTCATCTAGGGATGTATGTTCATAAATTCTTTCCAATACATTACATGATTTTAAATACAAATTTCTTTGTCGTTCAATCCACTTATCCAGTTTTATTTCATGAACGGGTCCATCGGTAAAAAATACTAATGTTATACCCATCAACTTTAATTTCACAAAGAAATTCTCAATTACTTCTAAGCATATTTGATTACGTAATCCACATACGATATCTTTTTTATTAGTCTGTAAAGGTTGATTCATTGACATCATATCAATCACAATTATTGGTGATTTTGATTGCGATCTACATGCATTAATATGAATAAAGATATGTGGATATAAACATCACTCGACAGATGCAGTAATACAATCTGAATACGATAAAAACATAAAACCACGATCAATAAAATGGCACTTACCTTTGATATTTTTCAATTTGATTTAAAATATTAATTTGAGTGCAACCATTGGACACATGTTGTTGCATATATGTTTGTAATCCACGTACTCCCATTTTAATTTGTTAACGGTGTTTAATAACAAGTTCTATAAAACTATATATACATATATCAATATGTTATCTTCATATGAATAATAATACTAAATTATTCGTATATTACAGGTTACAGCGTACAGGATGATCTGACTATTAATCCTCTAGATACCGCTCGACCTTCTACTCCTAGCATCTATCTCTTATATCTTCTGAATTGCAATAGAGCATTTTACTTATCTGTCAAAATTAAAAATAAAAATAAAAATTTCAATCCGTGGGCCAAACAAATAAATAAATGCTTTATTTTTATATGTAAAAATAGTTTTGAATATTTCAATTATTTTACAAAACAATTAATTAATTATTTTCAGAATTCTTTTGATAATGTTCACATATTTTAATTGCTAAAAAAAATATATTTTTATACTTTAAATATTAATTATCTTATAATATATTAAACGTATAAAAATAATAATAGTGATAAAAATGCCGGATAAGTGTTGTGTTGTTAATTGTTCAATGGGAGAAGATAGGGATGGTGGCAAATGAATGCAAGCTTGAAATGGTTTAAAATTCAGCGATTGGGAATGCAGAACCTGTGTATTATTAAGACATATACTATATTTATTAAATAAGCACTTCCATTTCATGATTACTCTATCATGCATTTCTAAAAATTACTTTTCCCAAAACAATATACATTGGATGCTTATCTACCACACAAATATTTTACCCATCCACCATCATAGAATCGGTATGCTTCCAATGATTTAAATGCCTTATTAAATTCACTTGATGTGTAATGCGATTTGTTATTTACCAAATAATTGTAAATTTCTACACTAGAAACATTTGGGAAAGTAACTGTTCATCAAATACGGATCTTCGTGAAATATATGAATTTTATTTATATGTTGTTGTTTTTCAATGTCTTCCAGTTGTTCCGCATATCTTGAAAATGTAATTTTCTTGGCTGTCCCAGTATTTAAAGTCATAATTTTCAAGAAAAACAACAATATCAGAGATGTTAGGAAATCATTTATGTTTTTTGTAACCATTTATATGTAATTATATAATATACTTGCATATTTACCTGGTGTGTATCTAAATCCCTTTTTAAATAATCATAATCACAATTACTTTACTATTGTTTATTAATAATTAAACATTAAAAAACACAATTTAACAAAAAAATTTTAAATTTTGTAAAGAAATATATATTTAAATAACAAAAAAAAATGTAATGTTTGGCCCACGGATTGAAAAATAGGTTATGTTTTCTGTCATTATTTTTTTTGGAAAATGGTCTATATGATTTTGACTAATTACTATAACCTCGTTTACATCGCGAAATTTAGGACTAGAGCTACGGAATTCGTACTACGTAGTACAGCTCTTGTTTGTTTATATCATATGCAAAATCTCTGTGATGAGAATGGCGAGGCGTTAAAAAAAATGTTCTTTTTATTATGGTATGTATGTGTAGTACTACTTTTCTAGTTCAGTACCACATCCATTTTCGTTTAGAACTAGAACTACGTAGTACGAGGTGTATATATCGCGAATTTATAGTACGAATTACGTAGCTCTAGTCCTAAATGTCTCGATGTAAACGAGGTCAATATTTCTAATTCTATATAGGGTACTATTAATTCTATTCATAAATTTATAAGGTATCCTTGTGTACATCTTTCCAATGCATACGCCCTCTTTAATTGGAAAGATGTAAACAATGGTTATCGTTATTTCTTAACTATTTTCATTTTCATCTTCTAAACATGAACGGAGGAACAGAAAGGAAAACACAAGATTATTTAATAAACGATTATTATATGAATTTACTTTTAAAATTTTTAATTATGAATATGCTCTAATATAATATCTACATAATTACATTGTTTTTATAAAACGTGTTTATTTGATAGGCACCGCAATGGTGTTCTTGTTGTTTTTTCCAATCCTGTACTAAATGGTTTTTTGGCAGCATTAGTAGATACACTACCAACAACCGTACTTTTTGGTGTACTACAATAATATTTATTTCCCTTTGTTCTATGTTTATCATAATTTAAAATTGTCTTAACTGATTTTAGAGTTGATATTTCTGCAAATGCTTCTTTATTTAATTTTTCCGTAAAAACAATATTCGAATTATATTGGATTGCAAGTTCCTCGATCATTGAACCGGAATTTCGACTATTTATGGCTGATAATGCGATTGGTGTACGTTCAATATTTAACGATGGTGAACGGGGATCGATCATTTTTTGTTTATATTCCAAGGTAATGATTTTTGATAACAGTTTATTTCCATATTCCTTCGTTTGTTCTGCTTGTTTTTCGTTTTCCATTGTATTTTTCATTAAGAAAATACCATCAGAGTTTTTAATACACCTTTTAGGATCAATATCCTTTAAAATTCGTATTGGCGTTCTATTTATATTTTGACTTGGAGAGCGGGGATCCAATAGTAAATTATTGGTATCGGATTTTTCTAGTTTATCTTTCAATTGCTGATTGCATAAATTTATTGAAATGGAATTTGTATATACATCATTATCAGCATCATTATCAAGAGTTAAATCAATCTTCCTGGTAGTATGTTGTCCAAATGATGAATGGATTCGTTTTTTGGATGGCAAAACATTAATTGGTGTCCGAGATGCATTTGGTGATCTTGGATCAAATCCATTGACATTTATTTGTAGTTCAGGCGATTCAAGTAATTTTAAATTTTCAATTTTTATACATTCTTTAGATGCCCATGTTTTTATAGAAGCATCAATAATCGTTGTTGATTGTAAACATTCGTCCTCATAATCATCATTATCAGCATCAAAATCATTATAGTTAAAGAATTTACTCATTAAATTACCCATATTCGTATTTAAAACTACACACATTGCAACAAAAAACGCAAATTTAAATTATAATATATAATATAATTGATATAATACAACAAAATAAAATATGTTACCAATATTATATTAAAATCAATAATATAAAATGTGATTTCCCAAACCTTTTTTAGTAATTTCTGTTAAATAAAAATATACAAACCGCTATTTGGTTATATCGCATTGTCAAAATGCATTTTGAATTTAAAAAAGAAAATGATACGCACGTATATCAACGTACGCGTACGCGTACGCCAAATCGAGATTTCGTATTGTCCAAGTAATAATTTCATGATGCAATAAAATTGCAAAGCATACATCATCATTAAACGGATATGACGACTAGGATTAATTAATTAATAATAATCGACGATAATTTTATTGATTTTGTGTATATAAAACCTAAAATATTGATATTATTAATTTAAATATAAAAACATTTTTCATAATTCCATATATATCAAATGTATATTAAATAAAAAAAAAATACATCAAAATCTACACCAAACATATTAAATAAATGTTTCTAATATAAATATATAGTTCAATATACTTATAATTTATTTTATAATTAACTATTTTATTAAAAGAGGGTTCACATGCAATTGAATATGAAAACACATTTAGTTCCTATTTTTGGATTCTGAACCGCTACCTTAATTTATTTAACTTGTTGTTTAATAATCATATGTTGTATTGTAAACACGTGTGGATTAAAAGCTGCAACTTCAATTCCATATAGTAAATACATTTTAAAAAATGCCTAAAAAACCTCTGTAAAAATATAATCAGTTGGAATACAGTGAAGTGTATATTTGCAGTTGTAATAAATTTTAATGAAAATTACAATATTAAAAAAAAGTTATTTTAATTAAAAAAATTATTTACGGCAAATTTCAACATGGTAAAGTTTGAATGCGTTTAAATTTCATGTTTTATGTTTTTTGATTATATTTTTGGCTTAATGAAATAAAAACCAGACTCCCATATTACATATAATATAAAATAACTTGTCTATTATACACATATAATACAAATTGTAGATTATATAAATAAACTATATTATCAGTATAATATTGATTAATTTAATCGAATATGCCTATTCGACAATTGAAATATTAATTTAGAATTTAAAAAAAACGAAAATAAATTAATTTATCTTTTATGATACTGGGACAACTTGTTGTGGCGGAGCTAAGCGGGATATGAATTCTATTCCTCGCAATAAACCATTTCTTACAAATGCTGGTAAACTTGGATTTCTAGCTATTACTTCAGTGGCTTTACGTATTTCCGAAAACAATAACTTAGTATGTGGATTTCGCTTTGACGTGTAACGTAATATAATAAATTGATAATATACAAAAGGTGTGAAAAGTCCGCCAGTTCCCCTATAAAATTTAAAAATGAATGTAATTAAATATTTTTTTAAACTATAATTAAAGTAAAATATTTAAATTTTTTAAGAAACTTACGTGAAATAAAATATTACACATAAGGGCATTAATATAATTTCTGTTAACGCCGTTAATCGTAATATATTTCTCGCTTGGAATTCAATTAAAGAGATTAAAAATCTTGCACCCCACCAAGAATTTTGACCTAAAATCTAGAATTGACGAATTATATTTTTATTATTAGATAATTAAATCAACTTACAATTAAATCAAAATATATGTTACAAATATCAACAGATTATCTACTATTTTTATTTATCATGATTGGAATTAGTTGACTTCGTATTTCTTATTATAGTTGATAATACTTACATCTAATAATTTTAAGGAATAACTAGCCGAATGTAATAATGCAAATAAGAACACCGGAATTATGATGTATAATACCGGTTTTACACTCATAAATATAAATGAATAAAATAAATAATGGCATGAATCCTCTTGAATTAATTTCATAAAAAATTCCTTTGATAATTGAAATGATGGTAACCGTTGATTTAATCGTATGGCATTTGTAATCGCATTTGCTAGTAATACTCTGTAGTATGATTTTTGAGAATTTCTATATGATTAAATAGAAAAAATTTAATGTAATAAATATATAGAATAAATATATATGGGATGTTAATATTTTGTTACCCAATTATTGGAATGATATAAACTATTGTAAATAGAATTGTAAATATACGTGATAAGTATAAAGCAATATCTGATTTATTTGCTAGAATATGTTCTTTTAGCGATTTTGCTTGCGGTTCCTCTTCTTGTTGATTTGTTTCAGCCATTCTTTTTATTTCTTGATCTGTTTTAATTACAAATTTCTAATGTTTAGTTAACCATATGCATACACAACACAATTTTTAATAGTTTTATTTATTATCTATTCGAAGTTTTTATTCATATCAGTATATATTATCAAAAAATGTTTTATAATAGTTTGATCTTTTTAGTCGTCATTGATATCGCATTTATTAAGTGCAAGTCATAAATACCTACTTAATATAATTAAAATTAAATGACCTTAAAAACTTTATTTGTAAGATTTTCTACAGGTAAATTTGATGTATTGAAAATAAATTTTCTCTTTTCTGTAAGTATTGGAAATTATTATACACAAACTACAAATGCACACCAAAAACACGTACAATCATAAATTATGAAATTAGATTAAGATTTTACATATTTTATTTCAAAAAAACATAACATAATCAATAAAATTTCCTTCATTTCAATAAAAATAAAATATCACATTTTTCTTTTATCTTGTTATTCGTAATGTTCTGTAGTACACCTGCATGCGCGTGTGTATATATGTATATATGCGAAAAGTGATTTCAAAAAAATTGAATGGATTTATAATTATATATTTTAATGATTTTATTTAAAGTGCAATTTTACTTACAAGTATGATATACAAAAATCTAGAATAAAATATATTTCCCTTTTATTTTATTTAGAAAAATATGTATTCAATGGAACTGATTTAATTTTGCATCGGGAATTGGGCTGTACTATTCACTGTTTATTTGATTTTTTGGGTGTTCTGTTCAGTTCAGCGTTAACCGCGTTGACTCATTAATTGACTGTGTGGCTATTGGGTTTGTGACGATTAAGCCGTATTCACAAGCGTAGTACGAATCTTCGGGTCAAGTGTGAACATTAATAGTAATTTCAACTGCTATGTATATTTTATATACCAGTATAATTTTCGCGGAAATTTTCAAATATCATTTGGTAGAGGTAAATAATTTTTATTTTTTGTTCATTTGAAATGCTATATGATCTTGGTAATTTTTTTATATTGGTATAAATACTATATGATTCGGTGTTGGTGTCTGTCAAAAATATATGTATACAAAATTATTTGACATATTTGTTATATTGACCATGTGTGATAACCCTAAAGCAAACATAAAAAAACGTCTACGTGTATCACCTACATAAGGCACTCAAATAAATTTTTAAAAGTCACGGATAAAATGAAGGAATTTGTGTTTCTTTTCGTATGAATTGATAAACATTTACTACAACAACTCACAAAATACACTACACGTTAACGCTCATATAAGTGGTGTTTTTTTATAAACCACCAGACAACGCTAATCTACCACGTGAATGTGCTATATATGTGCCAATGTCCATACTTTGATTCTATCCTGATCATTCTTACATCAGTGGTACAGTTCACTCAAAAATACACTGTAAAAATATTAATTATTAAATATTTTTTGAAAACACACCATCCATATACCATCCATACCATTAAATTTTCCCTATAAACCAAGCACCTGGTTTTGAACAGTGATTGTACGTCCTCTTCCTTTTAACTTTTTGCAGATTCCAGAAATCATAAAGCAGAGAATATCAATAAAAATGTCAATATCAACAGTTGATTTAGAATTGAAGAGGGTATTTATAAAAACTAAAACCTAAAGAAGTAACCATACATTATATCATAAACCATTTATTAAATTATTCCCAGGCATTCACTGAAATGCAGGTAAATCGTATTGAAACTACCAAAAAAATAAACATGATTGATACACAAATGGAGCTTTATAAAACATCCAAGAAAAAATATGATATTACTGGTAAAGAAATTATGTCATTAAATCCAGACACAAGGTATATACGTATATATATATTATTATGAATGTACAATCCCTAAATTGATATTATTATGACTATTCACTATTGTTAATTTTCAGAGTTTATTCAACCGTTGGACGTATGTTTGTGTTATCAAATATATCTGGTATATGCGAAGAATTAGGAAACAAAGAAAATAAATGTGAAGAAATGGTAACACAGTTAGAAGAAAAAAAAGATTTTCTCATAAAACGTTTAAAAGAACAGGAAGGTAATCTCCGTGATATGGTACAGCAGAAAAAAGATGCAGATATAAAATAATAAAAAAATATTTGCCACCATTAAATAGAAAAAATAAAAAAATCACTTCAATTTATATATTTATCTAAATTAAAATTAGCATATGTTACAAATTCATTACCTAAACATCTTTGATGCTTTGGTCGATAATTGCATTTACTCAATAATAAATGTTTATCAATCCATTTTTCAATTGTATCGCCTGAACAGAATATAATAAACGAATTAGGTTTTTTAAGCCTTTGTATTAAATATGACATTTTTTCCACACATTCTTCAGAAAGGAATGGTGGATCACATATTATTATATCAAAATAATCATTAAAATTTTTTAAATACATATTTAAGTTAGCCATATTATAATCAAAATGAATAAAATCTTTAAATAATGCAAAACGTTTATCATATTCAAATAAATATACGTTATCGGCAATGTTTTTAATATTTGGATACAATGATGGGCAAGAAAATAATCCAATTTTAATATCAACATCATTTTGGTGTTGTCCATTCGTTCTACCATCAATAATGTCATTAATCAATTGATCGCATACTGCAGCCAACGTATTTCGTGTTGTTTCATCATACCAAAATTGGCTTAATTGCTATATAACCATAAAGATAAGGGTATTAAATATAAATATTTAATTAACATAATCAACAAAATATTTTATTTACTAACCCAATTTTCTTCAAAATGGAAATCTAACGTGTTAACGCTGTAATCACTTGCAGTTTCCAAATTTTCTTTGGCCTCCTTTTGTCTTAAAAAATTATTTAATATTTCCAGTGTATCACTTGCTAAGGTTATATCATCATCATCAACATTATGAATATTTTCCATTTCATCCACTTTAATTATATAATATACTATTCTATATTATGTTCTAAATTCTAATATTTTAAATAATCAAAAATAAATTTTCACAAACAAAATAATCACACATTCACCACCCGATCGAAAAAACCAAAACAAAACAACATTCAAGAACCAACATATATATAATCATAGAAAAGAGGTTAGGTTATCATTTATTATGAATAGAAATTTAAAATTTGTTTCTCTTTACTCTTTTATTTCTGTTGCTGCGGTTTGTTATTACGGAAGGTTTTGCAAATACAATAATACTCAGTGTAGTGAGCTCCATACCCATATAGTTGTGCAAATTAGAAACCAAAATGACACACCCTTTTTTGGGACAAATAAATCGTGGGTGCAGTTCCAGTTTGGTTTCATGATTTGTTGTTTATTGTTAATATTGTTTGGTTTTACCTTTGCTTCTGTGCGTTCATTAAACCGAAATCATTCCAAATAATGCTAATATAATTAAAGAAATATGGATCAATACAAACAAGAGAAATTACTAGCTATATTTTATCCGTTGGTTATTGTATTTGGATTTATAAGTACTATTACTACAGTAATTGCATGGAATCATTGGAAATATGTGTTGGATACATGTGTTAATGAAATTAATTGTGGTTGTATTTTAAAGGGAGCTTCAACAATTACATACTTTATTGGAGGTCATATTGCGTATTGTCACTGGGCAGCGTTTGGATTATTGGTCTCTATTTTTATTGCAATAATATTCGGTTGTTATCATGTTTATCGTGTTTGCATTAGCAGTAGTAAACATCGTATTGGAACCCATACAGTTAAACAGAGGTAAAAATTATTTAATTTCATTCCATAATTTAAAATTTAAATAACTAATTTACTATTCACTAATTTAAAAGAAATAATATGATACATTGTATTAAAATTACTCATTTAAATTGTTTGTGTCTACTTTTACTATAAAGTATACTTATATTATGTTCTCAAAAAAAAAATCAATTAACAATTACAATCTTCGTTTATATTTTAAAGATCGGGTGATATTATTCTCATGACCACCCGTTCAGATATGACGGATAATGATGTGTCTCCGTATTATTGGATACCAGCAACAATTGCGTCCGGAATTATGGTATTGTATACATTGGTACATGCTGCTATGTTTTTAGATGGTTTTTTACAAACTTGTAATCAATATCGGAATGAACTAATAAAATATACTCATGCAACCGGACAAATGGTAGCTGCTATTCAAGGTCGTATTACGTGTGCAACTGTTTACGATTTTATGGATTATATTCATCAAGATGTATCTTACGACAGAAGGCGTGTAGATCGAATTAACACATCCGCGTCATTGATTCTAGCATTGATAGGAGTATGGTGCGGTGTTGTCCTATGGATATCCATATTTATAATTAATGTAATACAATCACGTCGTAGTAGGGTAGTTAGGGTGTAATAATATGATATTACGCTTCATATTCATAATCGTTAAATGCACTTCATTACAAAATAATATTTTTATGAACTACTGATTTAAAAGTATTTTTATATACACATTTTACAAATTGTTACATTTTGTATTATTTTTTTTCAGATGTTTGCAACAATTTTTATATATATTTTTTTTTTGTATTCTACCTTTAAATCACATTTAAATTTAATAATTTATTTTATAATCAGAATATAAATTCTAATTATGAATAATTTTTACTATTATATATTTATACAAAATGATTTCTATTATGTTTATTCTTCCTAATGTGTATACGAATATTTTTTATCTTTTGATGTAAATGTATATAAACAATACAATGCAGCAATACCTAGTCCTATGCCGCCACCTAACGCACATTTTTTTATTCCAGCTAAAAAATTTCAAAACATTTACAAATATTTCAGTGTTTTATGATCAAGATAATTTAAATGACACAGTAATTAATATTTGTATTATCGTATCATAAACTAATAACTTACCGGATGATTTGTAGAGTAATCCTGTTGCCGTTCCTGCTAATATTGTATTGAATTCATCATCTTCACCACGCACCCACTGTAATAATACACCAAAACCTGAATACATTACAGCTAATGTTCCTAAAGTGTTTGCTGTAGCTGATCCTTGTTTCATAAGATGATTTAGTAATCTAATATGATATTGTTAGCTCTTACATTACACATGACTATTATAACAAGAAACTATAAATCAGTATAAACGTACTGTGTTCTTCTTAATTTTCCCGTTTGGTTTGCTAATGCTGTTGAACGAATTCCATTATACAGACCGACTGTTCCACCAACCGACGCACCCACCATTACCGATGAACCAATTTGTGAAAATGCTAATTCAAAACGTCCGCGTTGTTTGGCGGCACCTTCGGGGAAAATAAATTCTGGTTGCGCTGATTTTAAATATCTAGGATCATAATTTAAATACGGTGATGAAATTGAGGCTGAAACAATTCAAATAGATTAGGTTATGTTTCAATGTTAAATAAAATTAATTTATTTCGTATTTACATGTGGATGAACCAAATGAAAATGGCTTATTTAAATATTCGTCACTCATTATTGAATTAACCTTAATATATAATTGTTTATTATAATTACACAATTAATTAAATTTATAAGCTGATGATAAATGGTTCAATTCAAATTTTTAAGGCATACCTTACACTGTTTGTGTTTATATATGCTTTGAAAAAAATTCTATACGGCACGGCTGACGGCACTAGCTGGTACTGGTAGGGGTAGCTGCAGCCCAAATTCGCACCATATATATCATTCATATATCATGCAAAATGCTGCAACTATAAAACAACATGGCAGATTATAATAAAATTATATCTTACATGTAGATGTCGTATTTCGCACATGTGCTTAACAAACACCGAGAAAAACACCGTGCATAAATGCAAAATAACTGAAAACCAATAGAATTAAAAGAGTTCTTTTAATTCTATTTGAAAATCAAAAAATAAAAATTCACAAAGTTCACAAAATAAAATGCAAACTTGAAGTGAATAATCTGGAACAAATTTTTGCATAAATGAATAAAAATAATAAAAAATGCCACCAAAACGAAAAGTATCCCAATCCCAGTATTTAGTAAAAGTAATATTTTTATATATATTTTATTTATTTAATGAATTTTGTTCCATTATTTAATTCTAAATTCTTTTTTTCAATATTCACCTGTACCTATACACTATACAGCAACACCAAGAAAGATCACCAACTAAGAAGAAAAGGAAAAGTATCCGGAATAAAAGAGTAAACTCAAATGCACTGTTGAAGGTATAATAAAAATTAATAATATATAATTCTAAATAATGATTCTATCTTTCTATGTTTATTGTTTATATAATACTTATCGCGTATAGGATACACACAATTGTGAATTATTTGATGGTTATATTATTTTTGAAATATGTAAATCTTGACGAGTCTTCAATCAGAAAGCTAATGAAATTTTTATCAATATATGTGAACTTATTCCAGATAAAATTCTAAGATCAAAAATTAATGAAAATATTACATTACCACGTCGCGGTGCTTTCGAAATTTATGTGCATAAAAATGGTTCTGAAGAGAAAAAATTGATTTGGTCGGGATTAAAACGTGGTCCACCTCGTAGAGAGAAATTTCCGGAACCGAAATCGATTCTTACAGATGTTTTAAAAGCACTTATCACAATTACTAAGGACTAAAGTAAACATCAGTAATAATACAAATCTATATATTGTATATAATTATAGTTTATCATTTAATAAAATATACAAGTATAAATACCCGTAGGTATATTATATAAATATAAACACCCGCAATGGATGTGAATATGATGATTATGGAATAAGCTCTACATACAGAGATTCTATTGTCTGAAGATATCCCATTGATCGGATAAATTATTTATATATATTTCATAAGTAAATTAGTTTCGTACTATATGTATGTATGTACGTAAAATTAGTATGATTTTAATATCAAAAATAAATTTATATCGATTTATACCAATTATGATGTATTATATACTTCAAATCAAATTTTACATTGCTTGGCTAAATATCTTCGTTCGATTTCCTCAAAATAAGCTTTATTGTTGTATGCACGATTTTGTTCTACAAAATATTGTAAAACATCTGCTTCACATTTTCCCTGTTGCATAATTGTTTTCCATTCGTAATTTATTGAAAGATTTTTCAATCTTGGAACCATTAGATTAATATTAAAATTTTGTGATTTGCGATGGCCATACGTAAAATCTGATGAATAACCCCATACTGATTGCTCACAAATAAAACACTCAAAACTATGTATGGTATCATCTGTAGTAGAATACGGTCGCTGTAGAACTTCTTTTAACAGTTTGTCATTACTAATTGGATATTTGATTTGAGTTTTATGTTGCAAAAATTCCTCGTATTCAGTGTCATTTGTATTTAATCTATTTATATATTCTGCTAAATCCCGTGGCGATTGAAAATTCTTTATTATTATTGCAGAATTTTTATTTGGTAACCATTCCTGTAATTATATATGTTGTCTATAAATTGCGTATAGAAATAAAATCTGTGTTTTATCTTCAACAGGTAATGCAATCCAAATGTGGTAGTTCGTATATACATTATAATAAATAAAGATACACCGTTTAAGGAATTATATGATATACATACTTCAATATTTGGAGCTCCAAAATAAATTGGAACAACTCCAATATTAATAGAACGCCAAAACTTCTCTGTAACATAATCATCACAAACGGCATTTTCATACGCAATTATAAATTTATAACGTGCAAGAAATTTTTTAAATTCATATGTATTGATTGTATTTAAGTAATCCAATCCGGATAATCTAAAAAAACATATTTTATATATATTATCCCAACCAAATAAAATTATAATAAGTCATCAGTTTCACCAGTCGATATACACAACATCTGGCAATGATATAACAGTGTACGTACGTGATTGTTGGTAAATCTTTATTGTGCAAACATTTTCCATATGAATCAATTTTTATAAATTCCATTAATTCCATTACGTATTGATCTCGACCCGACATTGTATCACATATTGATTGAATATAAATAATTGATGCTAGATCTTCATTTAATTGTAACTCATTTTTTTCTCTGGTGCTTAACAGATATGTTTTATCGGTTATAGAATTTATATTATCCAAATATTGTAATGTTAATGGAAAATCGCTATGCATGCTAAATGTAGCAGTAACATTAAATATATTCAGTGCGCTATCGAACATTAAATACGGTACATTTTTTGGTGATTCTTCGTGGTATAGCGCCCACAATTGTTTGGAATTTCTTGGTATAGGCATGTCACTTGCAATCATGTTACTACCATAAAATAAAAACGCCTGTAAATTAAACAAGGATAATTGTATAATAAAATCGCGATTGTCTTAATAACTAACATATTTTATATATAATATATTCTGTATGTGATTTGTTATCTAATATTTTACTCATATTATTTGGATATATTACTTAAATATTTTATAAAAAAACAATATTTACGGCTGTAGTTTTGTAGATTTATCGAAAACAATTTAGCGTTTGCATTTTTAGATTCATTTCTAAAAATGACAATACTAAATATATTTTTTTTTTCAAGAAAATTATTTGACAGTTTTTTGTTGAATTCTTGAGATGTTTATTTAATTTATCCATATAAAATTTTAGGAATTACCTTTAAATCAGGTTCGGTTTGATATGTACGATTTCCCGTAAAAAAACATGTAATATCTCTATTACATAATCTGATATATTCAAAATGTTTAAGAAATGGAGTCCACCATAGAATAATATTTTTTTTATTTAAGTTTTTTTCGTATGATAGAGTTTTATTCATGATACTATATTCATTTCTAAGCTGGAAGTAAAATAAAAATGTGTATCTTAATATCCTTATCAACATTTCGTTTATTTCTCGATATGCTTGATATTAATGTTCGTCTATAACAACATACCATATAATACATAAGTGTCATCATAATTATTGTTGCTAAAACTGTTATTAATAAAAATAATACTTTTATGATATATAATTTAATATTCATTCTAATAACCGTAACTAATAATACTATATATATTTGAAATACTATTTTTAATTGAATTGTATTACATGTATATGTTGTATGAATTCATTGATTGTCAAATTCGAATGTATTGTTAACATTCTTTGTATATTTTATCGATTCACAAATGCAAATTAAACAGCGCACTGTTGACAATGAGTGTATATATTATTATTTGTAAAAACAATTTTTAACTTTTCATCATTATTTAAATTATGTATGGGATATACTTTTTGTTTTATGTAACGTTTATACATATTTATTAGTTTTGTTTTTCTTATCACAAAGTAAAAATTCTGGCACAAATTAACCAGTTTGATTTAGTAAAATTGAAATGCATACACATGCACATTCCTCTAGTCATTGAATTTTATTTGCGAGTATCGTACTCTGACGTCGTATTACTGCTATATACGTTTGTAAATGTAACAAGAGTAATATACATTATGTTGTTGATGCCACAGTGCAACTTTACCATTTGAATAGAAATATCTGCAATTTCTATTACCATATATGTCGAAGATTATATTATTCACTGCAATATATATATATATTTTAAAAATACTAATAATCGTCTTGTCGTATAGTGATATATCCTCTTTCTTCGTATGTTGGCTTCTACAAATACCCGTGCTATATTTCAATGTTATTTTGTTTGGGCTAGATCATGCCAATTTAAAAGCCATATAGTATATTATAATGATTATAATTATATAACAACATATTATAATGAGTGGCAGAGTGGCGTATCATCTCCACGACTCTGGAATCTCACTGTCGACTCATTACTCGACGGTCTGGCGAAAATCAACGTTTTACGCTATAGGGTATGCAGACGACTTAGCAATAAAGGTACGGGGAAAGTTCGTGGACGCCATCGTCGATGTCATTGGAGAGGTTTTTCGGGTGACGGAGAGTTAGTGTTAAGGACATGACCATTAACGCAAGGAAAACGGACTTCATTGTGTTCTCATAGAAGAACGGGGGTCGGAAACAAAACCTTTAAAAATCGAACGATAAAAAATCTTCACGGACGGATCTATGAAAAATCGCAGCTTCCGGTCTGGGTACCACTCGAAGAAGCTGCGCATGGAGGATCAGATAAGCATGGGGAACTATGTCTCAGTATACCAGGTGGAGATAAGGGCCCCAATTCATGCACTGGACCATGTTGAATGTAGTAATGTCAGTGGGAAGGAAATCCTTTTTGCCATAGACTGCAGGTAATTGATACCGTGCATGAAAGGGTGGAC
This sequence comes from Dilophus febrilis, assembly GCA_958336335.1. Taxonomy (NCBI): domain Eukaryota; kingdom Metazoa; phylum Arthropoda; class Insecta; order Diptera; family Bibionidae; genus Dilophus; species Dilophus febrilis. The sequence continues at coordinate 46,811,176 of OY284471.1, read as the reverse complement.
GATTTGAAAGGTGGGACAATGGGGTTGGACTTGTGTGGGTTAAGGGGCGTAGCGGAATCGACGGGAACGAAGGGCGGACACTTTAGCAAAAAGCGGGACGTCCATTAAGTTCTTTGGATCAGAACCGTATACGGCGATTAGCAGGGGTACGGCGAGGGACCTAGCCGAGAAATGGATTACTTCCGAACATCAGAAAAGATGGAAGGAGGTAAGTGGACACCGACAATCTAGGCTAATACTTGAGTTGAGAGTGGGAAACATCAATCGGGATGCTAGACGCGGAGAAGTCAGACATCTAGTTCGATTATACCGTAATCGAAGAAGGGGTTTTAATCAGTAAGAATCTGACAGACCCGTGTGGAGTCTTATGTAAGATTTCCCCACCCTCGTTAAAAAAAATGCATACTTCATAAACATGAAACCGCTTTTATTGTCTGCAAATAAAGTATACATTTTGTTTACGATGTGCATACCCAAATATAATAAATAAATTATTCATCAATATAATCATAATGTAATTGTTACTAAATTTAAAATTATTATCACAAACATTTAGTAACTTAAATATATTCTTGTTTGATCATACTATATACTATAAATATATATTAAACGAAACTATTAGTAGCGCAATGTTTATTAACAATAAATTATTGCATGCACCACTGGATTTGTTTGCTTGTTGTTCATTTAACAATGGGATATAATTTGAACATGTCGGAAAATGTTTTGGTATGGACTGCATTTGATTATGTTGACCTACTTTAAATACAAGTGCCATACCAACTTCAATGTGAAACTCGATGTGACAGTGTAATAACCAATACCCTGGATTATTTGCATGAAATCTAACAATTGTATAACCACCATCAGGAATTGTAATTGTATCTTTAATTGGAGCACCTTTTAAGCGTCGTACTAACTTTCCTGATTGATCCAGTTCTTTAATCTATATGCATATAAAGTTTGAATATTAAAACTTAAACATATAATAATAATAATTTTTATGTACCTTTTCGACCGTTATACCCGTTGCCTGTATACGTTCCATTCCAATGACACGGAAACCATAACCATGTAAATGAAACGGATGATTTGCATCATATTTATGACCTTCATCGATAAATATTAATTCCACTGTACTATTCAATGGAATCTGTATAACATGAGTACATTCACAAAAATTCGCTTTACAATCAATATTTTTATCAGCAAGCGTTGTTTCATTGCAAATCTGTTCCTTCTTACCATCCATTTCATCATTTTGTTCGCTATTTAATAACAGTGGTATTGATGGCATTTTCATTGTTATATGATTTAATTGTGGTCCGAAAAATTTATTATTCTTATTGGGGACTACATGTGTACAGATATACATACAGATATATTTGAAGAACATGTACATTATTAACGTAAACAGAGTATGGGCGCATAGATAAATATTTAATATAATACAAATAAAAAAAATCATATATAAGTAACAGAGAGAATATTATTACCTGAATTTAAAGCATACAAATGTGGTACATTAAAATGTGGATTATCGCTTTCATAAAAATCATAATATATATAAAATTTATAATCGGTTAATGGTTGTATGAGGGCCGTCTCATCTGGATCGGATGCCGTCAATTCAGCTATTGACACGGAATCAACTAAACCGGTACCTTTATTCAATGCATTCAGTTGTATACCATCAACTTGTCGTTCATATAATGGAGGTTCTCGTACGTCACTTTCGACATCTGGTGGATTTGCCCCACTATAATGTAAAATTGCCAACTGGTGTGCTTTTGTAAATCGTTCATCACAATCCATTAGACCTCGTGCATGTATCCAATAGTTCCCAATTGATTGATCAGCATTCAATATAAAATCAAAGCGTTCACCAGCATATATAACTAATGATGATACAATAACTGGTTCAACATACCATCCATCAGATGCAATTACCGTTATGTTATGATTATATACAGCAATTTCGATTGGACAATTTAAAAATCCCGCATTTATAATACGAAATCTATAACGATTTCCTTGTATAACTGTATATATTTCATATGGAATTAATTCAAATAAATTTGTTTCTTTTTTTTGCTTATCATTTGATGGATGCATATTTAGATCAATCAAATTATTAACGTCTACAATCTTATCAAAAGTAGGTGTGGTACCTTGTTGTAAAATTGATGATGCGGAGACAAAGTCGTCACCTTCATTAATATGTTTTAATAATTTAATCGGCCTATCGGAATCACCATGATGAAGATCAACATCATCCGGTAAACTCATTTTAGGTGTTGTTGTGTCCAGTAATTGTGTTTTATATTCAAGATCTATGTCTAAAAATGATGTTGACGGTGGAATATTATTAATGGTGGGTTTTTCAGTGTTCATCTGCACAGTTGTTAATGCGCTCATTATTGTCTCACTCGTCATAGTATCATTTATTTCTTTAGGCTCATAATATTTGCCTTTACCATTAATTAGAATATTTTTTGGTTTATTATTGCCAATTGAATGATGAAATGAATTAAAAACATCTGAACCAGTTCTATGATCCCAATCTTGTATAAACATTATATGTTCGGATAAATCAAAATCATATAAATCACTATTCAATAAATTTGATTTTGGTTCCTTGATAATAAGTGCACCAAATGCACCATCCGTGCGTTGCATACCAATATGGGAATGCCACCAATGGGTACCGATACGATCAGCTTTTATTGTATATCGAAATGTTGTGTGTGGTAAGATTGGACATTGTGTAACTTGTGGAACCCCATCCATATAAGGTGAATCACGTTGATGTAATCCATGCCAATGTATTGCTGTACTTTCACCCATCAAATTATTTACAACATCAACAATAATTGTATCTCCATAACACACCTTAACAATATATTTAATATATAGATATATATATATATATAATTGATAAATTTAAAATCCATTTATAATAAAATATAACTACCGATAATAGTGGTCCTGGCATCATTCTATTGATAACTAAAATACTACGTCTATGCCCATCAGCGAAAATACAATGTGGCCGATGACAGTCACTTTGATTTAATGGACAATTATAACAAGCTTTACTCATCGTTTCATACCATTCTATCTATGTGCGTGTAAAATAATAAAACTTATAGAACGTTCTTATAGAAATCACTTATAATTTTATTTTATTTTAAAGTATATATATAATATGATAATGATATGTAGTACGTTGTTCAAAAAATCATTTATTTTCCATATAACATTTTACCAAGCGAAAAACCCAATAAAACCAAAACGAAAGTAAAAATAGCGTCCTAGCGTAATATACTTGTTACCTTTAGCGTTTAAAAACTTTAAAATTATATATAAAACTATTTTATTTACCAAAAATGTATAATTACATATCATGGGCGGGCCATCGGTCAGACAATCTCTTGCACACGGATGATTTATGTACGTTTGACGATTCATAATAATAGCATTAAATTCTAAATCGTATGTGTATGATGATTGGTCGTCACTAGTTGCTAATAAATGTAAATCAGAAATGCCAATTAAAATATAAAACAATAGTAGCTAGTACATTATATAATTCTATGAAAAAAGAATTCTATATGTTAAAGTTAATGAATTTTATTATATATACCTAATATATCACTTTCTTGTTGCTGTTGTATTTGACGACAAATTGGACAACACTCTTCTTCCCAAACTATTTGTTCGGCTGGACAATTTTTTAATTCGTTATGGCATTCTTTTTTATATACATTAATATTAAAATTGGTTGTACATTCATAGAACGTACATTTATCAATACTTTTCCATATATCACCAATTTTATGAATTGTACCATTTAATTCACATTTTGTTTGAATACATTCACCACAGCATTCATCTTCTTTAGTAAATACTTCATATTCCTAATATTGTATATAAATTATATGTTATAAAATCGAATGTGAATTTTAATGAATGCGAATGTGATTTTAAAATTAGAGGTTTGTGTATAAAATACAGTGTGTCCCAGTACCACCCTGCAAAGCCGAATACCTGGGAATATTTCCAGCAAAAAATCGTTCTGGAAGTGGTTGTCTAACCTTCAACCTCTACCGAGTTACAGGTTGTTCATTGTAAAACATGGGTTAATTATTAACCCATAATTTCCAAACCGTGCCCGTTAGAATAAAAAATACATACTCTATTTATAGGTAACCGAATTACCTTTACTTTTGTTCGGAATACAATTTTTGCTATCTATACATCACGTTTGAACTTATTGATGCTCAAAAGTATGGTTCAGTATTGGGTTTAGTGATAGGTTTAGTGAAGCACAATAAAAACAGTTAATTAAATATGTATTTCGTATGATTGAATATTCTCACTATTGCTAAACCAAATACTGAACCATGCTAAAGTGAAAAAATATCATATTCTTCCATAAATTTTTACAGAAAAACTGATTTTTCTCGAAATTTTTCGGGTTAAAAATTTTTTTTTTTCTAAGTAACTTTTGTGTACCATAACATTACCTTAAAGTCCACCATACAAAGTTAATCGCAGAGACTTATAAATTTTGAGTTATTACGTGATTTGTGACGACTAAAGGTACATTTAGTCTCGGCTTATAAGCCTCGGCTTCCTCTTTCTTTTAAATCAACCAATAAAAATCGATTATTTGTTCAGAGAGTCTTATAAACCGTGACTAGGACTTTCTGTGTCTTTTTAAGGGGCAGCCGAGGCTTAAGTGGCCATTTTTTGTGAAAATTCATATAATTTAGAAATAAATATAAACACAATCAAACACATAAGCACACTTTTAAGCCGCGGCTTATAAGAATGAACTGAAAATGTACATTTAACCGCAAAAAATCACGAATTGAACAATTTGAAGGGTGGTTGAAGTTAGCGCTCCCTTCCAAAACGATTTTACTCCCACGCGGTTTACGTGGTATTCGGTTTTTTAGGGTGGTAATGGGAAACACTGTAGATAGTATATTACTTGATTGCATGTTATATGACAATATTCACGATATATTTTTTCAATCATATGATTTCCATTTATTTCGTCATATTCACAAACATGCTTTTCACATGGATCGGATGTGCTAATCCAAATTTCTCCTAATTTTTTTTCCATTGTTTTGCCTTCCATTTCTATTAAGCAATATCGTGTATCTGTATAAAAGTAGGAAATAATATTTAATTATAACAAGTAATTCATCTTAAACTATAAATGCATTTATAAATTATATATATAGGTTGATATTCGTGTTTTTGGGGTAATTTAATGAGAATATGCGGGCATTTATAGAATTATATATATGTCGACAGCTTTTGCTGTACCAAGAATATATAAATTAATATATGATATTTAGTTTTATTTAAAAAAAATTACCTGTAGCATTAAATACAGCTAATGATGTTTGAATGATTCCAATTAGAACTATAACTATAACATACAGGGATGTTTTATTTAATATTTTTTGGAATACTGAATTCATCATTTTAATATTTATATTTCATATATAACATTAAATATATAGTTAAATCAATTTCTTTTCGTTAGTATAATTGCAAATCACGTAATCTTTATAATGACTATATAGTTTCTTCAATATAATTATTATTTTAAATTTGTATATATACAGGGTGCCAGTTATAGAGATAAGTGGTCCAGAATAGTTAACATGAACATCTAAAAAAATCTTTTTTTTCGTTTAACTCCGTAACGAAAATGAATCTATCAAAATTTTTGAGAATGTTATCGACGTCAAATGAGAACCCAAAACCGGTGTATTATAGTCTGGATCTCGGACACCCTGTATATATAGCAATAACATATAATTGCCAAAATAAATGGATATGGTTAAGGTCTTTTTTTTTCTTAACGAAGATCATGTAATTCATTTATAGCATCTAAAAGCATTCATACCGAACCGAGATACATATGATGGATAACTACAAATATCTAATATATCATTTTATAACAAGCATATTAATTTATTAATTTAGTATCTTAATTTCTTTCAATATATATATTCTAAAATACCAGAAATACATATATGTATTTAATATATATATAAATATTATGTTTGTGGCTGGGTCATAGGTACCAATCACGTTTTTCCACTTTATAGATTATAACGTATAACGCAAATGATGATGCTATATTGAAAACAAACAATAATATAAGTTATTATGAATATTTTTGCTTGTTTTAATTTTGAAAAGTTAATTTATATTGTACTTATTATCATATTACTTATATATATTCAAAGTTGAAGGTGTTTTTTTATGATATATAAACCTGTTTTTAATTTTGTCGAAAAATATAGGAAATCCAATATAATAAGCTGATCGAATTATTAACAATTACGTATTTTTTTATTATTTTATAGTATTTAATTAATGGTATAGTATATTATACTATCAAATAAGTAGTAGATAATTTTGTATATAGTTTTGATACATTCCTCATTCATAAACAAAACATATATTTATAAAAAAAAACAAGAAAAATAGATTCTTACCTAATGAAACATAAACAAATTTCAACCTGAGATAATTTATTATTATATATATAGTCATTAAATCAAATAAGTTTTTTGAATAGTTTTTTTATCTTCAGTGTAGGATTTATTAATATGACTAGGGCTAGGAATTATTAATAAGTAGGTAGGAATAAAGCTATTCCATTCTTAATAAAAATGCAAAATGCTCTTCATAATACGGCATTAGAAATACTTTCATACGTTTCACTTTCTTAATTGTACTATCACTATCACATCGTTACAAACACTTGATTTAATGCCATTGAAATATAGATTTATATGAGGTACATTGATCGGAATATAATAATGGAGCATAGAGGTGCTTAGTAGAGAATATTGAGGTATACAAAACGTACGATATATTTGATATGGTAGGAATGGGCATATATATAATAAGGATGTGGTTACATTTAATTTTAAATTATTATTACTATATATCCGATATCTTTATTCGGTATATGATGTTATTCATATAGACGGATAACGGTTATAATTTGTTTCCAATATTATCTTGCTTTATTACGACGCACACAATATTATATATTTTCTGTCCACACATAAATACTTAAATATTTAATTAAATATTATAAAAATTGTTTTCTTAATTACACAATGCCATAATTGTATTTATAATAATAAAAAATTATCGCACATATTTACTACTATTTATAAATAAAAAAAAAAAAAACAAAAATAAATACATGTATATTTTATTTTCTAAATAATACGATAATACAAATATTTTTTTAACCACTATAAATAATCGTTTTCAATCATTTCCAAATTGTTTCAAAATTTAGTGTGTGATTCTATTGAATATAGTAATATAACTGACTGGAGAATACTGAATTTGAACATGTAATTATAAATTCAAAACATAGTATATGAAAAAAAAAACGTTTATTTGTTTTAATATAATGATACGTGCACATCATCTTATCGTACATGCATGCTATTTTTTAAAATATATTGTGTCAGGTAAAATCTATTAGTACATTTTTATAGTATGGTTGTATTTCTAATTCATTTACATTTTATGTGATTTTATTTATGTCGGTACACTTGTTATATACTTACAATTTTAATTTGTCAATATATCAGGAAGAAGATCTTCAATTTTGTCCATTACAATCATTATTCAATTTTGATTATATTTATATGCATATGTAGTTGTAATATTTTTCCCTGCAAATATAAAAGGAATATAATATTGCATTCTATTCAAGCCAATTTGGTATGTTGAGTGGAAAAGTTTGATAAGCACTTATATATGATGCTTGTCTATATACTTTATTATATAGACAATATAAAGGTTTAACAAATATTTATCAATGTTATCACAATTAATATGTCCATCTCTATATCTCGTATCTTAAATATATATCTCTATAAGAAATGTATAGATTATTATCAAAATGATAACTAAAATATATGAAATGAATCATATCATAAAACGTTTGCTTTCTGAAAAGTGCAAAGCTATTCAATTGGAGTATATTTCTTTAGGAACGGAACTAAAATGTGTTTTGCCCATTATATCAGCTGTCAAGGGTCACTTCATTGCAATTTTTTCAAAATGGGTTAATGTATAATAAATGATCATCTCATACCTGTATGTGATGTAATGATGATGATATAAAAGTAAATAAAAAAAAAGTTTCATCTCAATTTGTTCCTTATATTGAATATTAAAAAAAATTAAATATTATCAATGTATTATATATTAAAATTAAAATTAATAATGCCTTTCAATATATTACATTTTAAGTTACAAACGATTATGCTATTTCTGTTTACCGATAGTGATTTTGAAAGTAAATGAACACCTTGACGGGTATGCACATCCCAATCAATAAATTTATTTATAACAATTTTATTTATTGGCCCTGTTGTAACGACATGCTTATCCTTTAAATTCCAATCAACCCATAAAACAATTCCATTACATTGACCTTCATCAACATCTATGGTAATTGGTATTTGTAAAGATTTATCAAAATCAAAATTTAAATTTTGAAAATCAAGATGCAATAATGAATGTTCACGCGCTAATGCTTTGCATGGATATTCCCATAAAGGTTGTGCTTCAATTTGTGCATCGGTCATGTCTGTTGATTTTTCTATATATTCATCAAATACATCTAAATTGAATCCTTCGCAGGTTCCAAGTGGTGTACGAATTTTATGTAAATCGGTAAATTCGACTGGTACAGCATAAATATTTGCACTTTTTGGCAAAATTTTAATGGTCGTCGATAAACAATTTATTGGTATTTGATTAATCAAATTAGCAAAATAAAGATTATCCCATGGTAATATTGATGAGATGAAACTTGGTTCAGCTATAATATGCGTAACGATTACATTTTCATTCAATACATGTGCACAAAAATCCATAATATTTTCAAATACAGTAATATTTTTGAACTGATTATATTCAATAAATTGTAAAATATTTCTATTGGAATATTTATTAGATTCAATGTAATACACGTGTTTTGCCCCCAGTGAACTTGCTAATAGACCATATAAAGATCCATCACTTATATTTAAGACAATCGATTGGTTATCGATTTCATTTTCTATTATTTCAATATATTTTTTCGAACGATTTGCATCATTTTGTTGACCAATTCTGGTTCGAGAATATGCAATATGAAAATCACAAATACAAAGTGGTGGTCGTCGTTCAACAATATTTGCACCAATGTCTGATGGTGCTATTTCTGAATTTTGAATATTAAACCATAATGAAAATTCATCATGATTACAATTGATTACTATCGATTCATTTTTATGCACAAATTTTTCTTTTGGTAAATAATAAATCGCTTGCATCCAATGATCACGCCACTGCAGTTCACTTCTTACAAATTGTTTACCATGTTTTAGCATTCGTTTATCACTATTATACCGCCAATATGGTGCACAACTTAAAATAATTTCACCAGCTTGGTCCATTTGTAAGTCCCACCACATAAATACAATTTGTGCTTGCCCATTTTGTGAAACAGTACATTTAACAGCCCTTGATCGATTCTTAGGAATCGAACCACTTTTACCAGACCAATCAAAGTTAAAAATTACTTGTGGATCGATAATTGACACAAAGCGTTTACTATCGAATTGATTCAATTGTACATCATGTAATGCTATGGATCCAGGGCATTGTATAATTATTTTTGGTACATCTATAATTATTTCACCATCTAAATTAGCTAAACTACTAGGTTTATTCCATGACCTTGCAAATGAGCTCTCTACAATTTGCATATATATCATTGCTGAATCAGGTATAACAATACAATCAGTTTCCAATAGATGTGCATGAGCATGATTAAAGGTACCGATTGCTCCTTCACCAATTAATTCGGTATCAAAAACTTCTGTAACTAATATATTAGCACGTTCATTCATGTCATCGTTAACACCATTTCCAACTTTGACATCCGTCGATCGTTTTTGCACAATTTTTATTCTATTTTCCATTTTATTTTTGGCAATTATTTTAGCAGCACAATTTGCCATTGGTTTAAATGCTTCGCAAGCTATCACCGAATCTGCTCCACATCGTACAGCCATCATCGATAAAATTCCTGTTCCCGTACCGATATCCAATACATTAGCTTTCTTACCCTTAAAATGCATGGTATTAATTGCTTTTCTTAATGCTTGATAATATTTTTTATTTCTTTCAGTATCATGTAACATATCGGCAAATCCTGACCGTGCAATTTCTTGATGAAAATCATAATTTTCAAACAGCTCCCATTCCGATACTCCCGTCATTGGATTGATAATGTGTTTAAATGTTGACATATTGCGTGCAATTGTCCAGACGCGCATTCACAATAAAAAAATAATGCACTGTTTTTTTTAATTATTTTCAATTATTTTATTTTTTTATTTAAAAACAATTAAATCCACCAAAATGAAACTAAATCAATTATTTTCATCAGTAAAGTGTGATATTGTATGATACAATCCTACAATTGAATGGAATTATAGAATTAAAAGTCTCTTTTAATTCTATTAATAGAATAATAGAACCATTGAAGAAGAGAACTTAATATTTAATATTTATGCTACTAGACCATGTGATTATTGTTTGAGGTTATATATCGATTTATTTGTTGTTGTTTTTGTACAATATAAAACCCAGTCAGATACCTGTATGTTAATTTCTGACTGGGTTTTTATAACCCTTCAAACCAATCCATTTATTTCAAATATTTTTATATGTTGTTCGGTTTAATAGGAATCGTTCTAAATTTGTAACGTCTGATGATTATATGATATTCCATCTTCATCACACCTTCCCACACTTAAATATTGTAATTAGGTAATCTATAAATATCTATTGTCTGCTGTTTTAACTAAAATTCTAAGTACACTTGTATCAAAGAAGTTATATTTTTTTTCATAAATATGATCATTTTTTACTGTTGTATAAACTATATTTTTACTTTTCTTTATTATCTGATACAATTCAATGTGTTATTATATGATTTTCACATTTCATGATATCATAAAAATTTCATAATTAAAAATATTCTTTATTTCAATCAATATTAATTCAGGTTGTATTTGTTTGTCTTCCTTTTGGCTTTCCATCTGGACCACCAATAGTTTACAAATCATTATCAATATCAATATTTTCATCCATATGATTTTTTGTGGATGAATTTACACTCAATAAATCAGAAAGTTCAAAATTATTGAAATGAGTTTGTTGATATGATATGATTTCGGTACCTTTAGCTGCATTTTTATCTAATTCAGTAAAATAAATTAATTTAAAAATAATTATCATTTTGATGGGGCATCATTGGATATATATGTAAATACCGTTTTCTGATTTCTTATCTGCTTGAAAATTTGGAGTGAATTCAAATGGTGGTAGCTCATCAAAATCACCGAATAGCTGTAAAATTAAAAGTTTTTAGGATTGTAACGTATATTTATAGTGTGATTTATAATTAAAACAATATAATAATTAAATGATAACAAAAGAAAAATATCACTATATTCCAAGACGATGTAGATCTTTTTATTAAATAATCGCTATTGCTAACCTTTGAAAACATTTCAGGATCAACTAATGGTGATAAATATAAATAATTTGATGATCCTTCTGGCAATGTCTGTAATATGAATGTTATATTTTTTCAATAATTTTAAATTTGTAATATAATATAGTTTTTAAAATACACATTCTCACATTGTGAATGGATTATATTCATTATATGCTTAAAGTTATTAAATTCTTTTCAGTACGTCGCAATAAAGTGTAATGAATAAAGTGTAATAATGTTGGCAAAAAGGTATCAATTTAAAGTTACTTTACGCGACTGATTTTTCACATAATTTCTTGCTCAAAAAGTTGGAAATCTTCCACAACCTTCATTTTTAATGATTATAATCATTTGAAAAAATTTTTGCGTTTACATTTCATCAATAATGTTTCATCAACAACAAACAATTTTTTTTTTATGTTTTTATCACATTTGTTTAAATAACAAAAATTAAAATCTAAAAAAATAATATATTAGATAGATTTGAAGTATTATAGTAATAGAAATAAAAGAGACAATTTTTTACTTTAGATTATATCGTTAGTCGTACTTAAAAATGAATAGAGATCTTAAGAAAAGAATAAATTTAACGGAATTAGCAGAAAGTGTGAATCATTTTCTTTCTAAAGGTTCGGGGAGTTGTATACAACAGAAACAACTAAAACTGAAATAGAATAAGAAAATGCCTGTTTCTGTTGTGTTTAAAGAATGTTTAAAACGATCGGAAAATGAACAATTTCTGTTGTTCATTCTGAGTAACAGAATTTTAGTACTAGAAACAACGACTGCATTTGATATCAAATTTGTTTTTGCACTGAATTCTGTTTCGGTTTCTGTTGTATAACAATCCGAACCTTTACAGGAAAAAAAGCTTATATAATAGGAGTAAATTAAACTAAAGCAATTGCCACCTATATAATGTTGGCGGCAAATGATTTTCACAAATGAAAATATCCATTGTATTATTAATACTACTTCCTTAAAATAATAATATAATTGCATAATTATACTAACATTTAATAGTGAATTTGAATCTAGTGGATAATCTTCAGCTCGAAAATATTCTTTGAGAGATTCCAAATTTTGTTGAACACTTTCTAAATGCTGATTTAATTCTTCCCTATTAAAATTTCATTAAAATTAATATTAAAACAAAATTGAATCTTAATGTTAAATACAAATTATACACTAATTTTCCATAGTAAATGACTTACGGTGAATTTAAACGCAAAACGTCTTCAAATTTGTTACGAGTTTTATTATTGTTATTACTATCACCATCAATATCATTAGTATTAATATTATTATTAGACATGTTTTGATTCGTGTTATATTTGCTCACGACCAGAGCCTTTTTATGTGTTTGCTGTGTATTTTTACATACATCTTGCGATAATGTTGGATTTGTCGATCCACCAATTAAATTATCACAAAAATTGCCATTAGATTTTATTGTTTGTATAGGTGCATGAGACAATGTTTTTGCATCTATCATAACGGAGTTAATTGCACTTGTATCTGAATTTGATTTTTCACTTGATAATGGCAGATTTTGTATGCCGTCAAAAAAACCGTATGTCAAATCGGAACCAATTAATTCTTCGTTAGCATTATACTTTTTGTTTTCCGATTCAGTAATTGTTGTCGGTGGTTGGTATTCCAATTTTATGTTTTCTATATTAAATTTGGTTGATTGTTTTGGGGTTTCGTTGTGCTTAATTTGTTTTTTGGATTCATTTTTATTTAGTAATGACGGAGTAGGTGTAGTAGAAGCTTTCATTGGAATTGCCATAGTTAATTTTTTATTGGAACACTTATTTAATACTGATTGCATTTTTTTATTATCGGAACGTTTTTTTTTTGTTTTTCCCAATGATTTTAACTTTTTATCATTGTTATTATTTGGGTTATCAGTTTTTATTCGTTGCATTTTTGTGGATGATGCTGTAACATCTGTATCTGTCATTATTGTCGTAGGAATATCTTGGTTAGACTCTTTATAGTCATTTATATTATACAAAATATATTCAATATCACCGTTAAGCGCGATAGAATTATTTCGATTATCATTTCCTGTACTTTGAACTATATCAATATATTGGCTATCTTGATTATTATCTACTATATTTGAATGATCAATGTCATATTCTATAGGTGTATTATTTTCACTCTCATAACAATCTTCAAATTGATGATAATCCGTTGAATGTATATCCGGTGCATGGATATTTTGATTAACGGTATTATCTTTAATATTTTCATCATGTACCATCCCAATACCATCTTCTTCCGATGGATTATGTCCTACTTCTTCAAGTAATTCATGTATTATTGGACCAGATGATATACTATTCGCATCATTATCATCATCACCATCAAAAGCATTTTTGTCTGTGGTTTGTTGACATGTCGGCATACGTTCGCTAACCGGTACATCATTTATCATTAATGGAAAACAACGCTTTATACCAGTCATACTATTAATACCCGAACTAGCTCGTTGGGGACGTACGATTGTTACAAGAAATTGAATTAATTTGTTTACAATTTGTTGCTGTTTAATATGTTTTTGTCGTAGCACAGCTATTTCACGCCATAATGCTTCATTTTCCTGTTTCATGGTGCCAAATTTTGTATCCAATGTTTCTTGACGTCCACGCATAATCTTTACTTCATTTAAAACCTTATGCACATTTTCAGATTTTACTGACTTGGTTGTATCTTCAGATTGTTTCGTTGTTGATATTTTTCGCTTAATTTTATTCAAATAATGAACATGACCCCTTTTAAAATAGGCATGCGAAAATTCCATTTCATCACGATCAAATTTTAGACCTCCATCATCAATCGATGCTATTTTATGGAATCCATCTGCAATAAATTATATATGGTGCAATTAATTAATCATAATTTAAATTGTAATTAATACAGCATTTGCACACTTACACATATTTAGTTGTCTTATGAAACTTGCCATATTGTTATGTTTGTAATTTAAAGGCAATAATTTTTGAGAGAATTTGGCTTGATTTCTTATGATAAAACTTTTGCCATCCTATGCAAATGAAACCAAAATGGGAAGATTATGAAGGAATAAATAATGTGATTCGGTTACAAATAATTCATTTTGATATCAAACATATTTAAATAAATGATTACGATATGCTTTTAAACTAATAATAATGGTAGACAACACAATATTATTATATTCTACATTGCAGGCACTTCATTTTCATGGTCAATAAGTTTGGGCCATTATTTAACAATACACAATATATGAACAAAATTGTGTGGGTTGTAATAGTAACCTAAGATGTTAAAAAAAAATAGCTACACTTACAACATTCCAACAAATTAGATGATTACTTGAATTATCTTCAACAAGCCTCCAAAGTTTGGCTAAAAACGCAGGAACACTTCCATTTGATTCGCTAATATGATTCATTTTTTTTTCAGACAATGGAATAATTTTTCCTATTGATTACTCCCTTATTAAACACAAGTGCGTCAGCCGTCCTCGTTGTTACAAATTACAATAATGCTCCAACTAACTTCCACTATTTGTTTAATTTCAAATATTATTCTTATAATTCTTCTATATATTATTATTGAATACAATAGAAAATCAATAATAAGAAATAGAAGCAGAAATACATGCAGATGTAGAATGGAAAAATTCAATTCCTGCAATTTTCTGCATTGAGGATTAAAAAAAATATAAGTTGTCAAATTTTAAAAAGTTCGCTCACTCTCGCGCTCTGCATACCTAGCACACTGGTTTTTATGCTTGGGGCCTAGAACCATTGAATAAATAGTATCAGGGAAAGTTATGATAAAAAAATAGCGTCCGATTTTTAATACATTGACATTTTATTTATGTTAATGCATAAGAAAATTTGTTCATATATTATATTTAAAATAAGTCTCATGTAAACAAATACAAAATACAAATTCTATATACAAAAATATTTTCATATTTTCCAATCTTATTATTTATAGTTTGTTTAAAAAATGTAATTATAATAATTGAAAATAACATTCAAATCCTAGGAATGCATTACAGAATACCAGTGATTTGTTCGAATGAACTCACAATAATTTTCACTCTTTCGAACTCACTCACTAAAAAAAATTCACTTTTCAATAGAATCGCAGCTCTAATTCGAAATTAAAAATTCTCAAAATATGACGAAATAGTCACCATCGTCACTATCGAGTCACTTTTCAATAGAATCGCGGCTCTGAATAATACACAATACACATCGTAGGATGATTATTACACCGTTTAGACAGTATTGTTTGTGAGTGTAATGCGGAAAACACAACAAGAGCTTCAGCCGACTTCAAAGTGACAGCATAGTAAAACATATGAAGCGTATATGCAACTAAACACAATACAAAGTTGAAGCCAACGCTGAGGTTGAAGCAACGCTCGAGTAGATCTATTTTCTAATTAATGTAAACGAAACACAAATAACATAATAAAAAAAAGACCATTTTATAATCTCTGCAAAGGCAACGCTCAAACGCTGACGCTGTATTTTGTTTCACACAACTTTATGCAATGATACAACAAGTGCTTTATAAAGTTTTTGGGTAAACCTAAACAAACAGACTTAATATTTATTTATGATTTCGGATGGCTATTTATTCTAATTTGAATAATTTTTGTATTCTAATATTTTATAAAATTCTATCATATAAAAAAATATTTGCATAAAATTAGGTATGTATATCATTAATACATTATTACAAAAGAATAATTTAAGTATTAAAAGAAATTAATAATATCACAATAATATTCACAAACATATATGTTGTTTTGGTAACTGCTATAACTATCATATATATATATATTCATTATCAAAATATGATTTACACATTATAAGCGGGAAAGATTGATTAGAATCGTGCATAATAGTTTTTTTTATTGGATGAATTAGAACGTTCTAATTTTCATTATAAATAATATTTATATCTGTTCTAATTGTGTTCATATAATAAATATTTTTTTAACATTGTCGGTATAAATAAACTTGGTACATTCTCGGATAACATACGGCCAAAAAGACGTCGAAAAAATATTCGGCATTGAGTTTTTAATGATAACGGCTGACTTGAGTGGAACAATAGAATTTCTTTTTGTTTGGCGGTTAAATGAATATTTCTACGTATCATACATGGATCATATTCTTCTGTAACATCTAATAGTGCTTGAAATAATTCGGAGTCAGCTGGTGCATTGACCAGACAATTTAAAAGACCAGCGCAATCCCGAAATTGTGTTTTCATTACAACTTTTGCACCATATCGTAATAATAAACGCAATTCTTCAATTCTTATATTTTCATTACTAGCTAATAGTTCAGCTAATGGTGGACGCAATATTGCATTGGTACCTAATTCACCATGTACTTGTAAATTCGGATTTGCTCCATATAATAATAGCATCTACAGCATTTATAAATTATAGAATAAAAAAACATTAATCTTTATATATTAAACGAAACTATCTAACATGAAATTATATATCGTTACCTTCATTATTTCAATTCTATGTGGAATATCATCGGCACAAGCAACATGTAATGGTGATCCAATAATTGGACTGCAACGATTAACATTTGCTCCTTTGAAGAATAAAAATATTTTTATGAATATAAAAGCTTATTTAATTATAATTATACACAAGGGAAATATTACGATTACCGGCTTCTAATAGCATACGAACTAGGGCCGGATCACCCCTTAATATGGCTAAATCTAATGGACTTGGACGATCTGGTTCTGGAAATGGGGCCGTTTTGTCAACTTTCGCACCTTGCTTTATTAATAAATTTACCAATGACATATTACCAGATAATACTGCATAATGCATTATTGTACGATAATCATTACGCGCATCAGTCATGGCATTTATATCGGCACCATAATTTAATAATATTAAAACTTGCTCAGTACCATGAGATTGACGAGCAGCTCGCATTAATGGGGTTATACCCGAACGATCACGTACTTCTGTGTTAGCACCAAACATTAATAATAATTCTAGCGCTTCTGTATCAGTTATTAAATTTATTTCTGAACCAAAGAAATATCGTTTATTCGGATCAGCACCATATTCAAGTAACAATCTTGCAACATCCTGAATATTTATATATTAAAATTTTCACATTATTTATGGGCTTTTGTATGTATGAAAACAGTATGTCGTATTCAATAATATATATGAGTATATACTTATACTTACATAATGTTTATTTCTTAAGGCCAATCGCAATGGTTCATCACAAACTGTTGTTCTTGGAAATGGTTCATCAGTTTCTTTACGATAATCTACTTTTGCTCGAGATTCTAATAGCAATTTAGTTAAATCATGATATCTGTGGTGTAAATTGTATTATACATCAATTGAACAACATTTATTGGTTTATATTTTATTATCTATGACTATATTATATAATTTATATGTTATACATACCCGTGTTCAGCAGCCAAATGTAATGCACTATATCCACAATCATCTTGTGCATTTATATTTGCACCACGTACCAATAATAAACGTACAGCATCAATATGTTTTTGCCATACAGCATAATGTAATGCTCTTAAACCTTGTGTTACAGGTTCATTGACTTTAGCACCACAAGCCAATAAAATACGAATTTCATCCAATGGTAACATACGTATTATTGAATCAGCTAAAGCCCTTTGTAAAGGATTGGCTCCACATTCAGTTGGCATATTCAATTGACGAATTCTAACTGGATATACAATAAAAAATATGAATTCTATGGATTGCTGTTATATTTTAAGGTATTATATCATGCTGAATATAATTATATTATATGAGATGAGACTAATATTTAGATAAAAAATTTAACCGCTATATAATGGTACTTCTAAACAACGAATTCCAAAAATAACAATGTTATATTGTATTGATATTAATAAATTATATCAAACTGTTCAGACGTTCTGTTTAAAATAGAATATATATGAAATGAATCAAAAATGAAAATTCAATTTTTTACAATATATACAAATATGACAAAACATTAAATCATTGTGAAAATAATCATCTGTGCATTCATAGTACCCTACGTCTACGACCCTATTATGCACACTGGTAGTGCACAAATAAACACATACAATGTAAAATGTAATATTATGTAATGAAAATTCAAATTAATATCAAATAAATTATTAAATTATATGGTAAGTTTTGTGTTTAAAAAAAGTTTGTGGAATATAAATTGTATACATTAAATTAATTAAGTTATATAATTAATTTAATTTATACAATTTTTTTGTATTAAAAATCCATAATAAGTAATAATAATAAATAGTATTGACCTCGATCTGGATCCATGATAATTAAATTTATTCGTAATAAAAATGATACTGTTATTATGTTTGTTTATAATTTTGTATTAATTATAAAAACAAAATAATTGTACGTCGTAGCGAATCTCACAAAAACAATATAAAAAAAGAAAATTTATTAATAATTATATACACGAATAGGATTTTCCGATATGAAAGAAAAAACGCACTAAACGTAAACATATATAATAAAAATTGTGAATATTTTTAAGTGTTCGTGTATTTCTATGGATGACAAATATATTTTTCAGATGAAATTTTAAATTTAAATTGAGTTTATAAATATGCATAATCTATGTATATACACGGTGTCCCAGATGCTTTTATATATGATTTATATATGATCAGTCAATATAACTCGTTACTGTAATTTAAAGATAAGATATACTATACTATTAGCATCACCATTAAATTACCTTTAACGTTAAAATTACGTAAATCGAACAACCGGTTCTCAAAATATTTAAAAAAACATGTGTAAACCACATATTATTTTTTTGTTCTCTAAAGTTTGAGGTATCATATCTCGTGAAAGGCACCCTGTAAAGCTTTCCGCCCAACATGCTTAAAACTTCCTACCTTAATAAGCTATCATTTTATTTTATTTTATCAATAAGCACATATTTCAATACGCTATCTCTAATGGTTTCGAAGTTTTCGACTTCAAATGAGCCATTAACCTAAAACCGGCATGTTGTGATCGAGATCTGAGACACACTGTATATACTTATTATTGTTTTCCTCTTAACAAAGGAAAATCGTGTTAAAATATTTAGTATAGTATTTTCAACCGCTATGGTTATTTTATATAAACCAGTATAATTTCCGCGGAAATTTTTAAATATGTTGTTCATTACATCTTGTTCTTGGTAAATTATACAGAGAAATTTAATGGGAAACTCTAATAAAATATTTTGGTTTTGCCACTAACTAAATAGGTGGTTTTGGTATACATATTGTATTACTTTCACTTTCCAAATCGGTAAAAACCATTACTTATTAAGAGACCATTATTATTATTATTATATAACAGATATACAGCACTATACAAATATTCATATTTTAAACGGATTCGGATTCGGAGTGCGTATGCCTTCATTCAATTGCCGTATGGTGCATGCTAAAGAAATCTAATCTTAATTATACATTGTACAGACGATAAACCATATTCGTTTACTTAAAATTAATGCATTTACATAAGAGAATAATTACAAATCCAATTTAAAAAATTGAAAAAATGCACCAAATTCCGATTATTTATAATTTGAGACAAATGCAACAAGGATTATTGTGTGGATGGAATATGGAAGTTATTTATTATCCATATTTTTTCAATAAAATCTTACCTCTAGTCAAATTAAAACAATTATATTATAAATATAAATAACAAACTAAAAAATAATCAATTGTTCACAGTACAATTTTATAATAAATAATAATCACTTAATGTTTTTTATAGTCCTTATTTATCGCGTATTTATTATTTTTCACCCTTATAAATTATACCAATATTTATATAAATTTCACTTTAATGTTTTGTAATTTTCAAAACAAAATATTTACATTTAAAATATATATCTACTTTTAAAATTGGGATATTTCTATCAATTTACGCACTTCTCTTATAATCTGTTAAATATATTCTGTTTTACCTATTCAATTTTCTTTTCAATAATGAATATTCAGTTAATATTTATTGTGTGAAATGTTAAAACCAATTAAAAATTAAATATGAGCTTCTTCCCCACCAGAATAAAAAGGAAAAATTAAATTATTATTGAACGTAGATTTCAATTTTGCGTTATAGAATAAAGAAAAAATGTTATTTTAAAAGAGGAAATGCGACTAATAAACAAGTAAACAAAAAACAAAGAAAATAAAACGGAATAATAATAAATTTAACAGGCCCGATTCAAACAATTCCCGGTTCCCGGTTTATTTTTAAATTATGATGATGGGTTAAATTTTGATAGAAATTACCATACTTTACCAATTTAGAAGTTGACTAACAAATGTTGTTTATTTTTTAACGAATATATCTCCGAACCTCCACAATCCTCACTATTCCATAATTAATTTAATTAAATTACAGTGCAATTATTCTTAACATATACAATTGTCATTATTGTATATTAGCCAAATTTTCACAACAATATCCACAAAAATATAAAAAGTGCTTGTCATTATTGTCACATTTTCCAAATTCCAAAAAAAAAAACCCAAATCAAAAAATTAATCTGTACACAAAAGTTAACTAACGCATCCTCAACTAATGCATATCGATGATGCGATCCCTGATTTGTATGAAAAAATAATTCTATATATTTATACTTCTACTCATTTACTCCAATTCTATAAATCTATTTTGCGTGTGAATAAATAAATAATAAATTTTACTTTTCTTTGTCGTTCGTTTATTAACATTAACAAAAAATACAATAATAACGAAAGATCAAAATATAATAACACATTTTATATGTACATAAAACAAAACTTATGCTTATGAGGATGTGTTAGTCAATTTGGTGTACATATGCAAATTAATTTTATTCTTTTATTTGGACTTTTATAAAATAACGATCCTATACAGTTTCTCTCATCTACCATATATATTTGTAAAATTGCGAATGGCAAATTGCCCGATTGATGATTTGCCAAATACTATATATGAATTAATTTTATTTCTTCATTCTTTCTTCCATTTATTAACTTTAGTATACTTTTTTTATTTAAACTCCTATATGTTAGGATGTTTAATAAAAGATTATAAGATACATTTCTTTCGGCGAATTGTCTTGTTATCGCTGATTTATCAACAAATACAATTTTATTTATATAAATAAATTAATAATTTGAATGAGTTAGTGAGGTGAGGTGTAACAAATTAAAGTTAATTTAACTTTTTGTAGAGTGTGGGATAAATACGCGTAGGCAAATTTGTTGTTGTAATTTACATGTTAAACCCCTGATGTATGAACCAGACTTAACAGTCATATCATAATTCATATGAATAGAATATTTTTTAAATTTGAATATTCGTTTTATATCCGATAACTTATAATATATATACATTAATTTAACAGCTTATTTTAACTATTATTTATTTTTCAAAATAAATTCATGTATTATATATTGTATGAGTCAGTGAAAATAATAAATATACTTAAAATCAAGATAAGGATGATAAAACTTAATATTTGATATATTTACAAAAATCAATATCGTATGTACTAAAAATACGCATAATTATAATGTCAATAGATAACAAGCAAATATATATGCAGTGTTTAAGGAAGGTATGACAATGTTATAATAGCATTTATATACAGGGTTAGTCTACAAACCCATAGTCAAAGATACAAACCCGTTTGTGCGAAAGCAAGGTATTTTGGGAAAAAACTGTAGAGACGAAGGAGGAACTATTATTATAAGGGGGAAGGGGGAGATATTGCGTAAAATACAGTTTTCTTTAATAGGAAGGGGTACTTTTTATATTTTATTATTAAAGAATAAACCAAAATAAACACAAATTACTGATGGTTATTTTTCCAAAAACCTCAACATTTATGAGATTGAATTAAAATACGGTGATCTTTTGAAAAAAATTTTCCATTTTATTATATGAAATTTGTTTATTTATTTTATTTTATTATGATGAGTATGAAAACTTTCGTCTCTAGTGTTTTTCCGAAATGCGTCGTTTTCGTACAAACGGGTTTTTTTTCTTTTATTAGACTAACCCTAACTAACCCTAACTTGAGAACCTCGAACATAATCCATTTCAAATAAATAGTGAAAAAATATGCTTCAATCATCCCATAACTTTCAAAGCCATTGTGTATTGTAGTTCAAATTAATTTGCTTATAATACCACAATTTTTTTCGAGGTTTTGCAAGGTTTTTCTTTTTCTCTATATGTGTGACCCTGCATTTGATAAGTTTAATATTTAAGCCATAAAAAGAACGATAAGATAAAATATATTGTCAAATCTATTATGAATCAATAAATGTTTAACTTTTTGTTTACACAAGCGTGCATATATGAATAAAATGAATGGCATTCATTTAAACGAAAAATTTACGACCGACACCCAAAACGAAAAAAATACAGATAATATTAATAACAATAATAATCTTAAAATGGCTAGTTCCTTGGCTAACTCATCATTTCATATTAATAAAGGAAATAATGGAAATATCAATAAGGATAATAATGAATTATCAAATATTATAAATAATCATAGCATATATAAACAAAAAATACCTTTTGATGAAGTTGATTATTATACGATACGAAGAGTAAGTCGTTTACATCATTTATTAGCACAAATCTTATACTTTTAACATTTGTTACGGTATTTTTTTCAGGTACCATCTGCTTTACAACATGTCATTCAGGCACCGATTGTATGCCCACCTGGGTATGCACCAGATAGAAACGGTAAATGTCGACCAATATTCTATTGATTTAATTGGCTTATCTTATTTTGTATATTAAAATGTACTTTTTATTGTATTGTATTTATTTTATATTTACTATTAGAAATACCTATAAGAATAATAAAATCATTATTATTTTGTAACTATCCATAATATACAATTATAAGAGTTAATATGTTTTTGTCTTACGTTTTCTTATGTTATGGTTATTATTCGATGTAATACATATATCTAGATCTATAGATATATCAACCAACGATGTTATTAGCTCTTCTTAATGCTAAATACCCGGCTGTTAAATCCATTGGTAAACTTTTTACTGTAATATATTCATCGACATTGTGATATTGTAGTTTGGTGCCTGGATCTGTATATAGTGCCAATAACCCTGATATATCTGAATATTTTTTAACGGGTTTAAATGATGGTGGTGTATTTATTAGTGAATCTTTAAAAATAAATACAAAGTTCAAACTTGATATAAATAATATTGATAAACATAATATTATAATATTGATAAACACAAAAAGCATAAAATGCTTACAATAAACTGCATCCTTTGGACATGGTATGGAACGTTCAATAGCAATAATTTGTTTTAATGATTTAGAGTATTGATTTTTTGTAACCCTGTCCCTGTTTCCTACTGCACCGCGCGTATTGATATATGCTGAATTTTTAAATATTAGAACCGTTATATTTTGAGACAATTCCTCTATAGTAGTCATCTTTTAATTATTTAATTAAAACATTTATATTATAAATTATAAAAAGTTCTAAAATCAATAAAACGAATGGGACTATTAATGTGCGGACTAAATTTGTCGACAATGGCTACGTTTAGACGCGCGATATGCTCGAGCTTAATCTGGCGAATCATAGCTTGAGTGTACATGTTTATGCGGGTGAAAAAATTGTAGCTCAAGCTTGGCATTTATACGGTAATTTCGATAGGTCGAGCTATGTTATTAATTTTTTTTTTTAACGTTATATCGAAGTATTAAAAAATTAGATGTGCTTAAATTACAAAAATGAAATGAAAAATAAGAATTAAATAATTATATTATTATATAAAACACATGTAATAAAACTCATATAAAAGAAATTAATTTTTTCTTATTACAAATTTACTTACTTTTCGCTTTATAATAATAATTAAATTACATTTAATTATAATAAAAATGAATAATTTTCTAATTCTACAATAAATTATTTTATAAAAACAAATAAAAAAACAACAAATTGACATTTATAGCTCGAGCTTATATAGAGCTACGCATCGGAGCTTATAAAACATTTAAGCTCGAGCTTATGACACCGTATATGCGGGATTTTAAGCTCGAGCTGACGAATCGTAGCTTGGATAAAATCAATTTTAAAAACATTTAGTATTCTAATTTAACAAACATAAAAAAAACATACAACCAGAAAAAATGATTGCGCGATGCAAATACAAAACAAAAAAATATATTATACCAGCTATAAAAATAAAGGTTATGTTTTCGCCAACGAAATATCCACATAAATACCGACATATTTGAAATATCATATAGGAAAAATGACGAAATTCGTCCGTATCAATTTAGTCTACACATAAACTGAACTGGACTTATCGTATGGATGGATCAATACAAATTATTATTTTAGTAATTTTAAATTATATTAATTACAGAAATAAATAACAAGAATACGAATTAAATTAATAAAAAATCGGGATGTTTTCAACTTAATATTTTGTTAATGTGTATATTGGATTGTTTTAATTTCTAATTTGTAAAGGCAGTAGAACAACAACGCTGAAAACGTTGAATTGAAATATTAAATTTTTTATATAATGATTAACTATTCAATATATATGACTAGCAGTATATTTTTCAGATCTCAAATAATCAACTGTGGTTAAAATACGTTATTAAATGTAATGACGTGTATTTTATTTTTGCAATACATCATTCCCTATGTCATCATCAATTGAAGAATCTTCTACCGATAATAGTATAAAAGAATTTGAGTCACAAAATTATCCATGCGAACGACCACAACAACAACAACAGCAAATTATCGCAACACCAATAAATTTAGCAAATAATAATAATATTATTCAGTTAAATGAAGAACCAAAACAAATCGTGGATAAAATAAATAACTATAACAATATTAAACACAATACCAACGTCAACGAAGACGACAAGATTAATAAATATCAAAACAATAATATCAAGAACAGCAGCTGCAAAAGTATAGACAATATCAACAATATTGATGTTGGCAATGAAGAAGGTGATAAAAACGTTTATTGTAAAAAAATTTCTAGTGATAAGAATACTATCATCTAAAAATATTGAAAAAAATTACAAAATGTTACTTTAGATAAAACAACAATAACATCAGCATCATTAACAAAAAAATCAACAAATTACTGTAATTGCAGTATGCTTATAGCTTACGGTCCGGAATTTATTTGTGTTTTGGCATTAATTCTTACTACATATGCCACGTTTCAAAATGTGTAAGTGTTTTTTTTTTATATTTGTTTATATTTATTTATGCATTATGTTATACATACAGACCACCAAAAGTATCAAAGGCTCCTGCACCAATTCCATTTTTTTTAAAAGGATCAATGATTCACGATTGGCCTGCAGGTGAATTAAAAAATGTACAAAATCGAGTTGCATTAGGTGATTTAACATTCGTTTTGTTTTATGCACCGTGGTGCGCTGAAAGCCAACATGCTCGTGCCCCATATGAACATGTTGCTAGAATATTTTATCGAGAAGTAAAAACGGTTTACATTTTTTGCATTGCATTTTTTTTAATTTGAGTTGTGTTTGAATTACAGGCAAGCTTTACAGCTGTTAACTGTTGGCAACCCGGTGGTGAATGTAGACAACACTATACCAAGGTAAGAATGTAAATCATTAATATTCTATAAATTTAATTCAAACAACAATATTAATATTTATCTGTATATAATCAAGGCTATAATATAATAACAAAAATCCCTGAACAAATATATTTATTCTATTGATAGGTAATGTCATGGCCAGTTTTAATGGCATATTTACAAAATGGGATCGGAGTACCTTATACAGGAAAATGGACAAATGCGTCATTAACGAAATTTATTATGTCACTGTTACGACCAATACAACGAATAACAACAACTGATGAATTACTAAAATTATTAATAAAACATGATGCAGTTATTGCTTTATTTCTTGATGTACAACAAGATAAAAAAATGTTTTCAACATTTTATCAAACAGCTGTAAAATGGATTGAAAAAGATCCATATCAAGATGTAGTATTTGCAATAATTACTGGCAAATCAGCTGTCGCATTTAATGTGGTGGAAATACCATCTATACGAATGTACTTATGGAATGAAACTCTAGTAAATATCTTCTTTTTTCTGTATTGTTTTTGTTTACCTTTAATTTAATTGATACAAACAATATATTTTTGTTTGTGTATTAGATTTCACAAAATGATTCATTTACACCAAATGATTTAAATAAATATATTAATGATAATATTCATCAAATAAGTTTATGGGTAACACCGCTTGGTACAAAGTCCAAAACACTTGGTACATATTTTAAAAATGGACCTATATTTATGTTATTTACACCAAGAAATGTATATATGGATTCCATGGGTGATGCCTATCGAATGGTAATATAGTATCAAGCTGAAACAAATTGAAAGACGTTTTGTCTAAATTTATGAATTTAATTATTTTACAGATAAAACAAATCGGATTAGAATATTTCAATTGTGATAATGAACAGCATTTAAGTAAAATGGCAAATGTATATATTGCTGAAAATCGTATTGCTATAGATGAAAAATATTTAAATATAAAAAATAATTGTGAAAACATATTACGATTAAATGATATGAAATCGAGAGATCGAGAAAGTAGTACCTGTTTATGTTGTGCGACCAAAGGCGGACATTCAATGTCAATGACCTATAACAATATTTTTAATTATTCTAAATTTATTAGTCGAGTGGAAATGATAAATAAACAGCCAATTGATGATGATGATGTGTGTAAGATTACAAAGAAAAAATCATCCAATGACTACTGTTTAAATGAAACTGATGAAATCGAAATGCATAGAAATAAATGGTTAAAACAACTAAATAATATAAATTTAATTCCTAGTAATATTTCTTCAATGAAATCGGAAATAAAAACATCTATGTTAATATCAGAATATGATAATAGATCACCAGAAAATCTATTAAAATTGCAACAAAGAAAACAATGCCAATTTTTATGGTTATCAGAAGATATTGATGGCCCTTTCAAATTTTTTGATAACTATCAAACTGAGGTGAAAAATACATTTTTATAATTGTATTCCACGTAATGAGTGTTTGTTAATAATTGTTTATTTGTATCTTATTTTTAATAGAATTTTTCTGATATATCTGGATTAGCCTGTAAACAAAATCAAACATTATCATTATTAGTTATTGATAGCTTATTATATAATAAATTTGCTGAACAATTAGGTATTGATATATTAAATTATCAAAAGAAAACAGCCGCTATTATTATAGATCATGAGGTATGGGAAATAAGCTGTTTAATTAATATAATATAAAAAGAAAAGAAATACGTTTATCAAAATTTTTATTTTTATGGTTGTTTAAATTAAAAATAGAATGAATCGACTCATATTTTAAAAAACGATATATCAGCAACAAATATTAAAAATTTTATTTTTGATTTTACACAACAAAAATTATCACGTTATTTAAAATCCAATGGTGATGTAGAATTAAATATAAAACCGATTGCGAATAAATTAAATAAAACTATAAATGTGCATTTATTAGAAATAGATTCAAAACATTTTAATAATCACGTGATGAATTCTGCAAAGGTATATGTACACACTTAACATACGCTTACATATGTTAATTTGATTTTTAAAACTAATTGATTCAGAAAAATTAAATTTTTTCCATACAGACGGTAATCGTATTATTTTATACAGCACAATGTGCCCTGTGCATATTAATGACACAAAGTCTATTAATTGCATCAAGAATTTTAATTGATTTTAGACATTTGGAATTTGTCGTTATCGATAGCGATAAAAATGATTTATCATGGCAATATACAATGGATTTACTGCCAACGTTATTAATATTTCCAATGGATAGGTACGTATTTTACTTATATTATAATCGGTATGTACGTTTGTATTTAAGATTTAATCATAATTGCCTTTAATCTATTTAGAAAATCTGAAAGTCGTAAATTTCCTATAACACTGAAAGTTAATGTTACCAATGTACTGGGATTTATATTAGCGAATATTAACAGAGCACATCGTTTGCATGCCTTAATATTGATTTGTAAAAATTCAATGGTGAGCTTATATTTAACTATACTGTAGGCTATTCTGTGAGGGTTTAATTATTTTTTAATTTTTTTATGTGTTTAGAATCATCAAAAAATCACATCACTTGATGATTGTTTGATTGTATTGCGAAAGGAAATTACAGATAGTATACAAATTAGTTTACGTCAATGGCGAACACAAACATTTCAACGTAATCAAATTTTACGTCGTTTACAAATTTTAAAAAATTTATATTTAAAATTATTTAAAATTAATTCAACCACCAATTATGGTAACGTAACAGATTACACTAAACAAAAAAGCTGTGATTTCAATAATTTAGTGGAATCTGTAAAGAATTTAATTAAATTATGGACTTATTCAAATACTAAATTGGATGGTATCAACAATCAATAACATGATTATGAGATGTATATTAGAGAAGAAAATATTATGCAATAAATTCTATATATTATGGAAAATTAAAAAACATTAGGAATTAAATTGGTGTTAAATAAATAATGTTTAAGGTAAGTTTAATTAATAGTGTGGACCTTTTAATAAATGATTATCAGTATCACATATTTGTAATAAACGTGCTGACAACGTGTATTTCTAAAAGTAAATTATTTTAGAAAGAATGGAAAAAGGATTTGTTTTATAAAAATTAGTTTATGAATTTAAAAAACAGATAAAGTTTATTCTTAATAAAACGCTACCAAACAATTTATTAAACACAATTTTGAGGTGTTCCAAAAAAAAATGTATAACTCAAGCCAAACGAACAAACTTATTTAAATTATATCTTTTTTAAACAAAACAAATAGATCACAGTTTAATTCATGTGGCTTAAGTAATCCATAGTTTTTTTTTATTCAAAAATTTAATTTTAATAGTAAAGACACTAATTCTTAAAAGAAATCCAGTCTACTCTAAAACTTAACTTTAACTAATGTGAATTGAAACCTTTTATGAATATTTTTAAACAAAAAACCTATATGAGTTTAACAATTGTCTTAATTAAAAATACTGTGTTATATATGTATATAGAACATATTTAGAACAAAAGGAAATATATAAAAAAACGTGTGCTTTCTTATCATTCAATTCGATTTTTTCAATTGTATCTATGCGTGGAAACACTTGTATAGAAAAATATATTATCAAATGATATTTACATTTCATTTATGCAGACAACATTATACAAGGTGTCCCAGAACCCAACCACAATACTCCGATTTTAGGTTCAATGACTCATTCGAAGTCGGAGAATGTAATTAGAAAATCTCATAAAATCGGTTTTTTATCGTTTAACTCCGTAACGAAGCCGAATTGACAAAAATTTTTGCGAATGCTTTCGAGTTTTGTCTCCAAATGAGCCATAGAATCTAAAGTATTGTGGTTAGGGTCTGGGACACCCTGTATAATATTAACCATGTATATTATATATTATATTTAAAAAAAAACAGAAAACATATTTAATAATTATTTATACGGTATATGGATGTAACCGCGTCTCGTGTCGTATTCTTTACAAAAAATGTATGTAATTTCTAAAAGTATATACATATTTATATATAAACATATGCAACAAAATTGATCGAAATTGAATGGAAAACGTGAATTATTAAGTCACATTGGAATCGTACAAATCGTTTGTATAATATTTGACCTAGTTCCCATAAGAAACAAATCATTTATGAATCGCAGTTCATGATCGTATAACATGGTCACAAAATTGAAGCATTTATATATTAAATAATGGCAAATATTTTAAAAATAGTTATACAGAAAACAGTATTGAAGATAACTCATAAATTATAATTAAATCAATAAAACTCTATCCTCCTATCTTCTTACTAATTGTTAGATATAGAAAAAAATATAAGAATAAAACACATCCATACACCATACTATATATATGCATATAGGTATTTGGATTATATTCATCAAAATACACACGTATGTACTATATATATTATTTGGTATATAGATAGAAAAACAATATATACTATACCTAAAAATGTTACATATATAAAGTTTCAGAAATTCACCAATTGTGTAAATAGGCACATATATATTACAGATATAGGATCAACTATCTATAACCAAAAATATAAAAATAAGAAGCAAATATTGAATTTCAGAATTGTTATAATAAAATAATATGTATTTGACAAACAGGGTGTCCCAGATCCCAGCCACAATACGCCGGTTTTATGTTCTATGGCTCATTTGAAGTCGAAAACATTCACAAACATTTTTGTTGAAACGGCTTCGTTACGGAGTTAAACGAATAAACCCGATTTTTTTAGATGTTCATGTTTTTCCCGATTCTAACCACTTATCTCCAAAAAGTTTTCTTTTTTTCAGAGAACCCAGAACTTAACTGGTTACTGTAATTGAAAGGTCAGATACACTATTGGCATCACCATTAAATTAAGTAGATTTTTTCAACTCCGACGCCGAACTACTCTTTGCCTTAGTACGGAATAGTTCGGCGTAGAAAAATGTATTCTTTTCTACTGTTCCAAGCTTTTACCTACGCCTGGTAATTGAATGGAACGCAGCTAATAAAAACGAATGTAAAAATGTCCATAGATCGTTTTACGTTTTATCCGTGTTTCATCATGGGTTTTTGCGAGTAACTTCGAAACTATTAGAGATAGCTTATTGAAATATTTGGCAAAAAGGTAGCTAATTAACAGAGGGTTCGCAATCAAAAAAATAAGAATAAGAATAGAAAAGTTAATTTTTAAGACAGGAATATATATATGAATTTGACATATTTTTGTTGCCTTTTTTTAATCATATTCAATTTTGTGTTTTCAGTTTCATATTTTTTTTTATCATTCACATTAAATTTAATTTTGTAATGCCATTTTTTTTACAAATTCAATTTTTAATAAATAAATACAAAGTTTATTAAATTAAATTAAATATAAAATAAATTAATTTAATGCATTGCACAATATATAGAAATACAAGAGTATATTGGAAGTTATATTTTGATTGTGAACCGCCAAATTTTCGATTCTTATATTCTTATTCTTATTTTCTTGATTGTGAACGCTGCGGGTTAGAGAACTAAAAATAAGAGGTGTGCTCTACAATTCTACACACGTTTATTCTAGAGAAACGGCTGAATGATTTAGATCATTTTAACGTTAATTTATTGGTGATGCTAATAATGTATCTGATCTTTCAATTACAGAGTAACCAGTTATGGAGATAAGTGGTCCAGAATAGTGAAAAACATGAGCATGAGCATCTTTTGAGATTAACTCCGACGTAACGAAGCCGAATCGACAAAACTGTTTGAGAATGTTTTCGACTCCAAATGAGCCATAGAACCTAAAACTGGTATTTTAAGTCATCGGGATCTAGGACGGATTATCTATATGGTGATAATTGCATAATCTATTTTTACCTTTTATCTGTTTTAAACCATATACTATCGATTTTATATTAATCATCTTCTAATAATTTATACTATATTAAATAACGATATGATGAACAACCATACAATCACTATACACACTACGTATAATTGATATAGGCTTGTATTCGGTTACTTTACAACAAAAATGAAACATTTTTTAGATTATCATATAATATACCGCAAACGTAATTCTCCAGCATCTGAGAAATTCATCGCGAATCAACAAAATCAACACTTAACCGCATCATATTATTAAATACAGCAATATAAATTCGTCTTATGAAAATACAAGTACAAAAAGTCCGGATGTGTGAAAATTAATTTAGGATATCGGGACGGACATTTACGCATCAATACTGACAAATATAGTAGATACTAACGGGAGGGGTTCGAACGTACACGGGTTGCAAGGTACACAAATGTGGTTTTTGTACGTGAAAAAAGACAAATTGGTTAATAAAACACTGGGGAACGTTTTTACTTGATGGATAATGGAATTTAATAAGTATATTAAAAAAAATTAATTAATTACATTTTTAACCGTAAAAGCAAAGAAATGCGATAACATAATTTGAAATATAGTATTCATTTTGGCATATTCATTGTTAGCAAAGTACCCATTTGTATACCTTGCAGCCTGTACTCCTTTGTACATAGCAGATACCAGACATTAAGGTACATGCATATCTTATCTCCTATGAAAATAATTCGCACCAAGTTGAAAATAATTATAGAACAACGAATACGGTAACGCAATTCAGCATATCATAGCATATGGATGCAAACATTACAGGAATCCAGGATTTAAATATCATTTAAAGGTAAATTGATTTTGGACTATTGCAAATAATAATATTATTTGCAAGAATTTCCTATATATATAATAAATTCGAAGCACTTTATAGGCAAGCGTGTATTGTATATATAGTAACTATTTAGTTTTTGTTTTTGTATATATCACCACGCACAACCGGACTTTACACGAATTTTTATATAGGAGATGTGTAATAGGGTAATATAGACGTTTTGGAAAATACTTTGATAATAATTTGTTTGGGGCAAACATTTGTTGATAAATTTATTGGTCAATAATCTTCGTCGTGGCGTGAATCTATTCAGAAAACTATAATCTGATTGATCAAAATGCTCGCGTATTCTACATATACCTTTTGTTAAATTATATTATAATTTATGTAAATTATGTATGATTTCGTCAAAACAAATAATTTAATGTTGTATACAACAATTACACAATGAAAATTTATTAAATGAATGAGTAATGTATGTTTATATATACATGTATCACTTATACATATAGGGTATGTTAGAAAAATAAAATATGTTTGACCACAACATTAATGCCTGCATATATGAGGTAAATTATAGTAGCATATGTATATTTATATATATAATATATACATATGTATATTTTGTCTGATAATAAATCATTTTTAAGAGCATATGTAATTGCGGTAATGTTAAAATGGTTAAATGATTTTTTTACTTAAAATTTAGTATATATACGAACAGCTGTAATAAGTTAAGATATTTTGCGTATTTTCGTTTCCATCTCGAAACATTTCCAAACACCCTATAATCAATATATCATCATATATATATATATATATATATATATATATGTGTATAATATGGGATATATATATATACGATTGTCCAATGTACATATATAATTTATTTTAAAATATATATATTATAGACAATAAATTGGATGATATTTAAATAATATAATCTTTTTATTATCAGTTGTTTTTATGGAGAGAATTGTCCGCTAAAAACATGAATTCTATAAAATATCACAATGATATTATAAAGTTCTTTTTTTTACGTTCCATTATATATTATTGTACGATTTACGTGTGTGATTTTATTGAAAAATATTAAATGTGTAATAAATTAATAAAGCAGAATTGAAAGTGAATTTATACATTCAAAAATCTAAAAAAAAACATACATTTTAGAGATATATAGTATAGAGATCTAAATCATCTCTGATTTTGTGTTGACTTTGACTGATTACAAAAGATATATATATATATATACAATCAATAACAAAATTAAAAATGAAAATATCAATAATTAAGTCAAGTGTTTTAATTTTACTACTTATAAATGATTTTAAATCAGTTGAATCAAAACGATCATTTAGTATTGCAAGAAGTCGTCCGAAATCAGGTAATCCAAGTGTACGACGTAAATCACAATCAATCAATACAGATACATCATCATCATCATTGCCATCATCACAAGATCCATCATCGTCATCCTTATCATCGAAACCTATTGGTTGGAATACAAATCATAATGATGGCATTGTTAGTAGTAGTGGTATACCAAATCGACAAGCCATTGGATCTCCTTCGGTTGCAGGTGCTGCTCCTCCACCATATTCAAATATCGGTAATCGCGGTGGTTTTAGTGATAATTTAGCACCACCACCACCATATTCACTAAATTCAAATCAACCACCAAGTTATTCATCGATATATGGTGGTGTTGGCATTGGTAGTAGTGGTATTGGTACACCAAAATCATATGGTTACAATTATGGATATACATCATCAGGCAGTTTATCAAATATAGGAAAAATACCACCTAGGGGATCATCATCGTCATTATCTACACCAGATATTGATCGAGTATCATTTTATGGTTTAGGTACAAGCCATTTCGCTCACCATGCCCCATCACATACAAATAACTTATATAATAGTCATGGGGCAACTGGAAACGGTTATGCACCATCCCATTCATCCACTCCATTTAGTTTTGGTAATATTTTAACTGGTTTAACTGCTTGGAATTTAGCTCGAACCTATAATTCCTATGGTTCACCACGACATGATTATGTACATCATACGAATTCTACTAATAATGCAACTATGGATAATAAGGGATAATAAAACAACAAATAAATTCAATATCAACCAGTATATGGATGGGTCATCATCATCATCATCATCACCATAAATACTACAACTATATATAACAGGAAATTATCATGGAACTGTATGATTTTTACACTTCTATATACAATTCAAAATATACATTTGCAGCTATATATTATAACATATTATTTTATAAATTAATTTAAATTTACAAACGCGTAATTTAATATAAAAATAAGAAATATTTAAATTGTAAGTAAAAAAATTAATATAAATAAAGAAAATACTCTTCTTCGCAATACACATTATATATAAAGCGATATATAGCATGTACATGATTTATTTTATTATTTTATAATAAAATAAAATACTAATTGTAAGAGTTGACTGTATACATACTATCATACTATATTCATATATTTTATATTTTACATCTCTATATAATTGAATTTTATAGTTTTTTTTTTTTAAATTATTATTATACGATTGTATGCAAATATAGCCGAATAAAAGTAATCGTTAACACTATATACAAATACAGTAAACATATTTATATATATATAACTACTAAAATACATAGATTATTAGATTATTTAATTTATAAATAATCACAAATAAAAATGTTTCGAACGAATAATCCGAATATCATAATTCCAAATTCAATATATTTATCATCGTTCATAAAAGTATCAAAACGCATGCAAATAAAAATTGTTTACAATAATGAATGCGTGTCTATTTGTTAAATACGATTTATGTTTTTAGTATGAATTATAAATATTCGATCGATGCAACAGCGATGGCGGAAAATGTACTCCTAACAAACGGTACATAATGACCCACAAATAAAACTGGGCGCTTTTATAGTTCGTTTCTTACATTAAAGAATTGGCAATATGGTATCTTATTATATAAGGATGCGACTGCGAATTTGCTTTTTTATATGTTTGATTATAATTATGATATCGATAGTTTCTCGATCTTTACAAATAACACACGGTAAATAATGATGAATAAATAACTATAAATATCACAACGCGGGAAAATACATTGTTTTCCTGCATTCTAACTCTCATTTATAATTTGAAGTAAATTGGATGAAAAATACCATATAAGTTGTAATAGCACCAACCATCTGTAAAATTAATAAATTTAAAAATCGGCATTATCAAAATGTGGAGTTAAAGAAATACAAATTTTTAAATATTTACATTTCTTAAAATAACAAAATCCAATTGAAAGCAACCTTTACATTCAAAATGAATACTTTGATGTAATATTTGTAATGAATAATTTTCAATCTAAATAAACGACGTTTATATATATATCATTAACATTATGATAATGCACTTTTAAATACGCGTATATACTTACAAATGTTGCCAATTCAATATTATCGACTTTACGTTTAATTTTATGTAATAAATAATTAATATTTTGTGACTGCGGTAAAATTTAAATCAATTATGAATCACATTTTATTATTATTATTATTATTGTACAATAAACTCTACTATATAAATATATACTTACTTTTAAATAACATTTTACTGAACTTTGAATTACAAAAATAATTATATAAAGTGACGGAATTAACAACACAATATGATCTGTATATAAAGTGTATAATATGGATATTATTATAATTATTATTATTTTATCACCTTGAAATGGAAATAGATTTTAAATTTGATTAATTACCTGCACTATTATAATCATGATCGATGTAAATCCGCCAATAACACCAATATAAATCAGCTAATATCTGTGCAAAACTATGTGTTAAATTTGCCAATTGTGACCATCCAAATATATCATTTATAATTACAGACATATCATACATTTGATTATAATAAATTTGTGTTACTTTTAAACGTTTATATAAAAACGTATTTAACCTGTAATCATTATATATGCGTAATTCGGAATAATCAATCAAACGTTTCAATTCATCGATTAATAAACAACATTGATTTTCTAATACATCAACATATAAAATAAATTGTAAATGCCTTAGGCGTCCCATCAGCACTAGTATTAAATAAACTAACCAAAAATTGAAAGATTGTGATTCATTTAAAATTATTGGTAACATTGTTAATTCAGCTGTAAGTGTTAATGTCAATAAACCAATTAATTTACGTGCAAAATTGTTTAATATAATTAGGTGTAAATTCCACGATGTTGTTGTAACAGTACATTTATAATATAGCAAATTACAATGAAAATCATTTTTTAATTCGGAAAACATTTTCCAAAATCTATAATGTTGAAATCGTTTACAATAAGATTCAGTTATTATTATGATATATGCAAATACCACACCACAATATTTTACTAAATCATTAAATTTACCAAATAAATCTAATGAATAGAAAATTACACATTGAAAAAAATAGACCAAAATCATTTGTGTAATCAACAATATTATTAAGAATATTGATAACATTTTAAAATGTAAATCATATTGATTTTTTGGTACAATTTCATTTTCATTTATAAAAATTACGGTTGGACACATTCCAAACATTTGAAATACTTTTATACACCATTTAAATATTTTGATTCCCTTTAATAGAGTAGGAGTCATTTATACAATTCTTAAAATCTCTTTTTATAAATAATACAATTTATATTTTTACGTGTAATATAACATATAGTAATATAAAAAATATACCTTTAACAATTAATGCTTTATGAAATTATAAACTATATTTTCTAATTGTTTTGTTATTGGTTTCCGAAAAAAAAATGTAACGTGCCTTTTTTATCACTTTTCTTTACACGAATTGAAAAATCAAATAGATATTTTTCCGATTTCTTCCACTCGCTTGGGTTTCTCCATTTTTTTTTGGAAACTACTCGACCGATTTGGGTGAAATTTCAACATAAGCGTTTTATTATATACAATGTGTATTTTTCAATGAACGTCGATTTTTAACCCCCTGTAACTCGGCAGGACTTACCTTCCGATACGATTTATGCTGGAAATAGTCCCAGGATTACGTGGTATGAGTTTATACTATATCAACTGGGGCACCCTGTATAGCTGGTTAAGTTCCAAGGTGGGGTTTGTTACCCAGGAGTAGATCCAGGAGCCCCAGTTGGATGGATCTGCATCCAAGGAATAGTTAGATATATTTCGCCTTGTTTTTAACAAATTGACTTGAAATTTCGGTTGAATATATTAGTGTGGCACATCATTTTATATTAAAATTTTATGAGGAGTTGATTAGTGAAAATGTAACCCCCCCCCCTTTACCCCCCCTGCCCACCAGCACGTGCATTCATTTATTGGCATCGTTTTTTTAATTAAAGATATTACCATTCAGTTGATTCATCATTACACATATTTCATTGGTGAAGGCATACTATATAAAATAAAACATTACTTTAATGTTTAATACATATTTGTATTGTAACATAAACACTTATTGATCCAATGATATAAAATCAGCAAACGAAACAATGAAATTTTATTTCAATGAAAAATTAATCGCATTCAAGTTTTATTACATTTTTTTAAAAAGTAATTTTCATCAAAAATAAATAATGTAATTAAAAAAAAATTATGAGGTTTTATTATAATAACAGTTATCTAATAATGATTACTTTATTACTTTTATCTTATATCTATTAACTGATTATTTAAAACTTTAATTGATTTAACATGCATTTTTTACGATAAAATACGCTGGAGTTTTTCTTCAACATCAACAAGTACTTCAATTAAATGCTTTTTATCTGGTTTTGGATATAATAAATTACGACACGCAGATGCTAAATCTTGTGCTTTCGAGATAACACGTCGTCGATTTCGTAATGGTATTACATTTGGATTATTTGCTAATGTGGACATTAACAATGAAACGGATTGTATTAAATGTGATTCATTACCTTCCACAGACCATATTCGTTCATTCATCGATATCATTTTTGCATAAATGTCCAATAGTAAAACAACATCAATGTTTTGATCTAATAAAACATTTGGTATCGGATATTTATCGATACGTAGGCGACAACAACGTATTTCGATTTCTCGTACTAAAAATGCTAATGGAAAACAATGCCCACCAGACTGTCCAAATTCTTTTGCTAAATGTTGAAAATTTTCAATTAATGATTCTAATTTTTCATATGGTGTATTATTACAATTATCAATAGCGTCATCCAATAAATGAGTCCATATCATTTCAATTAATAGCGGATCATTATGATGTGAACAATTTAATATAGCTAATTGCAGCTCCCATAAATTAAAACGTTCCGCAAATTCCGTATACAACTGCGTTAAATTAAAGAGTGTAGAATTTAAGGATTCGATAGCCCCATTTATGTTACATGCATCATCAATGATATTTCCACTGCGTTGACGATACTCTAATACTTTTAATACTTGCATTTGTAGTTGTGCTATTTCCAATTTATCTTCTAAATTTTTTAATAATCTACCATTATGTACAGAATATCCAATTGAATCACTCCGCATACATAGTACCGCTCTAGCTAAATATTCAATGCGTGCCGTTAATGTAATTGCATCCGTTTGCATTACCGCTAAATTTTCTAATATTTTTGTTGCCGCTGCATGATCACCGTTACGTTCATGATATTTCCATAGGATATTAGATAAATATAAATTATCTGGGTTACGCGCAACGGAATGTGTTAAAAATTCGCCTAATGATAAATCCGTTATATGTAATAGTTTTGATATTAAATTATATGATAATAACCATTCGTAAATGGTTATATGTAATAATAATTGATCGGGTATATTCAAACACATTGCAATAATGTCCTCGATTTGTGAATTTATTAATTTTTCATCATTTGATTCCGTTCCCATCACCATTTTATTGTTATTATTATAAAATGTCAATGTATTTGTTGTTAAATCGCTTTGTTGATTCATTAAAACATCGACATTTGATTGATAAAAATAGTCCAACATAACTTTTAATTCTCTATAGCAATTCATACGTGCCTTAAATGCAATATAACCTTCTTGATCTTCAACTGGTTCATTATTTTTATAAAATGGCAATGCAGCGTCATTTGGATCAATTTTATTAGCACATGTGGCAACCAATTCAATAACACCTTGATGAAATTTCGATGATAGAAATAGTTGACATATATTTGCTAATGGTATATTTGGTGCAGCATCTTTACATAAATGTAAAGCGGTGAATAGATTCTCTTTTTGTTCCTCCATATCTGTACATTTTTTCGATAGCATTATTAATTCGGTTGCCTATAAAATGTTTATTTTACTTGCATATTAATAGGAAAAAATTGAATGAGTAGTGTTTTGAATTAACCATACCTTATGCGTAATAGCATCTTCATGTCGATATAAATTCGGGCAACACGTACGTAATTTTTTTGATATTAGCCCAACAGTTGCATTATCAGATAAATATGAATTTATTAATGACACAATTAAGATAGCACAAGAATCAGAACGTGATAAAATTAAATCACGAAATGTACTAACTAATAATACATTTTGTTCTTCCTTTGGTAGTTTACTAAATAATTTAGGAAATTGATGTTCACGTAATATTTGCCATAGACTAATTACTTCACATGTATGTTCTAAATACATGAAAATGAAATAAATACAAATTTTAATTTACTGGAATTGATCATTACTAATGTATGTCATAAAATGACGTTCACGTTATTAATTTAGTTAAGGGCGAAGTATAAGTTATTTCCTAAAATATGCTTACTTATAAATATCCCTAATGCATTTATCGATTTTTTCTCTTCAATTAATGCGTATTCAGTTGTTTGTAATTGTGTTTGTTGTTGTTGTGGTGCACCACCGAAAGTTCGTACCATATTATTATTATTGGAATTAGTTTGAATATAACCGGATATATTATTTTTCAGTATATAATCAATAATATCAATTAATTTAAATAAACCAGTAAGTATTACATCATAATTGAATATTGTCTGAATACATTTTTTATTCCAAATTGGTCGTAACAATCGATTAACGTATAAATAAAGTCCCGCATGCTTCGCCGAATAAGATATATTAGTTGATTCAAATGGTTGACGTGGATTCATTATTGTAGATTGATTTGATACTAAATAAAAATTAACGAAAAATAAAAATATTTGTTTATTACCACCAGAAATAAAAAGTAAATTTAAAAAAAACTACCTGGACTTAAAGAATATTGAGTTTGTTGACAAAGACTCTGTTGAACAGATGATGCGATGCGTGAATTTTGAAATGGTGCTAATGCAATATTTAGTGATCCACACTGTTGTTCTAAATGGAAAAAAACTTATTTTTTTATCAATAATATACTTATGCCCGCATGCACGGAAACACGCTTAAACGACCGCTAACTAAAAGCCCATTTACTGTAAATGGACTTTTTTAAAAAAATTCCTATGCTCGAAAAAATTTAGTAGATCTTTTATGAAGATTTAGATTATTCTAAAGTAGATTTTAAGCTACAAATTGTTTCGTGCATAGCAATTTTGGTTAAAAGTACTTTTAAATAAAATTTTTCCTTAAAAGAGCATTTAAGGTGTGTATTTAAATATTAATATTACCAGTGTAGGAGGGATGCACACCGAAATACGATTCGGGTTGATTTGTTAAATATTGTTGTGTGCCTATTTTTGGTTCTCCGCCATATAATAAAAATACTTGTGTAGCCCATTTTGAAATTTCTGTAACCGTGTTTATTGGCGAGGCTTTACATGCTAAATATATACTACTGGCACACACTTGATGTTCCGATTGAATTTGAAAATAGGCTTTAATTGCTTCATGATGTGGTCCATTACAAGCAATTAGTAATTGTTCTAATAAATCTGTAGGCTGTAATAATGCAATTATATATACACCTTGATTTGTTAATATTATCACTTTCGTATTATTGTCTTTAATAGATGTGTTAATAACACCACCACCACCGTCACTATCTCTATTTGATAATATGGAAGATGCATTTTTTGTATGATTTATTTGATATTCCGCTATACCCCATACTTGCCCATTCAACGGCAATAAAGTGGAGGATTCAGCTAAATATTGTCTCCATGGAAATGGTTCTGAACTCAATGACCATAATAAATCTTGATCTTGTTGTCCGCTCTGTACCATTAATAATGTACCATGTTTATAAAAGGCTGAATGGACTTGCCGTGGCTTGCCAATGGTTGTATTTGGTGTATACCCGGGTGGTAAGCGTACATGCATTAAATATAAATGTTGTGGTTTTAATGCGTCTAATGACACTTGATTTGATGATGTATGACCACCAGTTGATAGGTTTCCATCATGTAGCGGTATTGTTGAAAAATAAATACGTACACCTGCATGTGTTATTGCCAATAAATGTAAATTAGGACTATCATCCACGGTAAGTGGGCATAAAGCAATAATCGGTTTAAAAACCGATATATCAACAGTTCTAATAACAAAAAACATGAATTAAATTTCGTCTGCTATTAATTATTATTGTATTGTTAATAAAATCCAGATAAACGGCATACAATAAATACATACTTCAAAATATTACCAGCATTCACTGCTATATCATTTTGTGAAATACGAGTTATACGCCTTGTTGTATTACAATCAACACCTAAATCCCATGCTTCAATAGAACCCTTTTCTGATAATGTATATAATAAGTTTCTGGAGTTGTCAACCGTTATTTTTGCTATTGAATCAGTCTCCTAAACCATAAAAAAAAAACAGTACATCAAAATCATACGCTGATATACAACATATAGGAGAATTACCGAAAACACTTTTAAAAATCCTGGGATTATAAGCGACACTAAACCTTGTGAATGATTAATTTTTTTACAACGTTTGCCAAACCAATTTGATTCCGCTTGATAGCATATTTCATACAAACAACCATCACGACCACCCAGAAATATACGATTATCATCTGTTCCAATAATTGTTGTTATTGAAACATTATCGGTGTTTATAATAAATATTGGTTTATTCATTAATTGCATTTCTTCATTGCCGCTCAATGAAGACGAATTATTTATAGATGTTGTTGTTGAATTAAAAGTAACGCCTAATACAATAATTTCAACTGCCGTTGTTAATATTAATAAATATTGAACGTCTGCTATAAAAACACCTGGCTTTGGTTTCACCAATCCCACACTAATAATTAATTGATTCAAACCATCAAAATACGCTACATCACGATTTTGTTCATAGGCCCATATCTGAAATTAAGATAATAGTTTCACGAATTCATTTATAATAATTTACAGCAGTTTATTTAAACAGGTTATTGCAAAAAACCAAATTTACATAAATATCAGAATCTATAGTTAACCAGGCACGTCCAATTTCTGGAAACAATCCCATCATGCAATGACATTTTATATCTGCAAATATTTTTTAAAGATATAAACACACATTTTTTTTAAATAAGAATATTTGTATTACGTTTAAAATGTTCCATAATTTCGGGTGGTATTGCAACCTTTGTAATTGTTTCAATTTGATTTAGATTTGTAAAACCCATAGATAATGTTGCTAGATCTTGGTAATCATAATCATTCAAACCACTGGCAGTTGGTATTCGATGTAAACTAATTCCAGTTACCTATGAAAATGGTATGATACATTTTGTTAAACATAAAAAAAATGACTGAAATGTAGTTTAGCACTTTCCGTGGGGACTTAACCAACCAACCCCATATTTCAAATAAAATATTATTTTAGGTTAGAAATTCTATGCACCACCGGTAATCAAGATTTTAATTCATGTAACATGTACTAGACTAATAATGCTTTTTTTAATATAAATAACGAATTTATTCGA
Source organism: Dilophus febrilis (assembly GCA_958336335.1). Taxonomy (NCBI): domain Eukaryota; kingdom Metazoa; phylum Arthropoda; class Insecta; order Diptera; family Bibionidae; genus Dilophus; species Dilophus febrilis. The sequence continues at coordinate 46,767,170 of OY284471.1, read as the reverse complement.
GTTGTATTTAATAAAAAACTGTATAATATGGTAATATCAAATTACTTTACTATAAACTTAACTATAAAATAATTGAATGATTGTAATGTATAATAATTATTACCTCCAACAAGCTTGGTGCGGTTGAATCAAATAGATCATGACGATCTAACATATTTCCTGCATATTCGATCCAATCATACTGTCCAGCGCCAGAGATTTCCAATATATTCATGTTTTTTTTTAAGTAAATGTAAACTTAAATTGATTTAATTAATACATAAACTGCAAACATTAATTAATGTACAATTTTACTTTTTTTGTTTTTTTGTTCTATTTTTCGAAGTTTCAGTTTAGAAAAACGATGGTGTAATTTTGTGGATTGTGGCTGGTGGCTGTAGCGGTTGTAGTTGTAGCGGTTGTAGTATAATTATAATAATAGAAATAAAGCCTCGATTTCTATGAAAATATTTTATTTATCACAAATATGATATTTGTGATATAAAAAAAAATGTGCTTTTTCTGAAATTTATTTTGCCTGGATAAAAAAACCGAAATTTAATAATAAATACCAATTGCTGTTAAATAATTCCATTTTTTATTAGTTTGTAAATTAACTGGATATTTTATTATTATGAAATTAAATCATAAAAATTAAATAAAATGTAAATAAAATGAAAAATGAAGTTTGGACGACGGTCAGCCGACGGCAATAGAAGAAAAAATATCAATGTCCGCCGTCAGTCCGCCGTCCAATATTCATAAAAAGCACCGCCATTGAAATGCATGTATTTTCAATTTGACATTTGCCGTCGTCTGCCGTCGGCATTTCATGAAAAGCATTACTTAAGAGAGAAAGATCAATAGTAGAATGAATAAATGCGATGTTGTGTTCGGTAGCTACGATCTGATCAATCAGACTGCTCTAAATTCAGATTTGTCGTTCGTTATCTTATTTTCAGATTGATCAGACTAATCTAAATGCGTTCGTTATCTCCAGTCAGACTGATCTGAATAATCAGTAATTTTTTCAGATTTTTCAGATTGCACACAATATTATTAACACAAAAACGAATAAATTTTATAAAATGACAAATAGAGAGATATATTTGTTGTTTTTGTTGCAGTTTTATTTAGTTTTGTTGGTTATAAAACGCACACACGCACACAAATAAAAAATTAAATTTCCAACGATCTATTTACAACGTGCACGAAACGTCAACTAAGATTTTGATGAACGCCTTTTCAATTTTCATTCATCAAAAACATGAAAGTGTAAACGCCAGCTAAAGTAAGGCTTTTTATGAAATGCCGACGGCAGACGACGGCAAATGTCAAATTGAAAATACATGCATTTCAATGTAGGTGCTTTTTATGAATATTGGACGGCGGACTGACGGCGGACATTGATATTTTTTCTTCTATTGCCGTCGGCTGACCGTCGTCCAAACTTCATTTTTCATTTTATTTACATTTTATTTAATTTTTATGATTTAATTTCATAATAATAAAATATCCAGTTAATTTACAAACTAATAAAAAATGGAATTATTTAACAGCAATTATTAAATTTCGGTTTTTTTATCCAGGCAAAATAAATTTCAGAAAAAGCACATTTTTTTATATATCAAAAATATCATATTTGTGATAAATAAAATATTTTCATAGAAATCGAGGCTTAACTCTCATATTGAAATTGTATATTGTAATTTTTTTGTTATATATGAAAGTTCAGCGATTTTGTAAAAGTAAGTTAAGAAAATTTGGACCCCCCAAACTATTTGGAAAAGTTTTGTTATGTTTCCAGTTTAAATTAAATTATTTTCATATTTTCATTTTATTCATTATTAAATAATACAATAAAAGTTGTATAGTTTCTGATTATATTAATACATACAAAAAAATACATAACAAAATATTTTTACATTAGGATAACAAAACTATACAGTAATAGAATCAATAATTGGACGCAGTAGCGTAAAAGAGCTAAGACATTTGCATGCATGTTCTACGTTCGGCGTGTCTGCCTACAGATTAAACTTAATTAAATATAATGCATAAATATAAATAATTGAAATCCATATATAATTTATAAAAGTTTAATGAAAAAGTTGCGTTAATTTTAGTAAGTTGAAAATAAAACAAAAATTCGGAAGTTACCGCCATTTTTTAATATACTAATTGTATAATTGTAACGTGTTGTATTAAGAGTATCATTAAGGAATTGATGTGATTCTCAAAATAATGTTTATTAACGGTAGCAATTGATTTTTATAATATTTAAAAAATGGATACCATTGAAACTGTTGAAAGTAATGTAGACATGGAACTGAATGTTGAAGCGGGACATCAAGGTTCCATTAAGAAAGATATAGAAATAAAAGAGTTTATCGGAGCATTACGTTTAGATATTGATGATGATGATGATGATTTTGATTCAAATATTAAGGTAATCCAATCGCCAAAAAGCATTCATGAATTGGATTTAATTAATGTTGCCGAAAAAATTGCTGATACTGTCGTCGATCAGCAGGATGGTGAAATAGCAGAAATGAAAAAAATAATAGAAGAACCATCAGGTGATTTCGAAAGCAATATGAATATTGAATTAACCGATAATTCAGCAAACATTGAAATAATATTACCACTAATTCCCGATACCTACGATAATTGTCATTCAAGTGTTGATCTGAATAGCAACGATCAAAATGTTTTATTGATAGATAGTGTTACCTCAATTATGCAATTGAATGATCCAGGTCCAGGTAATGCTATCAATATTCAAGTTGAACCAAGCTCAATATCCTCTTCATTAGAAGAAAATATACCGGATATACATAACACATTTATTTCAGATATTGCTACAACCTTGCAACTACAATTAAATGATAATAAAATAGAAAATGATTTCCATAATGAAACAGGTGTGGTTATGGAAAATCATATACATACAAATGTTAAATCTAATATAGCAAATCCAATATTGCTAAATACAAATAAAGTTAAACATTTAGAAAATATGAAGGACGATGATAACAATACGAATAATTTATCTGAATGCAGTATGGTTTTGCAGTCAGAGATTATAATTGACAATGAAAATCAACCAATTAATAGTTCAAGTGATACATTAAAAATTATTTCAGCTATGAATAATGATGTGCAAAGTGATGAATTGGAAGTAACTATAGAAAAAAGTACTGATACGACAGCAATCCATTCCGCAATTACAGACAATGTAGATCTGATATATAATAATGTAAAAAACCCCGATTGTGTTGATGGTAAAGATTATAATCTAAAAATAGCCAATTATTTCGAAATTCCAGATTCTCAAAATATCGAAAGTCTAGAAAATCTAAACGTGCAAAAAATAACTTTAATCAGAAGTAAAGAGAATGAAATCAAATCAAAAATAGAAACTGTTGATAAAAAAAACAAAGATGTTGTCGAAAACGTTGAAGACGAGAATATAAATAAAGCATCAATTAAGTATTTGGTAGACACGGTAAATAGTGACATGCCCGATAATTTGTCTAATAATATGGGTGAAATTAAATGTGATCAAGAAAAAAATTGCGTTTCAATGCTAGAAATTGATAATAAAGAAACATCAACTGCACCTATAATTTTAAAAATCAATAATAAGCCAATTGGTGATAATAATTTAAGGAGTGAAAATTCTGCGCCTAAAAAGATATTTCAAAAACCCAATTTTATAATTAACGATGAAATTATAACCTTAAGTGACAGTGATAGTGAAGAAAACGAATGTAAAAAAGGAAATGACGAAATAAAAGATATAAATGAAACAGATAATATCGACAAGGAACAACAATTATTAGCAACATTAAATAACGTACCAATATCTTTACAACCAGATGAAGAACTAGCGGTAATCGTCCCAGAAAACCTCAAATCGCATGAAAAATTACAAGAAACATCAGAACAAAATAATCAATCGGTAATTTTACTAGATAGTGATGATGAAAAGGAACAACATTCATTTTGTGTACCCTCGCCATCCGATTCATTTGAATCTGACAGACGAATGACCTTAGGCGATTTATTAAATTCACCACCACGACCATTATCACCAGAACAAAATTGTACAAAATCACCACCGGTAACATCACAAAAAGAAAAACGCCAATTAGTAACTGAAGACATCATTATGTTAAGCGATAGTGACGAGGAAGAACTATATAAAAAAATAACTAATATGCCATCCGAAAATTCAAACTTTATAGAAAATAATAATAAAGATATAGAATCAGAAACCGTTACAGAAGATGTTGATCAAAGCAAGGAATTACATTTAACTAATTGCTTAGAAACTGCTGGTAGGTTTGTCATATAAGTTTAGAAAATTTTTAACCTGTTTTATATAATAATATATTAAAATATTTTAGGACCAACTATTCAAAATCAAAATAAATCCAGTATTTATGATTGTGTTAACAGTCTATGTAAAAGAAAATCGAATGAATACATATGTTGTCCATTATTTGTGCTTAACTATTTCGATGTGTTTATAAAAAAAAGGACACAATACGTTTGTGAAGATTGTTTTGATGAAGCTTTAATGGCATACAATCAAAATACTGAGATGTTATTGAAACAGCAGACGTTGTTTGATAATCCATTTGTTGAACGTCCTGTTGTTCTCGATATATGTGATAGTGATGATGATAATGATGTAGACGATGGTGCATATGGTAACGAAACCGTGGACGAAAATAATGCGATTACTCAGTATGGTAAACAAATACTTAAAAAGGGCGTATTGAATACAATTGAAAATGAATTAGAATCAGTTATTACAGAAACGTTTGAAAAGATTAACATAAAGGGTCAAGTTGAAAAATCAATAAACATTATTAAAAATAAATTAAATGCGAATGAACGCATGGGTAATGCATTAAACGATAATCTAAACAAAGTCCAGAAAATTGCAGATAACATGTTTTATAAACTAAGTTATATTATGAGTCGTAGTGTGCGAATTAAAACAGTGACCCCATATGATGCAAATACAAATAAACCATATCAAATGTCAAATACTATAGCTCAACCGATTGAGAAACGTGAAATAACTGTACATGAGATTTTATATCCAAAATTAAATACACATGACATGTACTATGCTGTACGATTAAAGCTATTGAGTTCATGGACACCTTGTCACATTCAAGAAGAATTGGATAGCGCTATGGTAAGCACTTTTACCATTTTGAATGAAATTAATTTATATCTAAATTGATATTTTTCTATTTGTATAAATGGATTTTAGATGTCAAAAAAAACATATAAAGTTAAATTTTTACGTCAACAAGGTATGCTGTATAATTATCTTCTTGGTAATAAAATTGCGTATGGACATCCACCACGTGTTAAGGTGAAAGTTGGTAATGTCGAAATTGAAACAAAGAACGAAGAATACATTTATATTGTTAATATTTTATAATCTTTGTATTTAAAGGTACACGTGTGATTGCGTTAAATTCGGATCCATCGACTCCAAATGCTCGCCCAGCATTCTTTCCAGGAGTAATTGCTGAAGCATTGAATTGTTTTAATAATTACCGTTATTTGGTATTTTATGATGACGGTTATGTCTCATATGTATCACATAATAATATTCGTGTTGTATGTGAACAAAGTGATTTAGTATGGGAAGATGTACATATACATTCAAAAAAATTTATAAAGGAATATTTAACACAATTTACCAAGGTTCGTCCGATGATTCAAACTACACTTGGACAACGACTTATGGTGGAATACGAAAACAGATGGTTAACCGGAGTGGTACGGCAAATCGATGCAAGCCTCGTGAAAATCTTTTTTGAAGATGTAAATAAATTGGAATGGATTTATCGCGGTTCAAAACGTTTTTCATTATTATTTAAACAAAATAATAATTATCCAAATTCCATGATAAAATATGTTAAAAGAAGTGATGCTGAATTACTACAATTACGTCCATCATTATCAAAGGATAATATATTGGTTGAAGAAGAAAAGGAAAAAATGATAGATGTAAAAAACCAATTAACAAAACAACAAGCACTTCAACAACCTAAAGAACCCGTTCCACAACGACGAGAATTACAATCAAATAAAGCACCAGTATTCGTTATACCTAAACCTCAAGTTCAACAAGGGCAATTGCCTAACAGAGCAGGTATTTTACCACCAAAACACCAACAAGAGCAACAACGATTAATTCAACAACAATTTGCACAGCAAAAAAATATACAACAACTACATAAAAATCCGCAACAACAACAACAACAACAACAACAATTACAACAACAACAACGGCATCAAAGACGGTTGCAACATTTGAATTCTATACAGCAACAACAGCAGCAACAACCTCAGCGTCTACAATATAGATCATTGTCATATAACCCACCACATTCATTACCAAACCCTCAACATTTACCCGAGGTACGCCGTGCAGTAGCTAGAAAAAGTACGATTAATGTGCCATCCACTTTTAATACTCGTAAATCATATGATATAATAGATATGCAACCAAAGGGTAAAGTCGTATATTATACGGCTAAAAAGCATGTACCACCCAAAAAATATCAATTACACAATTGTAATTCAAGTTGTTTGTATAAAATAACACATGATCTATCTGGATATAATTTATTGGCTAAGCCCTTATTGTCCGGCTGGGATCGAATTATTACAATTACAAAATATAATCGTAATATTATATATCGAGCACCATGCGGGCGTCGATTATATACCATGGGTCAATTATACACATATTTACGTACCACCAACTGTTCTTTGAACGTTGATAGTTTTGATTTTGATTCTACATTAAATTGTCTGGCTGAATATATTGTTGAAAATTGTTTTTATGAAGATGCGGTAAGTATTTCTATGTAGTACCACTTAATATCTAATTCTGTAAAACAAAATAATTTAAAAACTACTTCATTTTTTATTATTTTCGTTATTCATTTTTTCGAATATTTATAACACCTAAAATATTAAGTATATTTTAAATTATTAGGTCTAACAAAATTAGATGTTATAACGTGGGCTCGCATTTCTAACCTTATTTTTTTTTAAAATACTATATGAAGATTTTTCTTTTCAATTGATTTTCGTTTTTATATAACGTTTAGGATATATCAAATGGTTTAGAAAATATGCCGGTACAATGTGTAAATTGTTATAATGACGAAGAACCACCGCCAATTGTATATTCAGCCAAACGAATACCAAATGAAGGTGTTCCATTAAATTTAGATCCAGAATTTTTATGTGGTTGTGATTGTATTGATGATTGTATGGTAAGATAATTATAATTCAGTATGATATAGTCCGATATTATATGATCAAAACTATTTAGTACATGCTCAAATAACACTTAACCATTTAGTGTGTTCAACTGAAAGCAAAGCATTTAAATATTCTGTATTGCATTTAGTTTATAATCGATATCTTAAACAAAACACTTAATAATATAATAATAGCATAAAATGATTCCATATCTTAGGATAAATCAAAATGTCAGTGTTGGCAATTGACGCTGCAGCATGTTAAGAAAAATAATCCAAATCGGGCTGTTAATTCAATAGGATATGTGTATAAACGTTTACATGAATCGGTTACAACTGGCATTTATGAATGTAACATACGATGTAAATGTAATCAGAATTGTTTGAATCGTGTGGTACAACATCCATTATTAACAAAATTACAAGTATTTAAAACAACTGACCGCGGCTGGGGTTTACGATGTTTAAATGATATACCAAAAGGTAGTTTTGTTTGTGTATATGCTGGCGATTTACTAACTGAAACGAATGCCAATGAATTCGGTGATAATTACGGTGATGAATATTTTGCTGAATTAGATTATATTGAAGTTGTGGAAAATATTAAAGAAGGTTATGAATCGGATGTTAGAGATACATATGACGATGATGAAGACAGTGACAAATCGGAAACAAACGGATCATTTAATAAACGGCGCCGAAATTCAGATGATGATGAATTTGTTAGTAAAACGGTGATTGATACTGAACGTTGTGTGAAAACACGTTATCAAACAAGACATACGATAGATGAACCTTTTAATAATAGTAGTATCAATAGCAATAATGATAATAATAATGATGGTTCTTTAAAAGCGAATGCAAGCAATAGTGGTAGTGATACATATGTTATATCTGACGATGACGAAGAACGTGCACCAATGAATTTTGAACCTAAAGATTCCATGAGAGCATATGGAGATGGTAACTCCAGACGTAAATCTATACGAAAATATTTTGGTAAAGATGAACAAGTATATATTATGGATGCCAAAAAAAGTGGCAATGTCGGCAGATATTTTAATGTAAGTATTTATTAAACACAAGTATAAAAAAAAAGTAATGAACATGTGGTTCGTTTTTATTTGTTGTTTTAGCATTCTTGTTCACCAAATTTATATGTTCAAAATGTGTTTGTTGATACTCATGACTTACGTTTTCCATGGGTTGCATTTTTTTCTTTAAATAAAATTCGTGCTGGTTCTGAACTAACCTGGAACTATAATTATGATGTTGATAGTGTACCAGGGAAAAAAATATTTTGTAAATGTAATGCAGAAAATTGTCGTGGCCGTTTGCTTTAAAATTAATTGAAATTCAGCAAAACTTAAATTATCGAATACAATACAATATTTTTACACTAGTTGTAAATCTCAATATGTTTAAGCTTTATTGATAATGTTTAATTAAATATATGAATAAAGTACGTTTTTTTAAATAATTGTTTTCATTTATTAATTCATTAATAGGTTGTTGATGATTACATCCTATATTTTATTAAAAATTGAAGAAAAAAACATCAAAATGAAGAAATTAATTTTATTTTTTCATAGTAATAGACTGTACTTATAATAATAAATATTAAACACAATACAATAACATAAATTATCCTAATAATTAGTGATGTGGGGGAGGGGGGGGGGGTTGTTTGGGGTGTTAAGTGGATTAGGTTTCGGATAGCAGAAATAAATAAGATAAATAAGATTGTATAAGTGTTTTTCTTTTATTACTTCCACTACTCTTTACGTATTCTTAGTTTGTTAACCGACCATTTACCATAAATCAATATAAAAAGAAAATCACAAATAACACAATCTTTTATATTATTTTTTTTGGGGTTAACAAAGTCTCTACACGATTCTTATCGATACCTAAAGCAGTCGTCAACAAACGTACCATACATTTTTGTTCCTGCACTTCACCATTGTCTAATAAAAAAAAAAATAGGACCACAAATAAGCTTGATAAAATAGTGAAAGAAAAATTATCTCACCATTCGAAATATCATCATTTGTAATTTCTTTTTCCAAATTTAATTTTTCTAATGCAACCATTGACATGCCTTCTTCAATGGTACCTTCCGCAATAAAACGATAAATTGTTACCGGTTTTGTTTGCCCCATGCGATGACAACGATCTTCTGCTTGTTTATCATTATATGGATTAAAATCAATATCATGTATAATGACAGTATCGGCAGCAGTCAAATTTATCCCAAGTCCACCAGCTTTCGTTGACAATAGAAATACAAATATTTCGGAGTCCGTCATATATTTATCAATCAGTTCTTGACGTTCCGTAACCGGTGTACTACCATCTAAACGTAAAAATCGATATTCCCGTATATCTAAATAACGTTCCAAGATGTCTAACATCATTGTAAATTGACTAAATATTAGTACACGATGTCCATTTAATTTTAATTGAGGTAATAATTGATCTAATTCATTAATTTTTCCTGAATTCAATATTAATTCATCCGGTATGGGCATATCAAATATATCCTTAAATTGAAAATGTTGTTCTCCCATCAATTTATCATTCAAATTTTATTAAATATCCTACATTTTATTACTTACATAACGTTGCATTGTTTGAAACAATTGAAAATCAGATAAAATTGCCAATTCTTCAAATATATATTTTGCATTTGGAGTTTTTTTATATTCAGAATGTTTTGCTAAACGTTGTGCTACTTGCATTACGCATTCATCTGAATAATAATAACGTTGTAATAAAGGATGATTTGCTAATTTTCGCATATCCATCATAATGGACATTCCACTTATTTCAACTGTCGCCTTAACAACGCCCTTTTCACTACTATAACATTCAACTAAATCCATATACTTTTTTTTTTGATATTCTAACAATGGAATTTTTTTCTGAAATTATTAATATATGGAAATGTGTGAATATTATTTAGCCTTGCGTTCCCATTTCGATATTTTGAAATAAAATATGAAAACATTTTCACTTACAGATATTTCAAACTTTTTGGGTAACGCATTCAATACGTCTTTTTTTAATCGTCGTAATACAAACGGTTTCATAATACGTTTTGCTTGATCAATTTGTGTTTGTTCAAATGAACCAATTTCATCGGAATTTATCAATTTCTATAATAGAAATAATAATATGGAAATGACTATAACATATTTTAATTAAACTTAATATAATTACATTTTTCTGAAATAAACTTTTAATATCTTCAGCTTTATTAGCAAATAATGATGGCATTACAAAACATAACAGTGACATTAACTCCAAGAGACTATTTTGCAATGGCGTACCGGTTAGCAATAGACGACGATCGGAATTAATACGTATTAATTGGGCATAACGTTGCGTTGTCATATTTTTTAACATATGCGCTTCATCAAAAATAACATAATGTAATCTGATAATTCGAAACATTTTGCGTTCTTCCGGTGACGAACTAACCATATGATATGTTGTTAAAATTACGTCAACGTCTTTAAGTCCACCGGCACGTGCCCAACTTATACGTAATACTTTACGATCTGTGGCACTACCATAATACTTTTCAACACGTAGTGTTGGACACCATCTAGGAAAATATATAATGTTTTTTTAAAAAACATACTTAAATTATTTATAAACATACTTAGATAATTCCAATTCCCAATTGTCTAAAGTTGAAGACGGTACAATTATTAAATGGGTTGCTTTTGATTTTTGCTTTTCTTTTAAATATGCTAAAAATGCAATAACTTGAATAGTTTTCCCTAGCCCCATTTCATCAGCCAATATTCCATTCATTTCTTCTTTATTCATTAATGCCAGCCAATTTAAACCAACCATTTGATAATCTGCTAATTTACAACTACAAGATAGAAGAATAAATGTTAATTTAAATACGTATTACTAAAGTGTGTTTGTTGTTTTCTTACTTTGGATTCAAAATTGATGGTTGGGTTACAATGTTACGGCTATCACCAACTACTGTTTCTAATCTCTGTACGATACGATTACATTTTTTCATTACAGTTGCGACATTATTACGACGTGCTAAATATTCTTGACAGGCATTCAATAAATCTGATGATAAAAATTTATGATTTTGTAATTTTTTCACTAAATCTGCCCAATCACGAAATGGTCTCAATTCCATAATACAATCAATTTTTTTTGTTGAACACGTTTTAACACATATTAATTCATTAACGGAACCATTATTAATAAAGTCAAATACATTTTTACGATCTTTTGTCATAAACGTTGAATATTCTGTATCACTATCATCATCACTATCAAATACTCTTTCGGTAGGTTTCTCTTGATCATCACCACTATCATCGCTACGTTGTTCCACATATTCTTTTGTTTTTTTCAACTTTAAAAAACTTTGTCCATTTTGAAATTGTTTATCTACTGGTTTTTGGTGAGTTGCTGTCGTTGATGATGATAATGAAGATGATGACACCGATGATACTAATGATCCAATAGATGCGTACCTATTCATTGATGACGTTGACGATGTTTGAAACTGAGCATTTGAAAATGCAGTTGCAATACCCGGTGTACGTATTGCATTTGAACTTTCCGAATAAGCGGGTATTGCGTTAGGCAACCATTCTGTTTTTGTATTATTAAAACGTTTTTTAAATGCACAATGTTCTTGAAGATATTTTACAGATTCTTCGACATTCCAATTACATGTTACTAATGCATCTTGACATACCTAAACAATAATGGAAATTGTAATACCAGGTATTGTAGAAAATGTATAAAAAGAGGTGTTCTTACCATTGTATCATACATTGGTGCTTTTTGTTTAACGGCAATTAAACGTGCTTCCCGATCGCGTATCATGGAAATATTTGCCGAATCAATTGTATCAGTACCCATTTTTTTAAAATGTTTTGTTGGTGTACAACTTTCATTACTGCTATTGCTATCGTCTAATATATGAATACGTCTTTTACCGGGTACCAATTTAAGCTCTATAAAAGTTTAACCAACATCTATTTATTAATGAAAGTTATACTCCGAACAAAATGGGTTTGGAATATATGTTAAAACAAGGAATATGTAAATATACAGAACAACATTATATATGTGTCGAGGTCAACTTTAAAGGTACACAAGAAATAATGATAAAACACTCATAAAATATACCTGCAGCATGTTGATTTTCGGGCTTACTATTATGCTGAATAACATTTTTAGATTTTTGAAACCGATATTGCCGTAATGAACTGCCGACACCATTACTGCTACTGTTATTAATTCTGCCTTCATTGGCCATTTTTTTAATTTTTTTCACTTCAGTTATTGTAACTCTAATTAAAAAAATTATTCAATGATTAATTTAAGCTTGTTTTTGTTAAACTTTAAAAAAAAATCGGTTCCCCGAAACAATACAACACAACCCCTTGACTTTTTCTACTTCACCATGAGTTGTGTATTAAAATTTATAAATGAATTGATTCTTGTGGTCTTGATTTAAAAATTTTTATTATTCTCAATGGGTAAAAATCTTTTAACTTTATGCAGAGTGAATTCGAAACCAAATTTTGGAGTGGTAAATGGTGGTTGATTTTTGACATTAAATGGAGGGGAATCGAGCATTAAGTGCTAACAATGTAGGCATATTCCAATAGAAATAAGAGAGACTAGAAGGCTCGTGAGAGTCAAAAAACTGACTCTGCTATTGAAAATAAAATTAATAATGCTATTGACTTAAGTGACTCGATAGTGACATGACTATTTCGTCATATTTTGAGAATTTTTAATTTCGAATGAATGAAAGGGGAACAAATTGAGTAAAAATAGTAGAACACACCATTTTATGACGGTATGAAACCGGTATAATTTTAATTTTTATTATTCGAATTGGCAAATTGCAATTCCATGAATATAAATGAAAAAGCGACTATTATTCCACGGTCCACGGGTCCACGTCCACGCTACGATAAATTCATCCAATATTCCCGCATGTAATATTATGTAAACATTTATTGACAAATGACAAACAGTTGGAGTTTACGAATTTACAGGAACGAAAAAGTAAAAAATGTCCAAGGCATTATTAAAACGTAGTTTACAAATTGTTGAAGAAACGAATAAATTAGAAAAAAAAGTTAAAATTGGTAATCTATAAATTAATCGCTTATCAAAACAATGTTATTTTAATACCACCGATTATTTTTAGGCAAAATCTCTGTTACAGATGTGGAGCGCAAATTACGAAAAATTAAAACAGATACCATAAATAATAGGTGGCAAAATAGAACGGAAGATAACGTTAAAAAATTACTTGGTTTAAGTGCTGTCGAATTAGATAGTAAGATGACAAGTAAAGTATGTTTCCTATAAATTTTTTGTATTTTCTTTATTGAACTTGTTTTTTTTTTTTATTTAAAGATTCTAAAACGTGCGCCAATAGAAAAAATTGCTGATCTAGTGGTGAACCACAAATCGATTAATAAAAGTGTATTTTCCGAAGAAGATTTTCGTAGATTCGAACGAGACTATTTTTGTAGTTAATAAATAAATTTAATTTAAAAATACTAATTATATTGATTTAATTTTAATACCAAAATGTTTTCTTTGGTAGTCGTGTTTCAACAATTCCCATTTGGTTCATTATGTCCATTTCGAATGTTTGTAATTCTGGTTTAAACGTTATTTCACTTAAAATTTTACCTTTTGTATCTTTATCCCGTTCGATGTATGCTGATTTCGATTTATAATCCATTGTTTCGTAATGACTAATGGGTAATGGTATAATACGTCCGGTACGTAACGAAACACGAACTTTATCACCTTCTTCGGTGAAACGCCATTCAAATTCTGTTATTTGTAAATCGGATGGATCTACTAATGCAATATCAGTTGTTACTAATAATGGTGCTTCCGATTTTACAATTGCACCGGGATAATCATCAGTACGACCAACGCGACGCAAATGACAATTTAAACCTTCAACAATGACCCAATTACGTTCTTGTAATACCTGTGATATAATCCCATGCTTGCCTTTATCACATCCTACTAAAATCTCAACCCGATCACCACGGAAATAACTCCATGTTTCTAAGGAATAATAATAATTTTATTTGATATATCAACCACAAACATCAATTGATTACTAAACAACACATTTTATATTACCGATTGGTTCGACAAATACTTTTTTACGCATTCGTCCACGTAAATTTTGTTGTTGAAATTGTGATGTCCATGGACGATTTGTTGTAAAACGAAAATGTTTTCTTTCAACCGTACGTTTTAAATAATTTGGTTTATTTGGTGTTTTCCAATATACCTATGAATTTATTTAGATATAATATAGTACACGAATGTCGAATACATAAACGATCCAATAAAGAACAATATTTTTTAAAAACACATCAAACCTGTTCCATACTCCGTTGAATGTATGTATCAGGAAAATTTGCATATCGCTTTGTTAAATCACCAACTTTATTTGACAAACGACCTAATAGAATTTGTGTTAATCGCATTTTTTTTTATTTATCGCCTTATTATTGATTTCTTAGAAAAAATCTTATCACTAGCACTACAGATTTTCCAAGATTTTAAAATCGGTAATCACACATTACATAACCTAAAACAAACGCAAATAATTGTATAAAAATACTAATAATTGTATAAATAAAATTTCAAATCAAATCGTATGTTTTTATTCGCATAAAACTAGTCTAGCCAACAGCCATCTAGAGGGTAACAAGATAATTATAAGACTGTTTCAAAAACAAAAATGTTTTGATAAAATATATTTAAATTCTCAATTGATAAAATTAAAAACAATTTAATAAATGAAATTTAATTTGTTAATTTTTGTAATTGTTTATTAATATTAAATCTAATAATAATCATATTTTATAACTTATAATTAATTATCATACTTATTTATCTTTCTTGTTATATTTATTTTATTTTATAATTACGTTATTTTTATAGAAAGTAAAAAGAATTTTATTTCTTTACTGTGATGATTAATTTTGTTACAAAGATCATAATAATGCATGTTGTATTTAATGCTTTTAATTGTCCTAATATTTTGTATTGCAAAGTAAATAAAAAAAATATAATAGTGAACTAAATTATTATTATTTTTTAGCTTCTTTTACTAATGCAATATAATGCTTATTTTATAATCACAAATTGAATGAATTTATTTACACAAATAACAAACAATTACACATGCAATCAGAAATGGAAATATTTTACGAAAATTGGCTATTGATAATTTATAAACAATTATTTATAAAAAAAAATTAATGAGGACTCATCATATGTAGAAAACAATTAATTAAAATATTATAATAGTAATTTAGTCATTTTTTGTCGTCGTCATCGTCGTGATTTTTTATTTATTATTTTTAAATTTTAAATAATAAATCACTTAATTTTTCTTTTGAAGATACATACTTCGTTTTTTGTATTATTGTAAATTAAATATTTATTATATAAATCTATTTATTTAAAATAATTAAATGAAAAAATATTAAAAATAATAAAAATAAATTACAATAACAAAATAAAATATTATTTTGCTACAATTATTACAAAAAAAAAAAAAAAAAACAATAATACAATAATTACTTGAAAAAAAATAAATACCTTTTCTAAGAATTTATGTAATTTTATCGTATTATTTTAAATACTTATGATCGTTTTTACCTTAATAGTAATTCTTTTAATGTTAAAAATTTGCAAAAAACATTTTTTATTTTCACTTAAATTACATTTAAATATAATAATTTTGTTGTTGAAAATGTCATTGCCACATTTTTCAGTCAAAATTAAATAAAAAAAAACGAAACACCCTATTTTTATACACTTATGAGTTTTTAAAATCTTATTTTTAAAATGTTTATTATGTATTTAACACTGCGAATTTTGTTGTTTTGTTTATGTTTTAATTCGCATTTAAATGTTAGTAGCATATATTTCTAATTTAAATTAAATAAGAATTTTTCTCGTATATTATAATATTATTTATTATATAAAATTTGCATTCACTGAGTTTATTGTTTTCCCCCAAAATAATTGAAATTTGTAATAACATAAAAAAGGGTTCATTTCAATACCTTCTTCTTTTCTTTCTAAGTTGTTTTAGTTGTTCCTAGGTATCTGTTCCACTGTGATTTCCGCGATCATCTGTTGATAAATTTAATGATGAATCTTGAGAACAACTTCCACTATTATTATTATTAGCAGCCAACTTAGCTGCGGCTGCATGACGTGCAGCAGCGGCTGCAGCCAAACGACCAGCACTTGAACGTAGTTCACGTTTACGTTCTGGCGGCGGTTGAATTGTTGAATCTTGAAAATCATCAGAACGTTGACGTTTGCCCCCCCGGGTACTACGTCGACTACTTGTTTGCTGTCTTTGCTTATCATTTTCATGATCCTCTTGAGATTTCTCTTGTTTATGCGACGCGCTAGCACTAGAACTTCCGCCACCACTACCGCTTGACGTCTCTTCAGATTTATCTGAAGAATCTTGTTCATTTTGTGATTCAGACGTCATAACTTGACCACCTCTTGAAACTTTTGTTGGTGCAATTAAATCTTCCAAATCCATATCTTGATCGTTTTGCTGCGGTTGATTCGGTGTAGTCATTGGTAAAGATGGTAATGTTTGGTGTTGTTGTTGTTGTTGTTGTTGAGGTGGTGAAGAAGATTCCGTAGGTGGTGACAGGGGCTTTTGTCTAGTATGAGATTGTTGTAATGGCGGGGGCGTTAGCTCTCTTGATTGTTGTTGAGATGATGAAGTGGGAAGAGGTGGTGAACCTGGGTTCATTTGATGTGAAATTGATGATGATGAGGGTGGTGTTGGTAGTTGAGGAGAGCGTACCCTTAACTGAGGCGATTGTTGCTGTTGAATTTGTTGCGGTGAAGGCGGCGGGGGTAAAACGAGCGGCGATGGTAAATTTGGTGAAGGTGGTGGCTGTGATGGTGAACGTTGCTGTTGTTTTTGATGGTGCATATTCGATTTCGGTGATGGAGTTTGTGGCATCGATGGCGACGAACGTGGCAGTGGATGATGATGGTGATGATGCTGCTGTAGCTGTAACTGCTGTGGTGGTTGTTGTTGTTGTTGTGTTTGTTGCTGTGACTGATGTGCCTGATGCAGCTGTTGTTGATGTTGTTGGTGTTGTGGATGTAATAATGATAATTGGTTTTGAGAAGATAACTGGGATTTATAATTAATAGAAGATGATGACGAAGTATGACTTAAATTTTCAGGCATATTACTTCTTGTTATTGATGCCACGTTTGATGGCAACTTTTGATTATAAGTGCCACTGCCGCTGCCCATTGCTGACGTCGAAGCGGCTATAGTAATGCTTGTTTGCGGCGGTAATGACGCAATGCTTGCAGCCGCTACCGGTGTTAAAGTAACCTTTTCTAACGTATTATCGTTTGAATTACGTGTATTACGCGTAGTAGAATGGTGATGTGATCTATTATTTTCGTCCATTAGAGATTGTAGTAGCAATTCTTCTTTCATTAATGATGTTGCTGCTGATGCAGTTGCATCATTACGTGATCGTTTCGGTTTAAATTCATCATTGCCAGATATACTGTTAATATTTAAATGCGATAGACTGGATGTTGTTGATGATGTTGGTATTAATGAGATACCGGGTCCCATACCTAAATTACGTGCAAATAGCTCTACTTGCGATTTACTTAATTGTTCGAAGGCTTCTTTCATTTCTTGTTCACGGCGTTTTGCAGCAGCTGATGTTATGTTGGACGACGATGAGGATCCCACTCCCGTATTCGAAGCCATTGCATGTGCTGTTGCTTGAGCAGCCGCAGCTGCCTGGGCGGCCATTTCAGCAAACAAGGCTTGACTAAAATCATGTGGCATTTGCATTCCACCTAAAGAGGTATCTTTTGAACCTTTCGATGATGGTCCTGGCATCGACATTTTACCTTGAGCAAATGCTTGCATTGCGGCCAAATCCGGAGTTAATGCACCACTACGAGCCAAACTTTCCATTATTTTTTTACGTTCTTTCTCGGCTTTATCCAAAGTGTCTTTGGTTGTCTGTTGTTGATGTTGTTTGCTATTACCAGACCCCCTACCATTACCGTTACAACTGCTTCCACCTGATGTAATATCAAGTCCAGATACACGGCTTAACGATTCCAATAAATGTGGATCTTGCGGTAATAATAAACTTTGCAATTGAGCTGAATTATCACGATTAATATTTCGTGAGCGACTACTACCACTTACGCTCCCGACTCCACCACCATGTGATTGGTTTATATTCATATTTGAACGTGACGATTTACCAGATTGTGATTGTCTTGTTGAATTTGATGTAGTTGATGGTGATGTTGTATTACTTGTGTTTGTTGTACCACTCGAAACGGCAGATGCAAGCGCACCTCCATTTAATAAATTATATTGCTGTGCTAATTGATCATATACCGACATAGATGGATGCGAATACGGGTTTAATCCACCTAAACCAAGAGGTGTATATAATAAACTTGGATTAGGGAATAAAAATGGTAAATTATTAGCAACTGATTGTGCCATATTTTGTGATGCATTTTTAGATGAAGATTGTTGTTGATTTGTAGCTGATTGTTGTTGATTGGATGAAGAATTACTACCATTGTTACTGGATACACCAGAACCACTAATACCGACTCCACCGCCCCCACTATTAGATTTACGTTCTTTTGATGAACCCGTATTACCTGTCCCTTTGCCAGTTAAATTACCTAAACCGGCCGCACCACCAGCTGCTGCTACAACAGCAGCCAAACTTTGGGTATCCATTCCACTTAAACCACCAAGACCAGCTAAATTTGCAAATAAATTCATATTATTTAAATTACCGAGTCCACCGATACTATTCAAGCCTGGTAGACCACCGAACGGCATTAATAATGGATTTTTCGGATCAAATGCACTTAATGGTAGGCTTGATAACAAATTTGGATTTAAACCAGCCAAACCAGCAAATTGTTGCATTGATGCGTTGGCTGCATCAATTACATTTTGTCGACTTTTCTTTGACGATGATGATTGTGATTGTTGTGGTGCATTATTACCACTGCCATCACCACCACCGCGTCCACTTCCACCTTGCGAATACATTGATTGATTTGATGGATTACCACCGCCAGAATTACGATGTTGTTGTTTTGTGGAAGTCGTAGTGGATGATGAATTATCTTGTGTTGGAGGTTTTGGTGATGGTGATGAAGGTACAATTGGTGATCGTATCATTTCAAACCATTTTGGATCCACTTCATATGAGGGATTGTCATGTAACCAATGTGTTATACGTTTCAATTGTGGTGCCTTGCTACCGGTTAATCGTTTTCCTGTAATTTTATTGATTACCGTTACCGTTTCTTCACCAGTTACATTACGTAACCCCGGAAATGATATTGAACCAATATTTGTATTACCAAGATTATTACTATTATTATTTGTTCCGCTATTATTATTGTTGTTACTATGACCACTGCCACCACCACCACCACCTGAACTATGTTGTTGCCTTGATGATGTTCGTCTAAAATCAATATTTGATGTAGCCGCTAAGGTATGATCCAACAAACTTTGTTGTGTTTGTTCAGCCAACCATTTATTAACCTTTGAATCTTGATATTTTGAGCTAAAAACAAAAATTGTATTTATCACCAAATTATTATTATTCCAAAGATTCAATGTGTTCGTAAATATGCTTACGTATTGAATTCCGCCACTTTTTTCATTTCCTCATAAATGGCTTCATATGTTTTTCGTTGGCTTGAATTTGGTGGTAATTGTTGTAAAAGTTTTTGATGTTGTTTCAAAAGCATTTGAGTATCTTGCTGGGCAAATAGTGCACTAAGACTTTCTTTTGACATTAAGTTATTTGTTGGTAAATTTTGTAGACCATATAAATTAGCAGCAGTACCCGCCGATGCTGATGCTGCAGATGCAGCATTGACCGCACTTGATTGATTTACATTTTTCGATGATAAAGAACCTATACGGTTTATTTATTATAAGGTATTAATTAATATTTGTTATATTTATATAAGTTATATTTATTTAGATTAATTAAAATAAACATGTGTAAAGTACTTTTACCAGGCACGCTTGTTACAGTGATAGTAAATGGTTTTTGGTTTGAATGATTTGACGAATTTTGTGATGATGGAGCACTGGCTGGAGTTACCGACACACTTGGTGGTATTTGTGGTTTTTTCGATGATGGTAGTGAAGGATCAGCAAATATTTTTTGTTCTTTTGCGGCTGATAAACCTAATACAATTTCATCTAACTTTTTACGACGTTTTTCTTTACCACCAGATGTTGGTTCATCAAATCGCTATTCATTCCGAATGAGGTTAATCACATTTAACATTTTCAATAATAAAAATAAAATTCATGTTTTCAAATATACTTACGTAATTATTCTTTTTCATTAATTTTGTTAACATATCATCCAATTTTCCTTTACCATGTGCAAATGATGTTGCGGAGGTTAATCCTGAATTTGTATTTGATGAGGATGACGATTTTTTTGACATCGAAAAATCTTGTACTTCACTTAAATCAACGGGATTTTTTGGCATATCATTCATATTCATTTTAGGTAAACTGTGTTTTAAGAAGAAATATAAATGTTATAC
Source organism: Dilophus febrilis (assembly GCA_958336335.1). Classification (NCBI taxonomy): domain Eukaryota; kingdom Metazoa; phylum Arthropoda; class Insecta; order Diptera; family Bibionidae; genus Dilophus; species Dilophus febrilis. Next base: position 46,746,183 of record OY284471.1, on the reverse strand, counting down.
TATACATTTCGTCATATTTATATTGTTAATGAATAAAATCGAATAAAAACCTTGATGATAAATCAATGGGTGTTAATGTACTTGAAGTACCCGGTATTATTGCAGATTTATTATAATTTGTAGATGATGTTGATGATGTACGTGGTAATGATGATGCAGTATGTTGGTGAGCTGGAGGTGGTTGTAAATTCGTTTGTGTGGTTGTCATTGCGGTTATATTTAAACGGCGTGATTCATTTACATCCGAAGGTTCATCCGACCAATGTGGTTTATTTGGTGTAACTATATATACAATGATAATTTTATTAATACTAAATACATATTTGGATATATATTAGATTACCTGTTGTTTGTGTATTATTTAATAATGCTTGTAATTTTGCGCGATCAGTTTCAACGTCAATTGCAATATGACGTTTTCGTTTTTTATTTGGGGCAGACGATAATGGTATTGATGATGTACTGGCAGCAACACCTATTGATGATGATGCAGCTGCTGCAGTAGACGATAATTGATTCATTGCTGATGAACCCATTTGATTTTGTAATTGTTTTGTTAAACCTTGATCAGTTGTTATTGTAATAACATCTGGTGTATTGCCTGGCCGAACACCTAGATTACTTACATTCGCATCGGTACTCCCACCTACGCCCATGCCTACACCACCACTATTTTGATTACCTCCAAGTTGACCAATATTGGTTAACGCAGAATTCCCAACAATCATGTTACTCAAACTTAATCCACTGATTGTACTATTCATACTACTTAGTTCACCACTTATGTTTCCGTTATGTCCAACATTACCGTAAGCCATGTGCCCACTATTTAGTAGATTGTGAGAGCCACTATTAGCGATGTTTAATGTGCTACTGTTGCCGGCATCAAAAGTCGACATTACCGTCGGTATATGTTTTACTGTTTCGTATAATGGAATGTCAAGGTCCATGCCTTGGCATCCGGTATACGCTGAATATGATTTGCCAACTGGCCAATGAGTGCGTTCTATACAATATATTAAATGACCTACACGTTTTTCTAGTGCAAAATCGCGAAACCATTTAATCTTTATTGTAATTTCTGCTTTAAATTTGGGTTTTTCTGTAATAAATAAAAAAATGTTTCTTTAATCAATTCTTTACATAACAACTTTTTACAAAATAAAGAAATATAAGAAATATATGTATTCACCTCGAATAATTTCTGGTAATTTAGCTTTTGTTATTGGTTGTATAACCTCGAGATCAGGAAAACGTGCTTTGAGTTCTTCCGCTTGTTTTTTACATTCTTCCTCAACAGCCTTTTCTTTTTCTTTCATTACTTCATCGTCATCTGGGTCACCTTTACCCTCTGTTATTTCTTCTTCATCATCTTCAGATTTTATTTTAATTGTTTGCGTATTATCGATGTCAATCAACTTTTCATCGGTATTTTTTAATGTTGGTGATTCCATTATTTTTACTGAATTATTATCTATCTTATCAGTTAGTGCTAAATCATCTGTATTATCGCATTGTGTTTTATTATGCTCTACTCCTTTTTGTTTTACATCTTTTTCATGTTCTGTGCATTCATCTTTTGTAAATAATTCAACCGATTCTGCGTCTGTTGTTGTACTATCAATAGTTATTTCTTTCCCATTGGTAACATCAGGAATTTTAGTAGTTATTTCAATAACCATATTATTTTCATTTGTAATATCGCATATTTTACCTGATTCTATTGGGTCTGTATCAATATTGCTATTACTTAGATCTGCATCTATTTTGTCAGAATGGTTTTCTTCTCGTGGCATCACATTTTTCGATGATGTGTTATTGCCGATTATAATTGATTCCGTATCAACTTTTGTTTCATCTTTTGGAATATCAATATGTTGTTGTTGTTCTTTATCGTCGGTACCAGCAACTGATTCATCATTTACTTTTTCTGTAACAATAACCGATTTTAAATCGTCTACAGATGTATCTAGAGTATTACTATTACTTTCAATAGACATATTTTCTTTATTTTTCATAGTATTTTCTACTTCAGTTTTATCGATATTATCAATTTTCATAGCATTATCTGTATTCGTTGCTCCTCTTTCATCATCTTCATCAATTTGTATTTTTTTATTATTAATAGTTTCTGTTTTTATAATTCTTTCTTTGACATTTATAATTTCAGCTTCAGTTGCTGCTGCCTGATCAACTTGAGCAGCTCGCGTCGCCACTTGAACTGCACGTTCAGCCTGAGCTACTTGTGCCGCTTCAGCGGCTGCCAATTGCTGTTGTATTCGTATGTATTGTTGTTCGATGTCGTCTCGAAATTTACGTTCGGCTTTCATGAAACTGTATTCGGGATCATTGAAAATAAAATATTCCGATTTGTAAAGACCATGCTTTAGAACAGCCCGTATTAATTCTCTGTCGTGACGTCCCGATATCCACCAATCGGGAGTATCAAAATTATTTTGACAATAATCCAAACGGTCGTCCATACGTGGATGTTTTACAACTTCACGTAATTTTGAAAGTAATTCGAGTCGATCCAATACCAATCGCGCATGATCTTCACTTATATCACTTATAATACCTTCAAGACCACGTTCTTCATCGGTTAATTTTACCCCAGTTTGACGTTTACACATGGCTATGAACACTTTATAATAATCGCTTAAAGTTTCATCTGATTTTTTATCTAGTTTGGCCATTGCCTTGAATTTCGTCCAATCTGGTGTGGATATTGGGGCATTCTGTTGTAAGTCGATACCATAACCGGTTAATACACGCAAAAAATCATTTTCTTCACGACGTGTCCATTTCCTTACAGATTCTAAGCGAATACGTTCACGGTCTTTTATAGATTGATCAATTTTATTAATATCACGGCGATCATTTTTTTGCTATAATTGTTATAGAAAATAGGAATTAAAAGAGATCATTAATATTTATATTACAATAATATGTGTTTTTAATGAATTGATTTACCAAATACATAGCTAATTTTTGCAAGTCCCAACTGGTAATTTGTGCTGCATCTGATGGACTCAATCCTAATCCAATTGAAATCATTAAACCAATATCAGCGGCACTTGGTGTTTGTCCTCCAATTGACAGTTGTCCAATAGCACCACCTCCAACTTGTTGTGACATCGCGGACACAGCGTTAACAACTGCTGTTGGTGTAACACCTTGTGATGTATTTGGCAACGATACATTCACATTTGTTTGTTTTTGATTTTGTTGTGATTGTTGTTGTTGCTGTTGGATTTTATGGTGCAATTGCTGTTGTTGTGTTTGCTGCTGATGCTGTTGTTGTTGTTGTTGTTGTTGTGTCTGTTGTTGTTGTTGTTGTGTCTGTTGCTGTTGTTGTGGATTATGCTGAGGTGATTGTTGTTGCATAGACGATGCACTTATTGTTGAAGTGCTTGTATTTGGTGTAGCAGTAATACCAGTTGTTGTTCCAAGTGCCTGCAACTGCACATATGAAGTGTAGTTAATATATTTTTTATTATAACATGTTATTTTAAGTTAATTATGTTCATTTTGCGATACCAACCTTTGCCTTTTGCTGTTGTTTTAATTCTTCCTTTTTGTAATTGCGTTGATAAGAGGTTATAACGCGCCTTAAACGTGTATTTAAATCTTGCATTGATGGCCATATAAGTTCATCAGATGTAGCATTACTACTTCCAGCCACACTTACACTTCCACCAGCGTTATATACACTATTTTCATCATCATCCAAACCTAATTATATATATATTACAAAAGGATAAAATGCAAATTTAATATTTAGAATAAAAATACTGCAATAATAAGCTTCTTACCAGAAGAACTTGGTCTTTCCAAATCACAAGCATCTTTTATATCAATTATTTTTGTGTCTTTTATATCCATAGCATCAACATCATCTATATCATCATCAATTTCCATTTTGGAATCATCTTCCAATCTATTAAAATAAACAAAAAATTGATAATTAAGTTAAATGAAATTCATACATTTTCCATCAGTTCATTTGAAATTCTAAAAAATTCCCGTTCATGATTACGTTGCTATTTAATATTACAGACCGTCATATGGATACAAGAATTTTTATTTCTGTATTCTGTAACTTATATTCCTTTGATTTATTTTTGTTACATGCAAATAAATACAATTTAATTTATAATAAAAAAAAAAGTGAAAAGCATTTGAATAATTGCAATCAGACGAGATTTTGTATTTTTACGATTATTTATTTCTACCTTAAAATAGAAGAATGGAAAATTTAGATTTGTTATCAAATAAACTACAATAAAACAGAGCAACAAAAAGAAGAAATCAATGTAGAATTTTATAAAAGTAAAATGAAAATTATATTATAGATATTTTCTAAATATTAATAAAGAAAAAAGAAGATTCAAATTAACAATTTGTCTAAAATGTTTATTATTTAACAAAAATTTCTGTTTATAAATACTTACTATATAAATATTACATTGTAAAATTTATTTTTAGTTTATTATAAGATTAATTTTTGTACGCGAATAAGACACACACACAAATTCATTATGGGGGTGTCAATTAATATAATATTGTATGGGGAATTAACTAAAAGTAATTCTAGAAAAGCTTATCAAGTACAGAAATTTAGCATAAATTTATAGCTTATAGAAAAAATTACAATGATATCAACATCCGGTTTATTATTTCAATTATAAATTCGTGCATTGTTTTCGTCGTAATTTATGTTAATCAAACCTTAAATAATATAGATTGCCTAGAAATAAAGAGAGTAACAATAATTTATGGAGAATAATCTGCCTTTGTGTTGGCGATTGGAATTACCATAATTTATGTTACGAACGCGTTTGTGTAAATAATATTATAAAAAAAAAAAATCTAATCTTCACTTTAAAATTATTTTATATCAAACAATATCGCGCGTTCTTTTCAGTCATCCAGTTATTATTCAGTAAAATGGTGTCTTTTGGACTACAACGGAGTAATGCGCCGGCAACCAACCTACAACGCCCCATAGTGTATGATGTTTTATAACATGTTCTAGTTCTATGTAGTGTCTCGCACCCATGATGTAAAAAACAATGAAATATTTATAAACCAATACTGAACGGTTTGTATCGTATGTTGTAGAATAAAACAATAACATTACTCCACACCGTTACAGCACACGATGAATAAAACACAAGATTACCGATTCTGTCGGTAGAACACACAATTCCGTTGTAGTCAAAAAGGCACCATAATCCAGTTATACAAATTCACGCGACTTAAAAAAAAATCTCACAGTTTTTGTTATTCTTCCGTTATATTTTAAATTATTGCGAATAAATAGACGAAAATAATAAATGAACCCAGCCAAAAAAATATATAACACAATTTATAAATTAACAAAAATAATTAATAAAAACAAAATTCAAACCAATAATTAACTAAATAAAAAAAAAAAAACATTTGAAAACACATTAAAAACTAAAGAAAAATAAACACAAAGTTTTGTATGATTTGTTATAGATATTGTTGTAAATATTACCAAAAAAATGTGTTTTCTGTATAATTGTGTGTAAAAGTTTAAGAGGTATAGTGTGTGTGTGTAGTATACAAGTACAAGAAAAACTTACGTTGGTATGTAGCCAGCTTCGTCCACTGGACCCAAATGTATAATAAAGCAAAGTGCTGGATCACCACGTATTGGACGATAATTTTCACATCCATGTTTATATGTTCCAATCAAAAGACTCTTGTCACAACATTTTGAGTTCCACCAAGATGTTGGCATCTGATCGTTGGTAGGCGGCGGGCAAATTGGGAGTTCGCTACATTTGTGTTTTTGTTTGCGTTTTTTTTTTTTTTAAACAAATTATTACAAGTTTAGTAATTTTGTATAGCACCCGCATCACATCGTATCGTCGCACACAAATATGTAATCGTTTTTTAAATGTTTTGTTTTTTTTTTTTTTTTGGTTTTGAATATAAAAAAAAAATTATACATAAACCCAATTTAGAATTTTGAAAAATAAATTAAAAAAAAAAAAATATATTTATATATATTTATGAAAAACAAAATAATTATGTTGTGTACAATTTTCTATTTATCTTTTTATCTTTATCTTTTCTTCAACAAATTACCGAATTGCTTTATATAACAATTAAATAATATTAAAAAAAATAATAGTGTTTTTCTTTATATTTGGAATGCATTCAATATATGTAATTTATATTATTATTAAAGTATTTTCTTGATTATTTTAGTGGATTTTCTTTTATTAAAAAATTAATAGTTTCAATATTTTGTAAAGCTAATTATGATTATTAATTTCCCATTTTTTAAGTTAATAATAATTAACTGTGGTGCCTAATATAATAATACCTTTGTCAATCATATCATATCAGATTATATGCTAGATTATTATTATTAGAAAAAAAAAGTCGAGAAGCAGAAGAAATCATCGACGAGTAGAAGTTACGCATACAAATTAAAGGGGTTTAATATAGCATCGAAAATTAGAATGAATGGAGGACTGCCACGCACGTCGATATTGATCGAGAAATAGAAACTTTCACTATAAATATTTTTATGTATTATTTTTCCGGTATCCTAATTTTACGAAAGGTTAACGTTAATTTTAATTAATTCATAATTTGAATATGTCATCGTGTAATAAAAAAAAAAAATATAAATAAAAAATTATTGAATAATAATATATGAAAAATAAAAAAAAAAAATGAAAAAGCTTGCTGCATTGGGGTGTTTTTTTTTTATAACTTTAACAGATTTTGATTGCTATTGCTTTTTGTATCAGAAAAATTGTAAATATATTCTTCATAAAAATTAATATACGATATTCATTATCTATAAAATAAAAATTAATACAATTAAAAAAAATGATGAAAATTTTTTTTTTTAAAAGCACTAATCAAAATTTCAACATTTTTAAGTGGTACGGAATGTTAATTCATTAAGAAGTGCTTTTTTTTTTTGGTTTATTTTAAGTCAAACATTGTTTTGTATTGGCTATAGGTAGAACACTTGTTTTATGGGCAAAATAAATAGCTATAATACCAGTATATATATGTATTATACTATACATCTTACTATACATCTATTATACTATACATCTATTTAATTTCAGTTAAAAAGATATTCCTTATCAAAGTCAAGATTATTTGTATTATTTTTTATATATATATATATATGTATTTTATTGCATACTTATAAATTTAAAGGTAATACGTTATCCGCAAAGTTTAAACCGACCTACATGGATATATAAATACCAGTATATATTTTTTTAAACTTCCTATATGTCCAGCTATGTCCAACAGGGAGACTCAACATAGACTCAACATATGCCGAGACAATTTTTGATTTAATAGGGCCAGGGAATCGCCTTTTTTTTAGCGATTATCATTATTATGATTATGAATATAATTCGTGGTATTGAATATAATTGAAATAATAAAGAAAAACTTATAATTTAATTTCTCCAATTGAATTCATTATAATTATATAGTTTTTATAACATAGTTTTTTTTAATAATCCTTTTTCAGAACCAGCCAAAAAAAAAAAATGCATTATTTTTGTATTTTATTTCGCGGTGAAATGGTGAAAATTATATATTGTTTTATTTTTTTTAACATCATTTAACAATAAAACAAATTCGGTAAAATTATTTTTTTGTTTTTCTTATTAAATATGCTTGTTTATATATATATATATATATATATATATATATATATATGTGTTTGTATGTATATATATAAATACATTTAATTGTATATTAAAATAAATATAGTTAATTATCAATAAATTTATTTTACAGCCAAAATGTAAATTTTTGTTAAAAAAAAAAACAGGTGTAAGAAATGCAAAATAATACCAATTTTGTGTGTAGTTTTGGAACGATCTTAAATTTGCCAAATCGACATCACACACGTCGTATTTCACAGTAACGCGAGAAATTCATAATTCATGATCAACACAATTTCTTGATATAAGAGTTTACTTAGGGAAGTCTAGAGTGATTATTTCAACATTTTTTTCTTTCTTTTAAGCCACTGTTCTTATATAAACAACAAAAACGCATTTAAATATCAATTTTAATTTAAAAAAAATGTTGCCGTGCCGATTTATTTAAATATTCTTTCATACGTCTTTCAATGTTGAATCAATGGTGTTTATAAATCTCAAATTATACAATAATTAATGTTTTGTTATTTTTATAATTTAAAATGTAAATTCAAATGCTATGGGTTTTTTCTTCCGTATATTATATATATTGTGTTTCTTGTATATATACTGTGTTTATTTTAAATGCTTTTGTATCGATCTTGTGTATAAGTTTGTGTATGTATAAAAATAATATTATAAATTAAAATTGAATAAAAAGGTAGTTAATTAGATATATTTTGAAACTTAATCCTAAACAGCAGCAATATTAACATTGAACTATACACATTTCTAAACGGTAAACAGATTGGTATCATTATATACGCCTTCGTCTATATTAATTGCAAGACAAATTGTATATTGAAGTGAAATTCCATTTACAAACTCAACAGAATTGTTGTTTTTACGAAACTGTAGTATAAATAATTATTACCTATATATATATATAGAAATTGATTACGATTGGGATCAAATGATGTAATCATTATACAAAAGACTGATACAATACTTTTGTAAGTATTATCGATCTTTTTTAACCAACCAGGTACGTATACAATTTTGCATAACAATTTGAACATAATATTCAATCGTAATTTAAATTCCTTATATTATGGTGTATTCTTAACATCAGTCCAAAATTACCTTTAGATTATTTCATTTCGATTGTGGTGTACTCCCAAGAAATAAAAAAAAAAATTGTATTGAAATTCAATCAAATATAAAAGCTTGAGATAACCAAAAGTATTCAAAATAGCCAAAAAAAAAACAAGTGTTCATTTTTTAAAAGAATAAAAGAGATAAACACAAAATCAAGCGCTTAACAACAAATTTACAAAATTAAAAAATCTATAAATTATGAAAATTAATGTAAAATATAGAGATCGCTTTAACAATCAATTTAACAATTCCAATATAAATTAAATTGAATATTAAAGATATGAAAATAACTGAAAACAAAAAAAAAGGGTAAATAGTAAAAATATTTTTTAAATCAATTAAAAATTTTCTATTGTATTCACAACATATACATATAAATATTGTAAGATTATTAATAATTTAAATGCAACGGATATTTTTTAAGGTTTGCATTCAGCTTGCAATATATGTATACCTCTGAAATAAATGTGTAATGATAACAAAAATTGTTTTAGGATATAATATTTTCAAGAACTAATATGATCGGCACAGCAATAACTTTTAACTTTTTTTTCCGTGATTCGTAAATATATAGAAATAAAAACAAAATTTGGAATATTTGGAATATGAAACACAAATAACAAATGATATTTTTTTTTAATCGAGATCCTGATTCTAAATATTACGATAATTAATAAAAAGAAAAAAAAAACAGTGATGATAATTAAAAAAAAACTATAAATAGGGATATGTGTAATTGGGAATACTGCTGTGATAATTGATAATAAAATATTGATATCATTTGATTTAAAAATATAAAACAGTATAATAATAATATTTATTAAATATATAAATATATATATACAAATGATTGTCAAAATTAACTAAAAAATTAACCAGCAAAAATGTGGATGTTATTTTTCAAGCGTTAAAACACAAATTATAGTTAATTGCAGTTAGTTTTTTTTTTAAGTTAATTGTTTTATAGCATTTCGGTAGTGGTTTTTGTTTGTATAACAAAACATTTTGTTTACAATATTAAACAAATAAATTAAATATTAATGTTTTTAAATTTATTTATAAAATATATTATTAAATAAAAAATATATTCATCTTAGCAAATTTAAAAAAAAATCAAATTTTTATATGCGAGTTTTTTTTTAAAAGCACTAGCTGAACAAATAATAAACGTATTCAAACCAGCGACTCTAAACCCGTTCCTCCACATACCCTTTTCTTAAAAGAATGCGTATATTATAAATATAAGACATAAATTAAATACATTTTCTTTAAAACAAATTGTATGAAACATCGTTTTTTTTAATTTTAGGATAAAATGCGCCTTATATAAAAATATCATTTGAAAAATTATGAGTGCCTTATATAAAGAAATAATTAAAAAAAAAAAAGCTATATAATTTTTTAGTCCCCTAATGCATATTATATTTTATCTAATTTTATTTCTTTTATGGGTCTCAAAATCTGATTGCCATCGAATCAAAAGCAAAGCTGCTGCTGCTGCTGCTGATAATTATTGAAAATTTAAATACATAACAAAGGAAATATTTTTATCTTTTTCTGTCTTTCATTTTCTTTTTTGTAAAAATTAATTTTGTATTTGTTTTTTTTTTTCGCCAAAACGACATTAAGATTAAAAAAAGATAAAGAAAAAAGACGGTTTTTTTATATTTTATTTTTTTTTTCAATAAAATTAATTATGAAAAATAAACAAAAGAATTAAAGATAATAATATAAATTCGATGTCAAACATAATTATAATAACAAAAAAAAAAAAATGGGTATTAAAATAAAAAAAAAAGACATTTTTCTATACGAAAAAAGCCTTAAATATGATTTATTATAAAAATTATTACCTTGCATTAACTCCATCATTAATTTGCTGAACTAAATCTCCGATTACTTCATGTTTAATATAGTACAGCATACGAACTCTTAATAAAACTCTGTTGAAACAATATTGTTACGAGTTATTCAATCTTATATAAAACATCAATATTTATTGGTAAATGGAAGATATTCAAAATAACTTACTTATTTGCGTGACGTCCTAAATGCTTTTTATATGGGGGTTCAAGAAAATTTTCCGCATCATATTTTTCATCTTTACTCCAATGATTTGGATCCAATAAATTTTGGGCATCTGGTACTTTATCACGCGCAGCGGCTGCAGAAGCAGCAGCAGCAGTAGCCGCCGTAACAACAGGAGCAGCGACCATTGATTCTTTTGGCCCTTTACCACCTTTACGACCTTAAAAAAGTAGTATCAAATCCAGAATTTTTTTTTTTTATGTAAGCAACAATTAAACCAAATGCGCAACCATAACCAAATAAAAGCAAAATAAAAAAAAAAAAATAAACCAAAATAATAATGATTAAAAAAATTAAAAAATAACATTTAAGCGCAATGATAATAAAAAAAAAATCAACAATAAATGAACAGACACACAACATCTTTACATAGCGTTAACAACAGTATATTAATATATACCATTCAAAATCAATCATTGACTGGGGATATTCAATCATACGACACCTACCTTTAGCATTACGTCCACGAGGAACTAAATTATGTAAACCACTATGGTTACGACTGATTTTATTTGCTTCGCCAGTTTCATTTGGTGTAATTAAATCCCATATGAAATTTTTAATTTTTTCATCACCACGATATACTTGCAGACAATATAAAAGCTGTAATGATTTATTAAAGAAAAAAATGAGAAAAATTAATTAGCAAGTCATTTTATTCATTTTAATCATATATCAATATAATATTCGGTTATTTTAACAAAAAAAAAAAAAACTTTTCAGAACTTAGAATATTAATTCAGCGAAAACCTAACAGTTTTCTCAATATTAGCATGAAATCATCATTAAAAAACTAAAAATTACAATCGTAATAATACAAAATTTAACAAAAATAAAACTTACAATTACTCGTGCACAATCTTCAATATCCGATATTTGCCAACCTCTTTTAAATTGCCCATTATCTTGTATTTCATTCCATCGGCCCCAACTAAAAATAATATAATTTATTTAATAATAACAGAATTAAGGTATTTATTAAAGGCAATTATCAACAAATTCGAAAGAAATACATAGTTAATGTGAAAATTTATCTGTAAAGGTCGAACCTGGTACGACCCCCGTTAAATGATATATTATCTAATACATATTTTAAAATTATAATATTACATTGTAATGTATCAAGGAATGAGTAACATCATATTATAAATTACATTACAACAATTTGAAACAACTGATTTCCAATGCTATATGTTTTTTTATGGAAATTAACAAAAAAAAACTAAATCATTCTTTAAAAATATTTCGAAATTGTCTGCTCATCATTTCTTGGTGTTCTCGTTCTTTTCGTGCACATTCACGATTCATATATAATTTACGTTTAACATTTTTAAATTTCATTTTATTTATGTACTGACGACGCTGTGCCACACAAAGTTCACGTTCCATTCGATTAAATTCAAAAATACGATTCATGTAATCGGTTACATTTGGTGTACGTAATATTTTTGTACGTTCTTGTACGTCATTAATTCTGGTTTGCCATATTATAATTTCATATTCAAGTTTTTGTGCATCGTTTACAAATTCACTCTGTTTACTTTTGGTATTTTCTGAATTCTCATTCAATTGTTTAATATCAAATTCAACATTTAATAGCAATTGTTTTTGTTTAGCCAAAGCTAGTGCTGCAGCACCTGTTACCCATTTTAATTTGATTAAATTATGTGTTTTTGACTCAATGGTTTGCGCATATTCTCGTCGTACAATAACTAATTGTTTAAAATCGATTGGACGTAATATTCCGCTTAATTCACTTTTTATCTTCATTATTTCACGTTGTTTTGTCATATTTTGACGAAATGTAGCCGTTCTTAAACGCATTTTATCAATTAAATAGCTACCGGATTTTATATAATATTCGATAAATTTTATAAAATGTTCGGAAGGAATTTGTTGTGTTATAACATTTTTACAATTCAGTAATACCGCTTCATTAAAATGCCTTATTGTTTGTTGGTTTTCTAAGGTAGTTAATTTTAGGTTTTCAATTTTCGCTAAAATTTTACGTAATTGTCGTTTGGTGTTTTCTTGTAATTTCTGTTGTTGTTTAAATAACGATTGTAATTCCTTTTCGCATAGTTCAATTTTCATTGAATCATTTACACGATGATCGCGTCTCATTGATTCCAGTGTATGTAATGACGAACCAGCCCGTGAATGATACGTATGGGTTGAGGTGGCATCATCTACATAAGCCGTTCCGTTTTTCATATCGTATACGCCACCAATATCGCCACAAGTACCACCGCTGACGGCAGATCGGGCTGTTTCTTTTGATAATATACTTTTTCGATCGATATCATCAAACCATACCGATTTTTTAGTTACTGCAAATTGAATTTTTCTATTTCGTTGTGTAGAACTTGAACCACCATCACCACTAGGTTCCTTAGTAATACCAATTAATAGATTAGGATTATGTTTTAGAAGAAAACGTTCAATTAATATATTATCCAATTGAACGTACGCCAATTCATGGGTTTGTTGTTCAACAATATTTATCAATTCTATTGAGGTCAATTGGTCCAATACCGAATCGGGTTGTATTGAATGTATAACACCGACTTGACATTGTCCAACACTATCATAACGATATTGAGAATATATTGATGGTAAACTTATGGACATGATTAAGAACATAATTAAATCTTTGTTTTCTTTTGATTTTATCATAGCATTCTTTATCGATTTTATGTTTAAAGTTTTTGTAATTTTAAGTACAATTCTAACTTTGAATTGAACTAAAAATTAATTATTATGTTATATGTTTATATTAGTTAACATTTTTAATGACAACATAAAATTCTTTTAAAAATATTAATCATTTGTGAAAATCACAAGCAAATAAATAAATAAATTTTTGGGTACACTTACCCAAATGATAGTAGTCCTTTTTCAACTTTGAAGCACTCCGACCTTGCCCAATTTCCATATTGCACATCTTCCATACCTAAAGCAGCTAAAGTATCACGATCACGTGGTATATAATCATCATTATTTAATTTACCTTTTCTAAGTTTTTCCTTCCGACGTTTACTCCTTAGTCCTATAGTTGCATTTAATAAGAATAGTTACATTTAAAAAGGTAATTGAATTTTAAATGAAATATATTACCGATTCCTTCCTCATCAGTTTCCGAATTTTGTGATTCTTCAGACATATCCATAACACCTTCATCATGCCCGTAACGTTTTATTTGTGTACGTCTTCTGGGTTCCGAAATAACTAAATCTTCACGTTCTTCATGTTCACCTGCGTCTGGATCAAATTCCGCCTTTTTCGCCCATTTTGTCCAAAAATCTGGATCATCAATTGTAATGTCAGCTCGATTACCAGATGCTGCAAACGTAGCTTTTGAAAATGTGGAACCTTTTTCATTATCCATTGTAATCACTTGAGTACGACGTTCTAAAATTGAATCAATATCTTCTTCACAAAATTTATCGCCTGCATTATCATCATCCATTACAGCTCCATATGCACCTTTTTTCAACAAATCTTCAATTTCTTTTTTCGTCAGTTGCCGAGGACCACCAGTAACTTCTTTACCAGTATTCAAACCAGTATTCATACTTTGTAAAATTGCTTTGTCCAACCCCAATTTCAAAGATGCTTTATCAAACATTTCACGTTCATATGTGTTACGACATAATAGGCGATAAATTTTAACCATTTTTTGTTGTCCAATTCGATGACACCGGGCTTGCGCTTGTAAATCATTTTGTGGATTCCAGTCACTATCATAAATTATAACAGTATCGGCTGCAGTTAAATTTATACCTAAACCGCCCGCTTTTGTACACAATAAAAATACAAAACGATCGGAATCAGGTTTTGAGAAACGATCAATAGCTGCTTGACGCAAATTACCACGAATTCTACCATCTATACGTTCAAATGGATATTTACGATAAATCAGATAATCTTCCAGGATATCCAAACAACGTACCATTTGACTAAATATTAATACACGATGTCCATTTGATTTCAATTTTGGCAATAGTTTATCAATTAATACCATTTTCCCGGCTGATTGAACTAAATTCTTATAATATGAATCTGGGTCTTCACCATGCGATATTCGATAATCATATTGAATTTGATCTTCGGCACCATTTAATAAATATGGATGTATACAACATTTACGTAATTCCATCATGGTATTCATTAAATTTGGAATATTTTGTGCAGTTGTTCCCTTTTTCAGGAATGAAAAATTTTGTTCTAAAATACCACGATAATATTTTTTCTGAATATTTGTCAATTCAACTTCAACGATTGTTTCCGTTTTTGGTGCTAATGACTTTTCAACGTCATCTTTCAGACGACGCAGCATCATAGGTTTTAATAGGGCCTGTAACTTTTGTACTTCACTTTCAGTTTTTAAGCTTCCAAAATCTTGTAGAAATACTTCATTCGATGTAAATTGAGTCGGTTCTAAGAAATTCAACAATGAAAACAATTCATTTACATTATTTTGTAATGGGGTACCCGACAACAGTACACGATGTTCTAAATGCAATTGTCGTAGTCCTTCCAATAATTTACAATTGCGATTTTTTAAACGATGTGCCTCGTCAATAACGCATACACGCCAATTTATTGTTTTTAAATCAGCGTAATCCGTTACGATCATTTCAAATGTTGTAATCAAAACGTTAAATTTACAATTATCTTTTATCATTTTACCACTATCGGTTTTATAGAAAAATTCATAGTCAACAATCATTTGTTTACTAGTCATTGAACCATGATATACAACAACATTTAAATCGGTCCAACTTTCGAATTCACGTTGCCAATTGGGTATCGTCGATAAAGGTGCAATTACCAAAAACGGCCCACGTATCCCATATTCATAACAAGAATTTACAAATGTTAAACTTTGTATTGTTTTGCCTAAGCCCATTTCATCGGCCAATATACAATTGTGTCCATTATAATAAGAAAAACTTAACCAATTTAAACCTTCCAATTGATATGGTCGTAAAGTATTATTATTTTTATAAACTGGTGTTGCTGGTAGCTGTTTCCACTGTTCAGCCGTTGGACGACGTTTTGGTTTTAATTTATCGCGCGGTGGTACTTTATTATATCTATAAAATTGATCAATTTTTTCTTGCTCAACATCGACCTCTAATTCCCACGTACTATCTTCATACGGTAAACTTTTCCATTTCACCAAATAATGAAATGATTTTTCACCAGTTTGTTGATCTACATGCTCGGAAACATCTAATATACGATCAGTTTCAACAAAATCGGGATTAAATGGATCCTCTTCTATATTTTCAAATATATTCATTTGTTGGGCTTGTTTCACCTGAAATCGTTTAATTTTTGCCGATACACGACGATCGCCTTTAAATAGTTCTTCTTCTGTACGCCACTCACAATGTAAATAGGAAAAGTTACGATATTTTACATAAAATTCTTCAACATCAATCATTATCGGTTCCGATTTTTTCTCTTTTTCCTCGGCGGAAGTAGATTTCGAATTCGATCTTACACTCGTAGATTTATCCTCAATTTGTAATTTCTTTTCTGATTTAATTATTGGTTCATCTTCTGATTTAATAGAATCTGATGAATCGTTATTGTCAACATCAAGCGTTTCATTTACTTTAGTTTTTTCGTTATTAATTGTTTCATTAGATTTTTCTGAATCGACAGTATCTTCTTTTTTTTGTTCTTCGTTATCTATCATCACTTTGTTTTCAATTTTGACACTGTCTTTTTCATCATCATCTTTATCTTTAACGTCGGCATTGTCCAATTCCATTATTTTGTCTCCTTCAATGATACATTCATTAATTTTCATTTCCTGTTCTGCAAAATTTGTACTTTCGATAATATCTGCAGATTTTTCACTTACCACTTCAATTGATTTCATGCATAATTCTTCATCATCATTAGTTTTCACTTTGTCAATATCGTTTTGGTCAATTGCGTTATCTAATACAGTTTCAGCAGAAGGATTTTCATCATTCTTTATCTTGGCCGCAATATCAATTTTTTCTTGAGCATCTTTTATACTAACGGCAAGATTTTCCTTATTATTTGATTCTTCTGTTGTTACCATAATATCATTTTTGTCTGCGGTAGATAATTCATTCGGTATTGTCGCTAATGTTTGAGATTGTTCAGGGGAAGTGACCGATGAAGATGTTAACGCCAATGATTCCGATGAGATATTTGTTGATGAATTCGGTATTAATTCCGAAGTAGACGAATCTTTATTTTCACTGTTATTTTTGTCAGCTTCATCTGCATTTTCTTCGATTGATGACTGTGTTGCGAGCGGAGGTGGAGTAGTAGTTATTGAAGGGGTTGGTAATGTAGGGCACGGTGCTGGCGTTTTTGGCAATAATTCTCGTTTACCCATTCGGCTTGCTAAAACATGTTGTACAACCATAGAATCTTCGTCGGTTGTATTCACATAAACGTAATTCGGTTTACCCAAATCATTTGATTGCGAAACATTATTAACACTTGCAGACGATGAATTGACACCTTCGATAACAGCATCAATTTTGTCTAGTTTTTCAGATTTGTCTTTTATAGGTTTCGTCATTTTAGTATCTGCTGATTGGTTATTAGCTGCATCACCTGATGGTGAAATATTTTCATTTTCATTATCTGAATCTATTTTGTCGCCTTCTTTTTTATCTTTAGATTTAGTTGGTGGTAATGGTGATAATATACCAGATTCATCATCAGACATACTCAACATTACATCATCAACGTATTTTTTGCGTTGTGTATTACGCGCTGATCGTCGTTTAGAACTGTCCAGCTCCGCATCAGGTGGTGGCGATGGTGGAGGTGTTGTAATCATGTCATCGCCTTCACCATCTGAATCTGGTATTATACGACCCCTATGTCTTCCCACTAAAGATCTTTTTCGGCCGAGACTGTTTCGGTTCCCTGAGCCACGTTTACGGCCACTACTATTTCGTGTTCCGCCAGATCTTCGTCCACGTTTTGGTGTTTCGCCATCTGGGGTTGGACTTTGAGAATTCTCATAGTTTGCTTCTGCTTTTTTTGCAGCCTCCTCCAATAAACTTTTTATTGGTATTTTTGAAACAGGTATATCATCAAAATCAGCAAATTCATCATTCAAAGAATCTAGCGGTTGAGCTGATGTGGGTGCTTCGCGTGATTTTCCATCATCAGAATTATTAATAGCCGACATGGAATTTGTATCATCCATACTATTTTTTATGTGATCGCTGCTGTTTTCCAATGCGGACATAGACAGGTCACCGCTCTGTTCCAACAACATGTCTGTTTTAGGTTTTCGACCACGTTTTTTTTTCGGTTCATTGGGATCACGTGTTTCTCGTTTTTTACGTTCTTTCTGATCTTTCGGATCTTTTGGATCGCGAACCTTGTTCGGATCTTTTGGCGTACGAGGCTTACGCGGTTTCTTTTGTTTTTTATCAGTTGTCGATGCATCCAATTCACCCGAAGAGTTTTCATTCAGGTGTTCTTCTGATTCATTTATATCTACTAAATCGCTACTCATATCACCTAAAATACCAGCTCCTGGTGTAACACAATCCTCAGATACTGGTAATTGTTCCGGCAATTTTGTCTTTATTAAGCTATTAATACCATCGCCGGACATACTGTCTGTTACATTCATTTGTTGTGTTATTTGATTTGTTTGGATTGGTTGTGGTTGTTGCGGTAAAGATGGAGGTAACTGTGATTGTTGTTGTAGTTGAAGTTGTTGCTGTGTGGGCAACATCATTTGTTGTTGTTGCATCAAAAGTTTTTCCGATTTTTTTTGTCTCGGTTTCCGTGGTTTTGTCGATGGCCCTCGACCACGTCCACGCCCAGTTGTACTTGAAACCTGAGGACTATCAATCATGGGTGAAGAGAACATTGCAGTCTGTAGTATACATTGTGGACCGCCATTACATTGATCAACATTTTCATGATTCTGTAAAACATTTAAACGATCCTGCAATCGCATAATTTTTTCTTGTACCTCGGCCCCCGGTGGAAGCACGCAATACATTTCTTGCAATTGTTGTTGAATTGCCGCCCGTTCAGCATGATGAGACATTGGCGGCGGAGGTCCATAAACGCCCATGGGATGTTGCATCATATGCATTGTTGAGCCTTGTGGTGGCGGACCTCGGGCCATCAACATTGTATCATACATCGATTGTTGTCCTTGCATTTGCTTGCCTGGATGTGTTCCCAGAATATTTTGAGATACGCTAGGCGGTACATGTTGTGCCATCATATTTGGTTGATGCATTTGTGTTAACGAGGTTTGCTGTATTTGTTGCTGATTTAATATTGGGGGCATTACTGGTGTTTGGGTTGGTAGAATTGCAGTTAGCTCCATTTCACTCGGTGTAATTAATGGTGGCACTGATACTTGTTGTGGTGGGTGTTGAGATGTTTTTGTTGAATTCGTTTCTACAATATCGCTACTGCTGATTTGTTGCGTTACAATTGGTGGAGTTATCATAGCAGTTGATGTTGGTAACATATTACAATTTATCTCATTAACATCACTTGATGTATTTATTGATATATCTGCAGTAGTTTGCGGTATTACCTCATCACTTGAAGATGGATCTGATATCTGTACTTCCGGTATCGTGGGTTGATGCGTTTGCACTTCAGGTAAGATCACGGTTACTTCTAATTGTGGCTGCAACAATGGCAATTCTTTCAATTCAGTTATCGATGACGTCTGTTCTTGAGTTTGCATTGTAGGCGCATCAGAAGACGATTCTGGTATTATTGAGGGTAAAGATTGTGATTGTTCATTTATTTCATTTAACTCATTTGCAATTTTTGCTGAAATATCGCTATCAATAAATTTCTGACTGTCTTGACTACTTTGAATATCTTCAAATTTTGTCACTGATAAAGATTCCTCGTTAATATTCTCAATCGTTAGATTGGAATTATCATTCAAAATTAGAT
Source organism: Dilophus febrilis (assembly GCA_958336335.1). NCBI lineage: Eukaryota > Metazoa > Arthropoda > Insecta > Diptera > Bibionidae > Dilophus > Dilophus febrilis. The sequence goes on along the minus strand of OY284471.1, from coordinate 46,726,321 downwards.
TATTATTTGAGGACGAGTCAAGCGAATCGATTACCTTTGAATTCACCGCATCGTTTGTCGAATGCGAAATATTTGAATTTGAGTTTTCATTCAACGTATTCAATATTGAATCATCATTTGTGGAATTCAAAACTAAATCATCGGTTACATTTGTTGACTCTGATATGTGCTGTTGCAATGGCAGTTCTACTGAAATAGGATCTACTGCAGTTTGTAAATTCTTTGTACTTTCTGGTATACTTTTTTCTGTGGGAATCAATATTGATTGTTCAGTATCATAAGATTTGTTTTCTATTTCATTAGATAATTCGGGTTGTTCTTGTTTTACAAATGATATTTGCTGTTGTTCTTGTATTGATGATGGTTGGGGTGGGTGTCCTTCAATTAAGGGGGAAATCGGCGGTTGTGATTGTTGTTCTTGTTCGTATTGTAATTGCTGCTCTTGTATTTCTTTTTCTTGTTCTTGTTCTTGTTGCTGTTGCTGTTGAAGACCCTTTTGCAACTCTTCTTGTAATTGTTCTTGCTCTAATTGCTTTTGTATATCATCGTGTTCATTTTCTTCTAATAATAAATTTTGTTGATGATTTTCTAATTGTGGATCTGAAATAATTAGGGGTTGGTGCTCTTCTTGTGATTGTTCCTGGGCTTTTTGTTGAAGTTGATGTAGGTGTTGCTGCTGCTGCATTAGTTGTTCCTGTTCCAGTTGTTGCTGTTGAATCTGCTGCTGCTGTTGCTGTTGTAGTAGTTGTTCATGTAACAATTTTTCTTCCTGTGCTTTCTGTAACTTTAATTGTTCGTCACGCTGTCTTTGTTCTGCTTCCATTTGTTCACGCTGTTGTTGTTGTTGTAACATTTCCTGTTCTTTCTGCTGTTGTATTAGTTCCTGTTCTTTCTGTTGCTGTTCTATTAGTTCCTGTTCTTTCTGCCGCTGTTCCAATTTTTGTCGTTCTATTTGTTGTTGTAATTTTATTTGATCTTGCTCTTGTTGCAATAATTGTTGTTCATGCTGTTGCTGTTGTAATAACTGCTGTTCTCGCTGTTGTTGTAGTAATTGGTGTTCATGTTGATGCTGCTGTTGTTGTTGTTGTTGTTGTTGTTGTTGTACCTGCTGTTGTTGCAATTGAGGCGGCTGTGGTTGCAATTGCGAATGTTGCGGTGGATGTATTTGTGTTTGTAATTGCTGTTGCATTACTGGTTGTGGCTGTTGCGTAACTTGGGTTTGAGAAAGAGGTAATTGTTGCGGCGATTCTTGTCGCTGATGCTGTGAAGGATGCGTTTGATGTTGCATGAGCTGCATATGTTGTTGTTGTTGATGATGCTGCTGCTGTTGATGTTGCAATTGTTGTTGATGATGAATTTGATGATGATTTAGGTGATGCTGAGTATTTTCTGTAGCTAATTGTTGGCTATCAAGTGGTACTGATACAGGAATAACTGAGGGTGGAATGGGATCCATTACTCCCGAAAATGGATCGATTAAACTTGTATCAACTGCATTGGTATGTTGAAGTGAACGATAATCTGAACTTAATATGCTCCCGGGGCTTCTGCTTAAATGATCACCAGGTTTTTTCGTGTCTAATTCCGCTAAATTAAATGGTGATAAACTACGACCGGCAACGGATAACGCTTGAGATACTGGTGTCAATTCACTAATTTGAGAAATTGATGTATGTACATGTTGTTGGTTTGAAATTGTCGAATGTTGATGTTGCGGCGACATAGCATATAGATGTTGATGATTCATATTATTATTGTTTGCTATACCTCCACCGGTACCTGATGGTCGACCAAGTTGTGCCCATTGATGTTGCGGTGACATTGGCATTCTGGGTCCCATTGGTGATAATGGATTTTGGTGCTGTTGTTGATGTGAGGGTCGATATGGAGATGGGGGATATTCCATACCGCCAGCACTAGGATTAACCGATGGTGGCATTACCATTTGTTCAAGTGCTTGTAATGAACCCGCAGGAACACTATTATTTGATGATTGTTTTCCAGATGGTTGAATGGATGGCATAACACCTTGTTGTTGTTGCTGTTGTGGTCTTGGGCTCGGTCCACTTGGCATTTGTGGATGTGGTGATAGAGGATTAGATTGATTATTTTGTGGTTGTAATGGTTTGGCTGGTGACATGACCGGACGTGGTGACATTTGCGGATGGGGTGACATTTGCGGTGGTCTCGGTGACATTTGAGGTGATAATTGTGGAAATGGTGCACGATATTGAGGACTAGTTCCCAATTGTGTTACTTGAGGTGTTTGTTGTTGTTGTTGTTGCTGCTGCTGCTGTTGTTGTTGTTGTTGCTGCTGTTTTGTAGTAGACATATAAGATTGTTGTCCTCCAGATTGACTGGGATGTGGTACAACACCATAACCTTGTACTGGAATATTTATAGCCATTTGATGCGGTACTTGTTGACCACCAATGGTATGCGTTCCACCAGCACCAACACCACTACCAACAACACTCGCATTCACATTCGCTGGCTGATGTTGACTTCCAACAACGGATCCAACTCCATGCATCATATTACTGTGCTGTAATTGTTGAACATGTTGACCTAAAGTAGCTAATTGAGATGTTTGACTATTTTGTTGGTTTGTGGTTACAGATTGTTGTTGCGGTATATTACCTAAATTAGCATGTGGCACCAGACCGGGATGCTGTGAGTGAGTGACTTGAGTATGGGTAGGTTGTTGGGATCCGTGCGCTTGTTGTGATGGATGTACAACTTGATTGGGATGCAATTGTGATTGTTGTTGACTTGTTATTGATGCTAAATGACTTTGTTGCGATTGTTGTTGACTTGGGTGATTGGGGTGATTGGTTAATTGTGTTTGTGTAACACTAGGTAAATGTAAACTCGATGCTGTTGTATTTGCCATATGTTGTTGATACGCAGTTTGATCCAATTGTGAATGGACGTAGCCAACGTGCTGTGATGGTCGGCCTCCCGATTGTTGTTGCATGCCAGGCGACGGTCCATAACCACCATATGGTTGGCTTGTTGGTTGTGATTGCGAGGCACCAGGGTATATTTGATGACCTCCAGTTGCCTGTGGGTAATGTTGTGGTACCCTTTGCTGTTGTTGTTGTTGTTGTTGCTGCTGTTGTGGTTGTTGATTTAACGATCCATAGCCCTGCTGCTGCAATAATCCACTCATCATTCCTTGTTGGACTCCGGGGAATTGCATCTTTTGTGAATCTTGTTGGGAGTAACCACCACTAATATGTTGACGATAACTGTTTTGTGGTTGAGATTGCCGTTGTGTTTGTGGTGTCACCTGTGCATGCCCATATGCCATACCAGCCGTTGGATATGCACCACTTTGAGTTGTTGCAGCAGCTCCCCATGGTCCTAAATCACCTATAGTCAATCCACTGTGTTGATCACCCATCGAATACATATTATCTGTTGGTGATTGATACGATGCATATGGGGATTGTTGTTGTTGTAAAGGATGCGGAGCACGATGTCTTGAATAACCTGGTGGACCCATTGCTCTTGGTGTAGCTGCTGATGCATCATAGCGGTAATAGGCGTCCCTATGCATAAAAATTAAGAAACGGGAAAATCCATTTTATTTTGAATATACATTTATTTATTGATATGGATTTTATTATTCATTGATTTGTAATATTGCCAATAACATACCCTTGATGATTTCCGTGAAACATGTTCTGTGCATTTCCATCCATTTATAACTTGTAATTAAAAAATAATTAATTGTCCTTTGTTTAGTTTGTGTATTAAAGTATTAAGCGTTTTATCTTTCTGTTATAAAAAAAGAGAATACAAAATGAAAATAAGAAGTATATCAACATTTTAATTCCTATATTTTATTAAACATACCTTTGCATTATGATTAAAAACGTTTTGAAAGAAAAATTCTGTGTTTTTTTAATTCACAGTGTTAAAATATATTGTTGATTATTCTATTTTTTATATAATTTTATATTAACTAAATCATTTTTATAATCTAAACGTTAATTATATATTAAATTTTTAAATTTATATTAATTTTTATATAAGGTGTAATGTTTTTACGGTTACATCAAAATAATTTGAGTTGTTGCATAGGATTGTATATGTCAATCGAATCTGAACGTCAGAGTCGTGTATTTTGTTTTACAAATTTTACAATATTATTTTATTTTTATCACACCATTATTGATTTTCATTTTATATGTCTGATAACAGCATTTCCACATCATCATTATCAAGATCATTTTCGTTTTTGTAATTGATTTTATAACAATTGGATAAAATGATTTATTTATAAATGGATTTCATGTAAATTTACTGAACATCAGCATGTGGATCATTCATTGATTGTTCCATGTTTTAATAATTTTCTTTATGTATCCAATTAACCCAATTAAATGTTAAAATATATTGTTGTTTTATTGTTTTGAATAACTGCTGATGTCTGACGGTCAAAAGTGAATCAATAAATTTAGTGTGCATTAAATCCCACTGCATCGGAAATTGAATAAATAAGAGAGAAAAAAATGATTAATATATATATATAATTAGTTTAGAAATAGTTTAATGAATTTCACAATATTCATATTTAGTATTAATTCCAAATAAACAAGACTCTTAGGTACTCTTATGTGTATTTTGTTGTTGTTTAATTTTCACAGATATTAGTAGTATTTTTTTTGTGACCAAATTTGCGTATTTACGTATTTTATCGTATTCATATTTCTTGCTTAAAAATGTAATGAATTAATTAATTAATTTAATAGCCATATTAAAAGTATTATACTTCCTTTCCATTATCCATCTAGTAAAACATTCCCCAGTGTTTTATTAACCAATTTGTTTTTATCACGTACAAAAACCCAATTTGTGTACCTTACAACCCGTCCCTCTAATTAGACATTAATTTCAAGACCAATGCCTGGTTCAAAGAACTATGAATATTGATATCGCGATATCTTCATAACAAAATGTGGATTCAAACTATGAATATTTGGTCACACGTTGTACCAGTACCCACTTATATTATACACATCATATTCGATTTGATTTACTTTAGATGTATAGTTTACAACGCCTAAGGGGAAAAGCTCTACGCTTATGAATTTTTAATTGACACATATAACGTATAGCATTACCCTAAAGGCATTGAATCTCTCGATTGATTTGGATCAATAAATATTTTAATATTACCTTTTATTAATTGTAGGTTTTGTATTGAAGACTTTGTATGATCCATATATCATAATATACATATAAAATGCATTTACAAGTAACAAATGAATGAATGTTGTGTTTGGATAATTGGGTAAGGAATGAAGACAAACGTTTCAAATAAAATATTTTAACTTCTGGATTATAAGCCTATATACGAAAAACAATGGGTTCTTTTTATATGTTTATTTCACAACATTGGTAAATTACATAAAATGAAATTTTATAATTATACCATTATGTTATGGGAAATTATTGGCGATATTGCAAAGAGGATAGGATTCTGAACCGTACAGGTCTAAATAACTGATTTATAAACACATTTAAGGATATAACCGATTTTCCATTCGTGTTCAAAGAAATTTTCGATACTGTAATAAAAGTGAACAACCAAATGGTACAAACATCGCAGTCAGCCAGCCAGTCCAGTACATACGTGTTTATTTAATTTAAATTACAATTCATATTCTCATGAATTTCGCGATATATGCATTTTTGGCGGATGTGCATATATATATTATGTTAAATTATTAAATATAAAATATTGATATATAAAATGGATATGAAAATCACCATTTTTACCTGATATATCCATAAATATATGTTTTGAAATATGCATGCATGTTTTGTTTAAATGCTTTATGCATCATATTTTGCACATGGTATATTTATTTTTATGTATGATTAGTAATAAAGTTCAATTACGTTTGTTTAGTAAATGATTAAGCAATTTTCCATTGTCCAAAATTATTATAAATAGGTTAAGAAAACTGATAGTGAAAAAAAAAAGAATTATAAATTGCAAAGCGGCAAGCCGGCAAGTTAATGTATGAGCTTCAACCCATAATATTGGTTTTTTATTATGTACTCCTATTTCATTTAAGTATCTTTAGTTATTATTATTATTTGCCATGATGTATATACAAGTGAATTGTTTTATTTAATTACTAATAAATCAATTTATAATTACAATTAAATTATATAGAGATTGTTAGTAAGATTCATTAAATATATATATTCATTAAATCATATTTTATGCATACATACATATGTTATAAATGATTGAAAGCTTAAACGGGTAGTCTATGGTCGATGCGAATGAGGTTAAGGATGAGGGTTAGTCCTTTCATCTAGAAATATACAAAGCTGTAAATATTTGAAATAGGGTGTTAAGTTTGCGTAATGGTTTATTTATGTGGTGGTGGCAATAGTGGTTTAAAATACGCGATATTATGGTATATAATGGGGTAACAATGGTATTATAATAGGACGCCATGGCATGAAAAATGAATACCGAATTATAAATAAAGTGATATATATTAAAATAACAAAAAGGACAAAGAAAAGAAATATATGACATTTAAAGTGAACTTTTAAGAAAAAGTAAAAAAAAAAAATTGAAAAATACTCTAAAGGTATATAGTAGATATATACTATACTATAAACATTAAGTATATGGTATATCTATAGGAGAAAATGTTTGCCAATGATTATATGTTATGTGTATATCATAAATAAATACGAGAAGAAGTAGGATGATATGCAACATCATTGGTAAGGGGGTGGTTATGCTGTTGTTTGGCACAAAATGGCAATGGTGAATGCATATCGATGGTGGTTATGGTTATGAAGTAAAATTATATTTGTAATAAAATGATTACGAAAAACATATTTTATTTTTAATATTTGTTTATTGAATGTTATTGGAAAAATTGTATATGGATTTATTTTTAATGGTGGATGTGATTTTTTTCGTCTATAACGCATTGACAATACATTGAAAATTGCAAAAGATGCTTAATTAGATGAATAATTGTGTGTGGTTTGGAATGGAACACAATTTACACCAAAACCTAGTACCGCATAATAAAATTACTTAATAAAAAAACGGGCATATGAATATGAATATTAAGACAATGCAGATCGTTATTTAAGAAAATACAAATGCGAACAGACTGTCTTAATGTAAAGTACATTACCGTTAAAAATGATATTAAAACCAGATATGTATAACAAAAAACTTCCCTTCAATCAAAAATTATATAATACATATTTAAACGATATTTGAATTTATGCGTGTGCAGTGTTGTTTCGTACATTGCAATATTGTAAATTGTAATCCAATGTCTTGTTGTCTTATATACATTTGGATTTATATATAGAGTATTAAAATTGCTCGCTGGTAGTAACGTAGTAATATGTATATAATAGAAGGAAACACAAAGGTGAATTTGAACAACTATATAAAATGAATAAAAAAAAAATAAATAACGAACAGCCAACAGACATCTGTCTTTTTTTTATCCTGCAAATGTTCTTATACTGTATGTTGTTGTTGTTGTTGTCCTTGTAAACACTTCATCCTTTATTTTCATTATTATTTATTTATTTATATATTCATATACGTAACGCTGTCCAATGTATTTTTTTTAGTTTGTTAAAAAAACACGCGTTAACTAAAGAAAATGGTTCATATTAAATTATTATTTATATATAAATATATATAGAGCTATATTTATACCTACATAATGTGTATATATCTTACAATATCCCTAAATTTTATTGCAAATTAACGTAGTTTAAAAGTTACAGCTTAATTACTGAATGTATATGTTTTTCAATGAACGTCAATTTTCAACCCCGGGCAGGGGGTTGAAGTTAGACCGCCTCCCAATAAGATTTTTTGATGGAAATAGCCCCAGGATCAACTAGAACACCCTGTACACATATTTAAAATCAAAAGCGAGAAGAATAACGCAATTTCATATATTGTTCACGTATGTTACGTATGTTATATATTAAATTAATATATATTAATATATAGGGATATGCAATAGTATATGCATGTATGTAGTTTTATGTGTAAAATTCTTATAAAGTAATTTTTAACTTGCAAGATATCGATCAATTTGTCAGCAAAAACGATTTTATGCAATGAATGATTCGATTGTCAGAAAAAATATGTAGATGAATTATTGGTGGAAATACAAATATGTAGATGAATCCCCTAAATTTATAACAATTTTAATTTAAATAAATAATTTTTTACTATTACCAGAATTAAAAATCAATATTGTTTCGTATGCATATCATTTATTTGGTCTCGATTGATGTTATCGTCGTCATCATCATTATTATTCTACGGTTGTCAATAATTCAATATATGTATATTTCTGAATACATTGTGAAATGCATAAATATATATTTAATGAAATATCGTAATTCGTAATATACAGTGTGTCCCAGCTAACGCTATCCAGCCTATATCTTCGAAACCAGTGGAGTTATCATTAATATGATGTTAGTGGACCCCCACAGGATTCCATTTGGCTACATTTTTATGTTAACCCCTTCCTCACCACGTTAACCCTTATGTGCTTAATGGATATCAACTTTGGAAAATCAAATGTAAACCTATATTTTTTTTTCGCCTATTTTGAAGAGCGGATTGTCCATCTGATGGAAAATGTGCGAAAACTCGCTAAATCTCTATGAAAACATGTGTTGTGATGTATTAGAAAGTTGTTCTACGTTGAAAATTAAGGGGGGTGTCCAAACACCCCAAGCTCCCCACGTCCCGTTTTTAAGGGGAAAAGTCGAAATCCACTAACATCATATTAGTGATAACTCCACTGGTTTCGAAGATATTGGCTGGATGGCTTTGGCTGGGACACCCTGTATATGTATGGTCGAAAATAGAAAAGCTCGAAAATGATTCAATATTAAATAAATAACTCAATAATATTTAATTAAAATTTGATGATGATGATGATGATCTTATTTTAAATAGATTTCTTATCTTGTGTTATATAGAACATTGTAAATTATAGATGGCATATTTATTCTGAGCCATGATTCTATTGAAAAGTGACTATTTTTAGTGTGCGATTTCGAAGGAATCATAATCGTTGTCACTGAGCACTGGTATTTCGTTGGATTTTGTTTATTATTATTATTACTATCATAATTTTATTTATCTATAGATGAATCTGGAAAAATCAAAAAAATATAAAATTTGTTTCTAACATACAACAAATGAACGACACAATTTTTATTTTTTTATTATTTATATAGATATATATGTATATATATATATAATGTATTGTGTATGTACTTTTATCTTAAGAAAAAAACTTGTTTTTCTGGTTTATGGTTATTATAATTGTGTATAATATGTCTATACATATTTATTTACATACATTGATATATATATTTATTTAATTTATATTATTAAAAATATAAAAAACACAATGTATACATAATATCAATTCGAATACATCTATCACATGTTATACGACTTTATACTCCCTATAAATGTATTCGTTCTATAAAACAACATATTAATAAAATGCAACAATTCAAATTTAATGAATTATAAATAACATAAAACCCCATTAATTGTTTTCCATCGCGCAAACCATTTTCCAACTAAAATAGCTAACTTGAATACATCGCAATTTGTAACAATTAGTATAATCGATTCGATTGGGTTGCACTAGGCGTGTGTAAATAAACCCGAATTTCTAAGAATTCGTTCAGAAAATCAGAAATTCCTTTCTTCTATCGACGATAAACCGAACCGTTAACAAGAGAGATGTTAAAGAATAATAATTTGGAGATTATTAATTACATCATGATTGCATTTTTTAATTCACAAATAGTTGATAGTAAATAATAATACCAAAAATTAAAAACTATTAATAACGTTTATCATAAATCATGATGTATAAAAAATACGGTTTATATAATTCAATTTGTATATTAAATGTTTAATAATGTGATAATGAAAATAAAACCCTATTTAAGTATATGTAACATGTTAACATTCACAGGAACAGATATATATTTGGAATATATAAATTCTCGAATTTGTTTTGAAAATGATCTCTTATTTGTGTAGCACTACCTCGAATGATTGCATTCATTATCAATTTCATTTACCGTAATTCAAACAAAATTGTGAAGCTGTTTTTTAATATATGTATACGTACGTATGTGAAGTTTACGAATTGTACAAATTATAAACCAACAAAAGTGCTTAATTTTTATATAATAAAACGGGAGAAGGCTAATAACCTCTTATATATCAATATATATATGTACAACAAAAGCACAAATAATATTTTTACAATTAGTACAGAGATAAATCAAGCTATACTATAATCTAAATACACTACAATACTGCATTCTGTATCTATAAACTAATTAATAATACGCGTTTTTGTAAAAAATAAAAAAAAAACAGAAGATCAAACGCAAAAAAAGTGTTTGTGTTATTTATGATTCATTGCTCGCTATTGTAATACGACGCGTTCCATAGGGACTTTTAAAAATTGGTCCGGACAGATTTTGTCGTCTTTTTTTGTTGATGAATGTTAAATATGTGTATTATAGGTACCGTACTACAGCTGTGATTAGTGTTTTTAGTGCTAGTTTTAAAAGATTAATAAAACTTGGTAGCTTAATATATATACAGGGTGTCCCAGGCCCCGACCACAATACTCCGGTTTTAGGTTCTATGGATCATTTAGCTTTCTTATCAAACATTTTTTTTCGATTCGGCTTCGTTTCAGAGTTAAACGAAAAAAAAAACTAATCCACATTCCAGACCACTTATCTCCATAACTGGTTACTGTAATTGAACGATTATCACATGGAAGATACACTATTGCCATCAGCATTAAATTACCTTTAAATTAACGGTAAAATCATGTAGATCGCAATTTATTTCAGGGCGGTCGTTCCTTATTTCGAAGTTTCCTTATATGGAGGGTTCGTAAAAAATGTTAAAATAGTTTTGTAGCTAGAAATATATATTAATGATATGAAATGATATAAATGATATATTCAATTTAAACAATTATTTTGAAAAGCAATGGAAAAACAAGTGTATTATTTGGTTGGAACCGCAAACCAACACAAAGTGTTAGTGTTATTGTTTTCTGTGTTTTTTGTGATTTTGTGAGGTTATACACATTTTTTCGTTATTGAATTGAATTCGATAAAAAACCATCATGTTTTATTTTGTGTCTTCACACAAAACCACAATAATTAGTTTATATATAAAGATTACTGTAAACTTCATAGAGAATAATGTTTATTAAGTGAAGACAAGGCAATAGTAAAGTTCTATATCTTTTATTTCTATTATCTATACTCCTATATTGATTGAAATTTTGTAATGAAGCAAACTTGTAAAAATGAACCAAAAACGGACCGTAGTTTCCGTCAGTATGTGTAGCCCTTAAGTCAAACGTATTCACCATCAGATTCGTCGTGCCTGGACAATTTACATGTAATATACATGCAATAAATAATTGTAATTTATACATTTGACATATTTAAGTAAAAAATTGATTTATTCGTTCTATTTTTAGATTTATTTAAATTTCGAATTCAGATTCTATAAATCAAGAAAATGAACTCACTATAAATTTTCCTACCAAAACTTATTTTTAGCACAATAAAAAATACATAATACCAAATACATATGATGTGACCATTTTAAAATGGAGTTTTGATTACAATAAACAACGCCAATGAATGAAATTGACATTATTATTTTTTCAATTCTTTTTTTTTTTTTTTGAATGGATTGACTTTCATATACCATACAAATATTTCATTTTATTATAAACCTATAAAACAAAAATTCATTTATATGAAAAAATGCATGTGATTACCATTACAGAAAATTACCATACAATTTTGGGTTTTTTTTGTTTTCTCAAACATCGATTTATTTTTATTATTATATATAATATATAATACATATGCATTTATTCAATGTGTGGCAAAAAAATTCCATATAATATATATAATGAAAACTTAATTATTTATATATAAAACAAATTAACAACAAGAACGCCGCTCAAAAAAACAACTAAAAAATTATTTTTATTACCGTATCGACGTTCGACGGATCGTTTGTTAACATTACCATTACATTACTTGTTAGTTTAGTTATGCGCGATGACGATGAGGATATCAGTTTTTGTGCTCTGCTTTTTATGAATGCATAATTGGATAAATGCGGGTGCATATGAGCGTGTAACTGCACCAGAAGCAATTATACAATACAATAATAATAACATTAATAATAATTCATATATTCCTGAAGGGATAAATATATCAATAATAGTCAAAAATCGATAGAAATTATTTCATAATTACAAACTCCGATGAAAAAAATAAAAACAAAGTGCCATTCAATTGTATGCACAGCAGCCATCGACATTAAGAGCACATACACTATTGTAAACATTTCACCGCACACAACAAGAAGCGACACCAAACAACGGCGTCTCTGTCTCACTGTCTGTCCTATGGTCTATGGATGGTGTTTTCCGTAATTATCAAATTTAACTTTTTTTCAGCATATAGTTGCATAAACTATAATTCAAATCTGCACTCACACTTCCACCCAAAAGTCATATCTTCAGTCTTCACACATTCACAGTTTCACATCCATTTTCTATTTCTCTCCAAATATTTATATTTTAATACATTAAACATTCATTTTATATAAAAAAAAAACATAAGCAGATTTGAACATGAACTTTTTATGTATACATAATAACACATATCATAAATCGCCATTATATTAAAAAAAAATCAATTACACGTTGGATTATTGGTGTTTTTTACATTTTATGCAGATGGATGTCTACATAAAAAGTATGAAAAACTCTCATACCAATTTAAATTAAAAAAAAATTATATATACTTTTAGAATGGTAATTTTTTTTTTTTGTAATAACTATATAATTTTATTTCATAAATTTGATTTCAATTTATAAAATCTAGTTGTTTATCTTTTTTTTTTTATTTTTAAATTAAATTTTTACTTACACGTTGACCAGCCATAGAATAATTAACTTAAACAATTTGTCATTGTCATAATGGTCCAATTTGTGTTTATTAATTGTAAATATTTAGTGTTTTTTTGTTATTTAAATTTTTTTCGGAGGCTTTCTGGCTTTATTGAAAAAATCAAAATGCAATTGTTTTTTTCAAATACCACCATATTTTTTTTTTATTTCAAACGTAATAAACGCCGAAAATTTAGTCGTCGCGTGCGATTGCACTATTCGCGCACATCCGATATAGGTTTTTTTTGTCTTTCTCAAATTTATTATTCTTTTATTCAACGCACGAACACGATAAACATAATGACGACGATACACTACTACTATTTTTTTATTAGATTACTACTGCCACAATCGCCATTGGAGTTAACAACACCATAGTATTTTACTAACAAAACTACACACATTCACAAAAATCTCTCTCGTCTCATTTGTATGCATCCGTACACGGTATACACAACTTTTTTTTACGAACTTTTTGCGCCGACGTTCCACAAGAAAAAACAACCAACACGAAAAGATGTCCACTACAAAAAAAAATTCCACTGCCTTTTTTTCTTGTGTTAAAATCCAAATTACACTGTATTTTCAAGTAAATTTTCACTAAATTCTATTATACAACTATTTAACTGTAGACTAGAGTTATTTTTTTTTTAATATTTACAAATTTAGTTAACAGTTTTAATATTTTTTGGAGGAGCAATGTTAACACGCCACCATCAACGTACGTACACGATTACTATAGAAAACTGAAAAACTCCATCTTGTTTTTCTATTTCTTCATTCTTGCATTACGATTTGCATGCTTTCTTGCTTGCTTGAATAAAATTTCTGATATATGCAGTGCGTGCAAAGTGTAAAAGAATACAGAAGACAGAACTGTGAACAGACGACAGAACACACATACTAATTACTAAACATCTGCGCATATAAAATGATAATATGTATATGGAAAATGGAATTATGGATTTAGATATACCAATAAATAATTCTTATATAATGCATTTGAAATATGATTGTAGTAAAGTGAAAACGCTATCGGCTTCACTCACTCACTTACTCACACCATTAACTTTACGTAAAATGCGCTGACTACGCAAGAAATTCAACATATTTTTTGCAAAGTTGAAAAACAATGCATACTTACAGATAAGTGCGACAAATGACAATGTTTAAAATGGGAGATACCCCATGAAATTCTAGTACGTAATCTTGAACGATGAAACGCGGCAAATTGAAAATATAATATTCAACAAAACACAAATAAGAAAATTTGTTAAAAATATACACAAAATATAAGCAATGTAATAACGAATAAAACAAATATTTTTTTACAACAATTTTTGCTTTTTTATTGGTCTATTTTCATTCATTGAATCTTCTTGATCCTTGTCATCATTAGATGATTCACTTGAAGACATTGATGAAATCGAATTGATGAACATTAAAGTATTTCCCATTCTTCTAGCTTCTATTAACAAACATAATGTAAGTGATTGTGACAACAATTAAATATCTATTTATATTCATTAAAAATAGCAAAATTGTACTTGCCTGCATTTAACAACAGTTTTCTACAAACATTTGATATAGCGCTACGAGATTGTTCCTCATTAAACCCAAAGATAATACCCCTGTGTTTCCGTTTATGAGAATTATTATATTTAAAACGTGCTTGATTTATTTAACCCTAAAAAACTTACAGATTAGAAATATCTTGAGGTGTTCTAACATGAAACATTTTCTTGCATCCACTTGTTATTATAACATTTGCTGCATTACGATTATCTTTATAATTACGTGCTGTGGACATTATACGCTTACGTGCTGTTGAGCTTGTAATACATGGTGAATATTTCACTTCAAAGAATAAACCTCGTCCGAATGCTATACTATAGAACTTACGTGGTATTTGCATCCAATTTGAATCATATTCATCGTTCAGATACATAGCAAATATATCACCTACAAATACCGAACAACAATGTTGGATTGATAATGTATCTAACGGTGCTCCAGCTATTAAATCATACTTTTTCAAATTCAATGAATTTTTCTGTGACAAAACAGGTCGTACAAGTTTCAAAATGTATAAATAACTTCAAATAATTCTGTAATAATATCCTTACCATTAAAGGTGTAATGCCATTCCCACATTCATAAACTATTGTTATACGGTTCAATATTAATAATTTTTTTATATATTTCTGTAAATCATAAAATCTATGTAATGTAATTAATTATATATATAAAAATTTAAATTTGTTTTATGCATACCGTTTTTAATGACTCCAATGGGACTGGTACGGGAAATATGTCACCCCCACGATCGGCGGGTGTTTTCACGTATTTTGAATGATCAAATATTTGTTCAATAGCTATCGTATGGAATCCGCCTTAAAATTATAATTAATTATATAGTTTTATTATTATTTTCTCCGGGTTTCTCAATCATTCTCAAAGCAATCACTTACACGCAAATAATTCATCTAAAATAATACATAATTCTTTATGATTTTCTTTATATGGTATACATAAATCATAATATGGTTTTGAGTTTTGCATATTTTTATTAACAAAATTTATTTTTAAAATCAAACAAAGAATAAGATAAACAAAACGTTTAAACCATAGTAAACATAATAATTAAAAATAGTCCTATAATAGCACCGGTTTTTATGTTTCACATGTAAACACCGTGTGACAGCATAGTAAAACATTTGAAGCGTGATATGTAAGGTTATATTTAACCAAATACAATACAAAGTTGAAGTTGAAGCTTTTTTGTTGTTAAATAAATTACGAATTAGGTATAAACACACGGGTTTGTAAACAAATGCGTTCACAAAATAAAATTGGTGAAAATTACATTTGAATGAATTGTGCTGATTTTTGTGAAAAATTGTAAATGTTCACTATATTATCGATAATTTGTTACTCAAAGAAAACATTGTTGTTAAATAAACTACTAGATTTATAAGTTATTTATAAATTGTAAAAATTCATTATAATTCGCTAGAAGAAATATTACTACCATTTCAATATATATATAAGATTGAAAGTATTTAATTTGTTCTTGCCTTTGGCAGAACATATACTAAAATTGGAACGATACAGAGAAGATTAGCATGGCCCCTGCGCAAGGATGACACGCAAAATCGTGAAGCGTTCCACATTTTTTTGTAAATATCATTTTCATATTCTTTTTTTTTGTATTATTATACATTGTTTATTTTAAAACACAAAAGTTCGTTTTCTATTATGTCAATGGAGAATTAAACTGCATTCACCTATGAGTGTATGCGTTTTATTTGCATATTTCTAATTAAGGAAGATAATAAAAATTCCAAATGATATTCATATTCATATATTAAATTTTAAATTTCATCGAATTTCGAACGATATTTTGCAGTTAAATAAATACACAGAAAATTAAATATTTTTTTCCGAAGATGTGATTTGAATTTTATTTCTATAAAATGTGTGTGCATACAAAATTGCAATTATTTATTTTATCCAAGTTCATTATTGTTACCAATAGAATTTAATTTTTGTGCTACTTCATTTTTTTTGGGTTGAAATAATTTATGTGCCGGGCAATTAATGAATTCTGTAAAACATTTTTCCTTACAACATACGCGACATAGTGAATAACAACATTTGATACCCTGTAAAGAATTTATGAATGATTATTTATATTGCCATAAATATAAAAGACTATATACAATTACCAATGGATTACAACAATTAATAACTGATGAACTACAAAATTCCAGCGTACGTTCATATTTAATAGCATTAGCTGGCTTTGATAACTTATTTGGACGTCGATTAACACGGCGTAGTCGCTTCATCCGTTTACGTGAAATCTGTTGTCCATCACAATCATAATATTCACGTTTTTTTCCAATACCATTACCATCGTCATTGAATGAATCCGCTTTCGCTAATGCTATTTTTTGAGCTATCATTCGTTTATAAGCATCCGGTTCACGACGTATATAAGATTGACATATCCACGGTGGTAATAATAAATTTGATTTACAGCTATTTTGCAATCGTGAATCATCATCATCGAATTCAAATTTATTTATTCCATTGTGATATGGTAAAAATTGTACTTTTAATGCTTCAACAACCTGACGAAAATCTTCAATTGTATGCGAAATTGCCATCGATTCACGTAAATGAACGGTAGACGATAAATTTAAACTAAAGTTAATTAAAAATATTATTATATTCAAAATATTTATTTGAATAATAAATGTGTAAAAATATAGCGTATGATAATATTTACAGATGATGAAATATTTTGAATAAATGTCCACGAACATACGATGTAGGACATGTCCATTTTTCAGCAATATCTAAATATTCATTCGCCATATCCCATGTATTCGGTAAACAGCGTTCAAATATTGCTGGATTATGTAAATTACCTTCAGCTGTCATAACACCATTTACACCTGTTTCCAATAGACATCGATCAATATCTTCCATTGATAATATGTTACCATTTGCAAAAATTGGTATATTTAAATGTTCTCTATATTCAATGATAAATTAAAACAAAACAATAACATAAAATTAGTCTATAATAATAATACAGAATGGATTGGTGGTATCCGGCAATAAGGCGATTGCTATCAATATTTATTAATCCGTAATAATATGGTGTTGGTTTTTTTTTAAATATTACTACCGTGGAACTGTTAATGCACTCCCATTCAGATGTCATTCTTTCATTGCTTTGACATTTAGTATAGCCAATAGTAAATTATTAGTCATATTAATTGCCTCTATTGAATATACTAATATAGATATATGAATATGCGCGTCCCCGGCAATATATGTTTTTGGGACATTTTTTGGGACTAATATTATTATTATTATTATTATTGTAAGGACCTTATTGATTTAACGTATCCCCAATCAGCTAAACCAGTAAATGGCCCTTTTTGTTCACGCGTACGTCCATGAACTGTTAATAATTGACAACCGGCACGTTCTAACATTTGTGCATATTTTATTGATTTTTGCTTATCTTCAAATACACGAATTTTACATGTCACAGGTACAGCCAATTTATTGTGCAATGTATTTACTACATAATTAAAAAAACAATTGAACATTAGAATGAATTTATACGATGGGTTTATTCGTTTAAAACCAAATGCTATTGCTCTTCTAAAAAAATTTTGTTTATTTACCTATATCGTATAATAAATCCCATTCATCTTGTAAATACGAACCATAATGACCACGTTTTGCAATGGCTTGAGGACAACCTAAATTTATATCAATAGCATCACAATGGTCTTGTGCTAATATTGCTGCTTCTAGCATAATTTTTGGATCATTACCACAAAACTAAAATAAATCCATATTTCATAAATATGTAATAGCGTAATATTGAGCTTGTTGTTATTATCATATATATATATAAAGAAAATCTAATGAATATAGTTTATATATTATACTTGTATTATAAGCGGACGATCTTCTGGACAACTTTGTAATGCTTGTTGACGATATTTTATATCTTGTACGAAAATACTGCTGTGATACATTGGTGAATAACATAATTGGGCACCATGTCGTCTACATAATAGTCTCCAAGCTAATTCGCTTTGATCTACCATCGGTGCTACCTATACACAAATGAATACCAACAAATAAGAAATAGTGTTAGATAGTATATATAGTATTTACAATATAATTTTTTTGTGTAGTATCTTATGTATTAAAAGATAGCTCAAACTATATTATCATTAGTATTATTATGCAAAATATCCATATAACATTATAATCTATAATTAAATATGCTATGTAAATTTATCTATTTATCTATATATCGATTTTTGATATACTGGCATATGCATTATAAACGAGATCATAAAAGCAGTACGCGTGTGACCTACGAAATACGGGAAATACTTATTTTTATTAAACTCACATATAAATGCAATAAAAGATATAATTTTCAACAACAATACAAGAAGTTGAAGAAGTTTTATTACTATTAAAAGCAAAAAGGGCATATCCTTTTAATTGTGTTTTATAACAACAAATCGAATTGGTGGTCATTCACAAAACTATATATATTTTAAAACGAATTTTTTTTTGGAGAGGTGTTTAACTTAAAAAAAAACTTACCACCAATTTTGGCGCTCCCAAAATTTTCGTATAAAAATCCATTCCTAAAAGTTTTGGTCTCTTAATAGCTGGTATAGGAAATTCATTTTCTTCAGATTTCATTATTATATTATATCCACATATATTTATATATATTTATTTATTATAGCGTAGCGATAACGGCATTAACAAAGGGCAATCGTCGTCCTGTGTGTATCCGTTTTTTTTATATATATTTTATTATAACTTTACCGCAAACGCATAGATATAAATCGCACAGGAAGTAAGTTTTCCTATTAAATAAAATGAATATTTATATAAAAATGGGATAAATAAAATAGGTAAGGTAAGGTATTATAGGTTAACTTTATAGGTTTTGTAATTAAGCAACGAATTGTACGCAGCAGCATCATATCGGCGGGTCCTTACTGGAACCATATTTTGCTATTTTTGATAGACATAAATGAATGCACCGTATTCAAATTATATTAAAAACTTGTCCATTATTTGTAATTCTTTCATTATATATACATATATGTTAAAGCTAAGGATACATTTGCGTAATGATAATAAATGGTACCTGATTCGGTCTTAATTATATGCATAATATTCATAATTTAATAAATCAGATAGTCATTCAATTTTACGTGTTTAATATAATCATTTTTGGGGTAGTCTAGTAAGAAAATTGTGTTAACAAAATTTAACGAATTTCTGTGGATTCTATAAATTCAATATATTATATAAATGATTATGGTGATATCATATATGTACTTCATATATGTACATTCAGATATTTGAATATATATATATATTGATTCAATATTGTATATATACTTTTCGACGCGGTACTTGATAAATATTGTAAAAATATTATTGACATTTTAATACAACATTATTTATATATATATTAATGTTACCAATAAAATGAAAATTACGGATATAGTTAATTTAAATATTGATTTTTTTTAAAAAAACACCTTTCAAAAACATATACCATAATATTTTATACAAATGCATATATATATAAAAGTTATTGATTTATTTATTTGATATTTGTATATTGTCATCATACAAAAGAATACCGCATATATATATTATTTAGTAGTAGGTATATATATATATATATATTTATATATTTATATTTGTATAAATGTGGGGAGGAAGTGGGTTAACACCAAAATGTAGCCAAATTGAATCCAGTGGGGGTTCTCTAGGAGAATATTAGTGATATCTTGGGTGGTTTCGAAGATATTGCATGGATAGACTTACGTGGGACACCCTTTATACGCAACAGATGGTCATTTTTTGAGTTGAATATTGAATTAAATTGAGCTAACGGTTTTTTATTAAAATTCATTTTGATATTCCATAACGTTTTTTCCGAAATTCAATCGAATATTATTATAAAAACAATTAAACAATTCAATATGAATGTATAATTTTTATTTATCTAAATATAAAGAGCATTATCATGCAAAATGAAAAATAAAAACAAAAGCAAAACAAGAATTTGCACGTGACTTATTCAAAAATATTATTAAGTCAAACAATTTATTGGTTTTTTTATAATTGTATTATGTTTTAAATAACTATCGCATCTATATTTAATTTATTGAACACGAACACGGAATTTAATTAATTAATAATGAATTATTGTGAGCTATAATATTATTATTATTATTATTGTTGTTTTTGTCATTATCAATAATGACGGATGAATCAATATTTATCAGCGATGAAATGGAATTTCTCATGTTTCTATTAGTAGAAGAGGATGGTGATTGAGAAAAATGACGACATGATGGTTGAGGTGATGTGGGATTTGATAAACCAGATTCGTGAATTGGCGATAAAGTTGGACTGCGATTTCTTAAAACATTTTTACGTCGTTGTCTTAATCGCTGGTATTGTTGATGTTGTTGCGCTGAATGCCTTATTCTTATTGCATTATTCGATGACGATAAAGCCGAAATTAATGGACCAGTTAATGGTATATGTTGTATTTGTTGTTCAGATGGTTGTGTAACAAATTGTAATGATTCAGCTAATTCATGTAAATCTGTGTGATTACGTATTTTTCGTCTAGGCAGAAGTGGTAAAGCTGGTAATTGCACATTATTAATTTCAATACCACCATTTATATTATCAACGTAATTATTATTATTATTATTAGTATCATTTATATTACCTATTATTGCGGTTTGCAAAATTTTTTGTGCATGATGTTTCGTTTTGCTTTCTTTCTGATGTTCTTCTTGTTCCACCTGCTGTGGATGGCTATCGTTTAAAGGACGTACTTGATTTTGTTTAATATTTGTTTGAAGAATGCTTGATGATTTCTGCCCGACTAAAGATTGAGTTCGAACATTCATAATATCACTATTATCGATATTATTATTATTATGATTATGTCGACAAAGTGGACGTCTATAACGGCCTATCATACGTAACATATGTCGAAAACGTACAACCGGCGGCCATGGTCTCACTGTTCTGGAACGATTTATTTCCATATTTGTTTGTAATGATGGTATATTTGTATTATTCAATTGGATACCGTTTCTAATAGAAATTGGAGACGTAATAACAATTCTACTGGATGAATTTGTAATTGCTGAATTATTTAAAATATTGTTCGGAAAATCATCATTTAATATTGTTGTTGATGAGTTTGAGGATGTCGTCGTCATTAATGATGATAAGGTGGTAGTGGACATGTTAACATTTGTTATTTTATTTGGTAATGTAACGGGTATCGTGGTGTTTGGTAAAGAGATTGTGGATGATAATAAACCGCCACTTATTCTACGAACATCATCTAATTGTGATATAGTGGCGATCGGTGGTATATCGGGGCTATCAGGTACATTCGAACAACAATTCCATTTTCGTCGCCAACGATGATGCTTGGTCATTCTTTTCAAACAACAACGTTTATCTTGAATACTTGTTGTAGATGATGACGTTAAAGTTCCACTTGTAGTATTTAAAGTAGATTTCTTCGATGCAATGGGTGTTTTAATGTTAAAACTACAAAATGTACATTGTTTTGAATATTTCATATACGTGGTTGACGTTGTTGCGTGGGTTATTGAATTTGCAGTTGTCATACCATCCATTTCTTCAAATGGAAGTTGTTGCTTATATTCCGAACAACAATGAAAAGTACTTGATCCACCACCATTACCTGTTAATTGACTTTCATCATTGTTATGATTATATTGGTGTGAGTGGATATGATTTCTAGTTGCCAATGCAAGACGTTGTTGAAATATACTATTTTGATCAGATTTCTTTATATGTTTATTATTGCTATTATTGGATAACATTCTTGAAGAATTTTCTTCTAGCATTGAACACATATAATATGATGTATGGGTTTTTTTATTTTGTTGTTGTGGTGCCTGCAAATGCTGATCTTTTTGTAATTGAGAATAGACATTAATAGATGTTTTATCACAACAGTATAACGATTTAGGACGGTCATCTTTAGTATACGGACGCTGGTGGTCATCATCACCATCATTTAATAAGGTCACTAAATTATGATGGTTTTGTGATTTATGAATAGTAGAACAAAAATATAAATGTGTACTTGATGAATTTAAGCAATTATTATTAATGGACGGATTATGCAATACATTTAAATCGGATTGTTGCATTTGTCGTTGTTGTTGTGTTTGTGGTGTGATAACATTTTGTCGTTGATTACGTATATATTCATAGGTGGTTAAACCCAAAAACGATATATAGATATGGAAAAAACATAAATGTAACAATAATCCGACTGTTATTGCTGCTAAAATACCTAACATTAGTAAAAATATTAAAAATAAGGTATCTTGTAAATTAATTGCATCGATTGCCGCAATATTTGTTGCATTTAAGGCTCTAACTATATTTGAACCATTATTAGCCGATAAGGTATAATTGAAATATGACAATGAACCATTTGTTGCTGTTTTATTATTGTCAGATATACTAATGGAATTAATTACAGTGATATTTTTTAATAGCATGTTAAATGAATAAGTATTTTCACTAGTTATATTATTGTGCAACAAAGATGTTGAGGGTTGTTTTGTGGCGACGGTGGTGGCGACGGTGATCGTGGTAGTTGGATTGATGGTGCCAGACGTTTTTGATGCTGCTTGTTGTACATTTGCAGTTAAAGAACTTATATCGTCCATGGACGTGGATGGATTTCGTTGTTGATGCACTATATACCAAAAATTTAACCATTCTGGATGGACGAAATACAATATAATTTCAGTCAAAGCAGCAGTCAATATGACCATAGAAGCAATAACAGCACTGATAACACACATCAAAAATGCGACATAATTTCGTTCGCCAACACAATGATTTAACCATTTGCAATGATGATCAAATTTACCAACACATTTATTACATACACTACAATGTTTTGTACGATTACTTGTTGTTTTTATATTGCACAAGTGACAACGTCCGTTTTCAATGACATGTGAATGTTTTGTACGATCAAATTCAGGTATTACACGTTTATTATATTTCTTATTGGTTAATTTTATTAATTCGCGATCCGCCGGATCAATCAGTATAGCCGTTAAATGCGATATACCATGAATTATATATAAACCGGATAATAAACCGAATATTGGCTGCTGTAATATTGGATCTAATGTTGGTATTAATAGTAAAAAACTAATTAGACCAAATCCAATTAACGCTATCCACCCAATTAATTGCAATGGATGTAATGGTAATTGTAATCCATGTATACGACGATCCTGGCGTAATTCATTTTCTAATAAATTATCTTGAAAGGATAGCCAGGAATTTATTGATTTTGCAACCGATGATTTTGTTAAACATTTGTTTTCAATTAAACGATGTTGTTGCGATTGTTGCTGTCGATCTACTCTTTGCTGATGTTGAAGCTGATTTTCTTGTTGTATTTGTTCGATTATACCTTGATGGTCCCCAATTATTATGGTTGATGGTTTTTGTGATCGTTCTGTTTGTTGCTCTGTGAGCATGATATTTATTTTGACAATTTTTAATTGATGAAAACGTCATATCATTTATAAATAAATATATATGTGCCCATATATCCAATACTATTTTATTTTTTAATTCTTTTTCTTTATATACGACGCAAACAATGAAACAAATCTGAAAAGCAATATGCTCGAATGTTTTTGGTGGTTAATAGACGAATACACACACATATAATATATACATAATACCATATCATTTTTATAATTAAGATTTATGCTTTATTTAAAAATTTAAATCGAAAGTGAATTACAAACTTTAATTTTGATACGAAGGATATCATATATTTTTTTATTTAATAATTATACAATTCACATATATATTATATATTTTCTTTTTATTCGATTATTATACAATATTTCAATGAATTTTCCACACATTAATAATTCGTCGTTTTATTGTTTTAAATATGATATATATATATACTAACGAATTAACGCGATCATCAATGTACGATATATTGTCTAATGCTTTTTTTACATTTCAATTTATTCGATATAGAAAATAGTAAAATACAAATTATTTATTAGGTATATTAGAAAAAAAAACTAGCACATCACACGATATTATATAGAACAGAAGAAAGTTAAATATAATGTACAAAACAAAAAAATACAAATTTATATAGAAATCAAATTATTAAAAAAGCCAAACTTAAGCGCGTATAGCGCTTGAACCTTGAACTATCAACTTCAACTACTACCAGCTACTGAAAACATTGACAAAATATTTTACGGAAAAGAAAACTAGAACCTAGTTTTTCATGATAATCATTGTTATATTATATATATATATCCAAAAATATTCTATAACGCATATTTCTATACCACTTCAAATGCAATATAGAAATAGAAAATTAGAAACATTAAATGCCTTGCTTTAAAACTTGAAACATTCAATCATATAATATATAACATTTTCATTTACTGTATGAAATACACAATCGTTTCGGGACCAAAGATATTGTGCGAGGAAAAAATATAGAAGAAAATGGACAAATTCTCTATAGTTTTCCTTTATATCATGAATCATCATCATTTTGTTATCCAATACATTTCCCATGTTGAGTATATAAACTATGCGCTTTTAAAGTCTCATTTGTATAGGTTGAGAAAAATTATTTCAGAGAAACATGAAAAATAGAAATGCTTTGTACATTTTCTATATCAAAAATATTTAATATATATATAATCAATATTTAAAACTAAAGAAAATTACATTATATATATTATACACTGCTATATTCCATTGACTCCCATTATACAATTTCAAGAACAAAATTTTGAATACGGAATTTACTATTTTGAGGTAACTATATATGACTTGATATGACTGGGTTCTAAACAACCCGTTTTAAAATCAGGTAACA
Source organism: Dilophus febrilis (assembly GCA_958336335.1). NCBI lineage: Eukaryota > Metazoa > Arthropoda > Insecta > Diptera > Bibionidae > Dilophus > Dilophus febrilis. The sequence continues at coordinate 46,700,698 of OY284471.1, read as the reverse complement.
ATTAAATATAATTAAATATATTGAAAATCAAAAGTGGTCATTTGTGAATGCGCTAATTTTAAAATGAAACACGTATATAATCTGTGACAATCACAATAATACTTATAATCATATATTCATATATACCTAAAATGTAAAATGTCGTTTAATATTATAGTTAGTTATTTTATAAATTTTTTTATTAAAATTGTTTATGAAGTATTTTTAAACAAAGAACCGATATATATATAAGACCGCTGATTGCATTTGATAATCGCATTTCAATTGAAGCGCTTTTTGCTGGTTCATAATTTCATTATAAATCAGCTTTAACATAATATAAATACACATTTATTATTACCCAAAATAAATAAATTTCATATATATTTCCAATCGTTATGCCAAATTTATAGATATGATAAAAAAATCATTCGATACAGTAACAAGGTGCAGGTGGTAGCATTCCATAGTAATGTACATGTGGTATAAGGTACAACATATAATTGTGATGGGAAACAGAAAAGGATAATAAAATAATTACAATAACAGTCGCTTATGATGATGCAACCACAAATGTGAAGCAAAATTGAAAATATTATTATGGCTAACACAAAACATTCAAGATTGTTCAAGAATCCCATAGAAATGAAACGTAATCTATTTTTAATAAATAGATTCAGAAAGATATAGTCTATATCTCCGTCTCGCGTCGCATCAATAAATTAACCACAGGATATGGTTTATATAATAATAATTTATCAAAATTATTACTAATTAATGAAAATTCAAAATTTTAAATGTTAATAAAATCCAAAAAACAACTTAGGAACAGGATTCACCTCTATTTGTAAAATCAATCCGTAAAATACAATACTTTGATGATAAAAACAATACCTTTATTATGTCGTTGGTTAATCAGATGATTAAATGAATTTTTGATATTTATTCGCAATACATAATGACACAAGCACGTGATTTATTATTAAAATTTAATTAAATTACTATAATAATCAAAAAAGTTAAATTAAAAAAACAGAAAAAAACGTATTATTAATTTATTTATTTGTTTTGTAAAAAAAAAATAAAAAATACAACTAGACAAACAATCAACAATATGAAACCTTACGGATGTCAAAACAAAATGAAATGACTCTATTACAATTTCTTGAATATCTTTTTCTTTGGAAGAAAAATGTAATAGAGCTTTTAAATATTTATTTTGTGTGGTGATGATGAGTGAAAATGTTTAGTTGTTGACTGTTGAAGTGTTGAGGAGTTTCAGTTGAGTGATAATATATTGTTTGTTGGGTGTGCAATTTGGTGCTGCAAAAGTTTCTATTTCTTTTATTAAATATAATTAACAATTTATTTATTTATATAAACCATAAACCGTGTGTTTATTCGATAAATTAAAACAAATTATAAATTTTTATATTCATAAATCAATTGAGAACTAATCACTAAAAATACAAGATTCTGTAAATTTAAAATTTACATTAAAAAAGTTAAGTGCCTGCTTTTTTTTGGAGTTCGTTTTTCGCATTGTGTTTTCTTTTAATAAACATAGATATGAATAAAAAATAAATTGGCAATAATTTTGGATATTCCTTTAAACACAAAAATCTTAAAGATAGCAGAAAAGGTGAGCTAGAGAGATAAAGGTATAAAATTGATTTAATAATCATGTATAAACAAAACGTTTGCAAAGGGCAAATATTCCAAAAATGCGTAACCTTACTTTTTCTACATTAAAATATATTAAAATGCACATCAAATCTTTTATTTTATAATTGAGCAATCTATAGAAATGAATTTTCATAAATTAATCATTATTATTACAAAAATACTAGAATTCGTTATATATATGTTTATATCAATATAGAATTAATTCATATATTCAAAACAATATGAATTCATATATGTATAATTGTAAAATACATCAAATCAATATTTTAATGAAAACAACACTTTACTATACATATATAAAGATTTGATTATATTCTTCCTAGGTGTGAACAATTTTTTGTATTTTAAAAAGCAAATCTTGTATTATTTGCATCTCCTATATTTAAAAAATAAAACTTTCATATTGCGTTTACATAAATATGAATATTGAATGTATACATATCTTATACGAATAAAATAAAATAAAATGTATGTATGCCAACTGTTGTTGCAGAATTACTCTTACCAGCTGTTTCCACATGCAGGTGTTACACCTATCTTTGTTTTCTCCAGTAATTTATTCTCTATTTCTTAAAATTATCATTTTCTATTAATGTTTCATATATTTTCTTATTGATTGAATTTATTTAAAAAAAAAAAGTTTTATAAACAGACATTTTATCAATACCAGCTGTATGTAGTATATTAATTTGTTTGATTAATTTTTGAATCTTAGGTGAAATGAAATAATATTCACAAAATGACGGTCACTGTTGAACCTCAATTAAAAATAAATGAACGTCAGCCTCAGCATCAACACCAACAACATAATGGTATTTTATTATCCACAAATAATCAGCCAGCAACATTGGTCACATCAGCATTAACATCCACAACATCACCTATAACTTTAAATAATAGCACAACCACTACAACACGAAATGATATAAAATTGTTACATCATCATACAACACAGAAGATTATGACATCAAAATTATTAGGAAAAAATGAATTTTATATTGGACCATCAGCATTTCGGCCACTAATGCCAATTGCATTATGTTTAATATCATTTGCAACCGTACTTAGTATTTTAATTGTATACATGGATACAACAGGTTAGTGAATATGGCGTAAAATAAAATTATAAGGCGAATATATTTAGTTTAGCTGACCCAGAGGTAGGACATTGAAGATACCGTCAATCGAAAGCTTATATGTTGCACAGACCAAATAAACGGTTATACATTTTTGATGGTATTCCCAATGTCCTAGCTCCTCAGGGTCCGCTAAACTATACTTCAGTCAATTATACACATTTCCTAAGTTCATTTATTAGTAAATGTTAAAATTGATCGTTCGAACATTTGTAGAATTCGCATCTTTTAGAAAAACCAGCTCAACAACTCAATTAATTTATAGTATGTTTTCGTATTATATGTATATATGTATATATAGTATAGAATCGGGTAAAGAATGTCATTTTGTCACATAATAAATTAACCATAACTAAATATTATATTAGATATAGCGGCCATTAATTAAAAAAAAAACGTGTTGAATCAGAAGATTTTGTTCGCTTTTAATTCTATTTGTCCCTTTAAAATAACAATACAAACCTACATTAAGTGTTTAAGCGTATTCAATGATGTACTATATACTTCTATATTCTAATAAATCAATTGATTTAAAACAATTTAAAATCAATATGAATAAATTGATTTAATATCTTAATATATATTTTATATTATTAAACTATATATGATACAGACTAATTATTATTATATTTAATACTTTTAAAATGTATTAAAATTAAATAAGAAATTAAATGCATTTTGAATTTGCAATTTGTCCAATTACAGAAATACGACATCAACAATTTCGTTTGAATATGTCACGTGATTATGATTTATTGGATGTACAACAAAATGATCCCACATTAATTACGTACATTCGAGATATTCATATGAAAAAGTATCCATTACATTTTCTAAATAATGCACCAATTGAACATTTAAATTTTACACAAGCACATCATGAATTGGCACCGAAAATGGCCGAATGGCAATCATCATTTGTTGATTATCATGTAAATGGTACGTATATACAATCAATGACTTATTCTACGGCTAATTTATTGACGGGACCTTGGCTTACGGAAACATTGAATTGGAAAGGTGTTATAATTGAACCGGAACCACGTCGTTATTTTTCATTGGAAAAACAAAATGTACACCGTTCAAATGTACAAGTTATACATGCATGTATTTCACCAAATGGTTATCCAAAAGAGGTGACATTACACCATAATAGGGATTTAGATACCGATGTTCGTATAAATAGTTTACTAGAAGAAGAAACCTGGTTTAATTCACGTGTTAAATGTTTTCCATTGTATACGATGATGTTGGCCGTTAACTATATCAATATTGATTTATTAAGTTTAGGATGTAGTGGACAAGAATTACAGGTAGCTAATTATCTTCTAATACTAATATTTTCCTTATTATTTCAGAAAGTAATATTTATTTTTATCGGATTATATATTTTTACTAAATATAGATTCTCGAAACAATGCCTTTTGATAAAGTAAAAATAACAATCATTACATTGCATTTACAAGATTATGATAATTTGGAAACACCGATAGAGGAATATATTTATAAAATTATAATATTTTTAAAAGAAAAATCATATATATTAATTAAAGGATTTGATAATAATTATATATTCAAATTAAAATAATAATAATATTAACTTGCTGATTATCCACCATCTAACGCAACAATAGATAATTATAAATGATAGTTAATTATAACAAATAAATTCACACACTCAATATTATCATTATTAAAAACGAAATTTAGAATAATTCAAGAAAGTAATAATTCAAAAATCAATGGTAATTAATATAAATCACATAAAACATTGTATTTTTTATTACAGAAGAAAATAATTGGGTTCTTTTTTTAATAAATATTTTATTTGTGATCTCTTTCGTGTAATCAATAAATAATATTTGGTAAAATCAAAATAAAAATATATTGATTACCGACCAATCAATCGCACATATTACAATACTAAAATTTCTAAATGTATTTTTATACGTTTAATTTTATAAGTTTTAATTTTAGTTTAATTATACTGATTATAAATTTTGATAATTAAAATAATGTAATAAGAAATATGAAATCTTCTGTTTCATCCTCCTCTATATTTTTTTTTGTATTTTTCTTTTTGAATTCTAATGAAAACATAAAAATTAAAAATAAATAGTAATAGATGATATAAGTTTAATTGGTTTTAAGAGCTTTTATTTTATAAAAAAAAAATTAAAATAGTCTGATTTATATTTAATTATAAGTTAAACAAAATGAAAATGAGCTCTCTTTTTATTATTATTATTATTATTACATTTAATTATAGAATTACGCAACCCTAATTAAAAAATTAATAGAATTAAAAATTAACACATATAAATATCACCCAAACAAAAATGCACCGAAAATAAAACATTATTTGTACTTTGAGATACTTTTATTTTACTTTTTCTTTTTTTTTTTTTAATTTGTCTGAGAATTAAGCTTATGGCAATAAAAGCAAAAATAGAATTAACAAATGGAACATGCAATGAATGAAAATAATTTAACACACACACGCAAATTGTTAAAATTGAAAATAGCGATAAATAAAAATTTAAATAAATTATATCATATCGTTGTTATAAAAAAAAAAAATAATAGAAAAAGAGATTAAATCGTTTTTTTTGTGTCATACAATGCGTCAATGAAATTAAAATTGCAAAGTTTACAATTACAATTTTGTTTTTGTTGTTTAAAGAAAGTATTTATGATGGGGTACTCTTGTTTTTTGTTAATATTATTATTGTATATTTTAAAAAAAGGATTAAATGAATTAATTTTAAAATCCTGTTTTATTTTTTTAAAAATAATTTGGTATTATTGAATCAACTCAAATTTTTAATAATACGTCGGGACATGATCACGTTTTTATTTGCCAATGTATTGGGTTTCAAACCTTTTCAAATATTTTTTTGTTAAATCCTTTATAAAAGTTATATATATATATACTGATACTCCAAACGATATAGTTTCCAAAAAAGTATTAAAATGGAACTAATAAATAATAAAATGTTCAGATATAAAAGATCAACAATTTGTTCAATTAGCTACTTGGCGTACATATTAATTTGATTAAAATTATACGAAATTAATCCTATTGTTTATCAATTGATGTGATGTGATGCGATGTGTTATCTATCCGTGCGTTTACAGCATCGCACAAAGTTACAAAATGTGACATTTTTACACATTTGATCTTTCATGGCGATTATGTGTGTAGTAATTTCCCAAACACACTTTGTCGTTCATTTGTATCGATGTGATCCTATCGATGTTCACATTTTTGTACTACGCAGTCTTACACCGTAGTGTTTGTGGTTAAAAATATTTCAATATTTCATTTTTTTTTCAAAAAACATACAGAACTATTTGATTTTTACAGTTCAAAAATAGCAGATATCAAATCATATATCAGATTTGAAATCATATATCAGATTTGAGCTGGACAACCTAAACAAATTAATATAAAACAAGTTTATTTTGTATCTCTTAAAGTTCTGAAGAATTCCATAAAATCTGGGCGATTATACTCGACATATCAACGTTCTGGAATATTTTCGTTAATTATATAAAAAACAAAACACATTTTAAATTAAAAGTGATTAGTCATTTATATATTTGAAATTCAATATTGTACTATTTTTGTTATCACACTTAAATTCCATTATTAATAAAATAAAATCACATTCCTAGTAAAAGTGGAATTTTTAATAAAAAAATTTGAAATAGAATTTGTTTTGCGCGATACATTTTAATTACCAAACCAAAATTCAAAATTTATATAGAAAATATATATTCACATTTACATATTTTAATTTATTTAACGGTATAAAAACTATTAACTAAACTATTAATTATATTATGTTTAAAATTAAGATTAATTGGTTAATATAAGTTATTATATTAAAAAAAAAAAGATATAGAATTATATAGTTTATATACATTTAAGATTTTTTCAATTGATTGCGGATGATTTTACCACTTGGATTACGTGGAATTGTTTCGAGAAAGTATACACCACCAACTAGCCATTTATATTTAATCGTTTTTTCGGATATATGTTTTTTAATTTCGGTTGCATAATTTTCCATATCCTTATCATTTTTTATTGTACCCGGGCGTACAACAACAAATGCACGTGGTATTTCACCAGCTACATCATTTGGTATACCCGTAACAGCCACATCAATAACATAATCTAATTCCAATATTAAATTTTCTAATTCTGTTGGTGAAACCTGTTTATGGATTAAACAAACATAATTTAAAATAATATTAAATTAAATTAATCTTTCAAAAAGATTTATATTATATCATTTTGTTATTTTGGATGGTTTTTACTTGATTTCCTTTAACTTTAATCAATTCCTTTGTACGATCAACAATATAAAAATATTCATCATCATCATAATATGCAACATCACCGGTATGTAACCATCCATCGCAATCTAAAATTTCATTTGTTGCTTTTTGATTATTTAAATAACCAAGCATTACCTGTAATATAATATAATTAATTTAAATATTAAGCAGTTTCTTTGTATATAACCATATATATATTTATACAAGTAAAAAAAAAATGTAACGGTATGAAATAAAATAATCTATTTTGAATTACTTGTGGTCCACGAATATATAATTCACCATTTAGGTATGGTCCTAAGTCTTCTCCACAACTACCATAACCATCACTATTGTTTCTACCAACGTGATCTACTGATCCATTTGTTTCCGAAAGCGAAACAATTCTTGCTTCCGTATTCGATATTAATTGTCCAACTGAACCAGATTTTTCCGGTGCACTATTATAAGCCGATAATAATGTAACCGGTGAACTTTCACTCATTCCATAACCATGTAAAATTTTAACTTTTTCCTCTTTATTACATTTTTGATGAAATTTATCTTGTAATTGTTGAGTGGCAGCCGCCGCACCAACAATTACATGCGTAACACTTGCTAAATGTTCACTTGTTACATTCGGATGCGATGCTATAAATAATAATAATGATGGTACAACGAATAATATGGCTGGACGATATTTTTTTAGTGCTTCAATGTATTCAATAGCATTAAATTTTGGTAATGTTACAATATGACGACCAAGATACAAACTCGTATTTAATACACCATTGTATCCATAAATGTGAAAAAATGGTGGAATCGTTAATAAAGTTTCACGTTCCGATTGCTCTCGGGTTAAATGGGGTGGTAAAAATGCACTATGCGTAATTTGTGCTATATTTGCTATACAATTACGATGGGTTAACTGGACACCTTTTGGTAACCCCGATGTACCCGATGAATATGGTATTATTGATATTTGGTTTGAGTTTACTATCGGTAAATTTTGATTTGTGATATTTACCAATAACAATAATGTTTCATAATCATAAATTTTATGATTCTTTGAAAATTGTTTTGGAGCATTTAGAATTTTATCAAGAAATATGGTACCATTACATTTTGTTGATAGTTTATTTGCAATATATTCAATTGGTTTGAATAAATCTGATATTGTTATAATTAATTTAACATTTGCATTTTCAAATTGACGTAGAATTTCATCTAAAAATATATTGAATATTTAATTTAATGTATAATAAAAAAAAAATTAACGTACGCTTTTGATTTAAATAATTTATATGTTTTTATATATGTTTTTAATTTTAATAAAGTTTAAATATAATAAATTAATTTTTATTATAATTTCTACTACACGATAAACAATAATAAATCTTAATTATAATTAAATTACAAGTATAAATATATATATATATATTACGTTTAATTTTAGTTGAAATTATATACATTATATTGACATATATACCTGGTGAATATAATGGATTGGCAAATGTTACACGTAAACCGGCTAACAATGCACCACAAATGCATGGTACAAACTCTGGTAGATTTGGTAATACCAATCCAATGGTATCATTTGGTTTTAAATTACATCCTTCAGGTGATAGAAATATTTTCGCCATACGTACATTTAATTCTTGTACCGTTCTATAGGTATATGAACGATCAGTTATACCGCATGTCTGCGTTTTATTATATAAAATATATAGCAATTGAGGAATGCGATTAGAAAAAAATTAAATGCCATTATTAAGATATATGATTTTTATATTATTTTGTAATTATATATATATATATATAATATATAACCTTTGATATCTTTCAAAATAATAAAAATCATAAATCAACACTTAATTGTAGGAATTAAGTCTCATATTGTAGGAATTTTTTATACTTTAAATAAAGAATTAACAAATTATATATAGTCCCTTTTTATGTTATACTTTATACTATATCCTTCGTATTTTGCGGTTATCGCATATGGTTTTAAATTTTTCATATATGGTAAAAGAGAATATACATTTATAGTAAACTTTAAACTATATAATGCAAATATAAGTTTATTTTGTATATATATATATATATATAAAACTGTATAAACTTACAATAGCGGGGTTGTCAATCCAATTGTTTGCATAACGAAATATGAATTCGATTAAATTTATATCTGGAATATCAATATTTGAATATTTTGATTTAAGAATTAATTGTTTTTTATTATTTTGATTTGATTTGGTTTGTGGGTTCTTCTTATTTGTTGATGCCGATGCCGAAAATAATAAATTATATTTTGTCAATAATTGGTTAATTATTGTTGTTGATTGATTTTTTTTAAATAGTTTTGTGTAATGCATCATATTTATATATATATATATATATATATATAGACAATAAAATAAAAACAAAATTTATACACTTATAAATTATTTTAAAATCAAACAAAATTATATCATATATATAATAATATAATATATAGATAGATGTTGATTGTTGATATAAATTGAATAAATTACTTAACGCGCCGATTTGCCTTAAATTACTATAAAATATATGCGATAAATAAATTGAATTAAATGTTTCCAAACTCGTTAAAATATAAATACTAACTAAAAAATATATAATTGTATTTCAAAAAGTGAACATAAATCGTTTGAGATATGCCAAAAAAAAACACCTTTGTTTAGTGTGTATTTGTTGTTCAAGTCACTTTATATCGTAATACATGTATTTTTTTTTTTGCATATTCCTATAATTATTTATCGTTAGATATATATATAGCGATTTTTTTTTTTTAATTACTATATACATGTTTACAATATATTTGTATATATAATTAATGTATATCTTATACAATAATAGATATAGAAACTAGAAATCAAATGAGAAATAAATTTGATGACTTATAAATATTATACCGAATAAAAGAAAAATGAATATGCAATATTTGTAGTTTCTTATTGTATTTAAATAATTTTAACTATATAAATATAAATATTATTATGTAGTTTCAAGTGTGCAAAGTACAATTTATAAGTTCATCAACGTCGCGAATAGAATATGTATGTTTTGTATTGTACTTATATATAGATATCTTATTATACATGTTCTTTAAAAGCAATATAGATAGATTAATAATATTACAATATTTTATTATATTAATTCAGTATAGGAGGATAGTATACAGGTTCGAATTTGTAATATACCTATATATATATATATATATATATATATGTATAACTGATATATATATAGTTTATAATTTAAGACCAGTTTGCAGTTTAATGAATTAAACGCATTTAATTTAGCTATAGCTATATCTACGAATGTGTATGATACCTTTTTTTGATTTTCGAATAATATTTGATGTGTATTATTAATGTAAGCATATAAGACATTATAGAAAATTATATAGAAACTATAGATATATTATTAAAAAAGATAGATATAATATAAAAAACATCTCATTTTTAAAGTCTTGTAAATAACAAATAAAATCAATATATCTATATAACTCTTAAACAAACACGATTTTCGTATATAATATAATATTAATAAACATTTTTATTAATTATAGTGTATACTGTGTACAATACAATATACACTTTAATTAATAAAATCAAAAATCGTCAATTTTCTGTTGTTTTTTCTCGTGTGCTACAACAACAGCAATGTTCTACAATATATATACATATATTGATATAAAATTTGTACACCAAATTTGTGTTTTTCGTAATCAAACTACAACAGAATACATCATAAAGTATACCGTACTCCTTTTTATATATTTTTATTATGGTGTACAACTCTAAAAAGAACTCAAAAAAATATGGTATTAATTATAATTAAACGGGGTTTTGATGGAACACACACGAAAGTATTAATTTAAATATGCTATATAGTTTATATTTATACATATTTTTTGGAAATCTATAGATCTATATAGAATGCCCATTATTATGAACATTAGCCGCATGCAGTTTACCCCAGTCCTTTTCTATTGACCTTTTATATGTGCATATATGTATTATGTCTATGAAATGTCAAGTTTATACACCAGAAAGAATTCTTTTGTCAGGACCCAAAAATAAACGATTTCTGTCAACTTTTCAGATTTCATTTGACTGTTTTCTCCTCTATACTATATTATATCTATATTGTTTTTCCCATATTTGATATAGTTTGATAGCTTGCCAGATAGAAAATGGTAGCTTAATAATTATCTATTGCATAATCACCACACGTTTTAAAACTATATAGGCAAATAAACATAAGCATATATACATATATATCCATAAAACCCAACACCCGAAATTTATGTATAATACAAAACGTGTACGCATATAACTGTGTGCGGAAATGTATATAAAAAAATATAAAAAGAGATTTTCCTTAATGGCTGCCACACTACTTTTACGTCAATGAAAATGTTCTGTATATTTTATTGTGATTATTATATATTAATTATATGGGGAATGGTGGTATGTATATATTACGTGTTATGTGTGTGTGTGGTTTTCCATGGAAAATTGCGGACGCATGAACATTACTAGTTTTATTTTCAATATGCGTATATAAATATATAAAAGCGAGATATTTCAAAAAAGGAAAATGTCCTTTTTTATTTTGATATCGCATTTTCTATTCCATATATCGATTTTTTTCCAAGTTTTCTTAATTAAACCCGTGTCATATATTTTTTTCCCACAAAAAACTATATTAATTATTATCTTGTTATATTTTTCATTTGTTTAGAAAAATCATTTGATTTGCTGAAATCCAATTTGGGATATAAGTGTACCCAAATAATGGGGATACTGATAATGTGTCAAAATAATATACGCTTATTTATACCGGTTAAATAATATATACCCCTTTTCTATATTTATTGGATTGTATGATTTTTAAGGAATTTTATTAACATTGATTATTGGAGTCTCTGTCTCAATTGGAAATAAATATATAGCATATAATGGATGTAGATTTATTGAATTAAAATTTTTGTCATCCTTTCTAGCTATATATATATTAAACTAAAATGTTTTTGTACATATACATATACACACTGTATTTAAAGTTTCAGAAACGAGCTCGATAAGAAAATTTGAAACCCGCCGTACATAACTTTTTTCATTGTGATAATATATTTATTCTATATATATAGACACTAAAATAGAGAAAATTCTATGAAAATTATAGAAATAAATGAAAAAGAAGAATATATTCTATAGTATGTATATTGTTGAATGTAATAGTTTAACAATATATAATAGAGATGTCGGTAGGCTAGGTTAAGTATGAATTGTCACTTATGCCATAAAATGTAATAAACGTTTTCGTAAGTCTTCCACTGCACGTTGCCAGTATAACATTCTCGTTTTAATTATTTAACAGGTTATGGGCACAGTAAAAAAAAAATTAAAAAAAGTAAAGAAAAACGTAAAAGAAAATCTGGTAAAATCATTTAAAATAAAGAACAATCGGTTAAAATAAAAGAAAAAAACTAAAAACCAAAAGTAAAAGGAAAACCGGTAAAAGAAAATAATTAAAAAATAATTAAAATAAATATTGAAAAAAAGTAAAAAAGAAAAAAAATAAAAAAAAAACAACAAGGATCATCAGCATTTTTTAGCTTAAAAAAAAAAGATCATCAGCATTTTAAGATTAAAAAAAAAATCATCAGCATAGTTGTATACTAAAAAAATCATCAGCATTTTCATAATTAAAAAATCATCAGCATCGTTGCATATTAAAATCATCATCAGCATTTTATCATAATAAAAAAAAAAAAAAAAATCATCGGTATTTTTCATACTAAAAAAATTAAAAAGTAAAAAAAATAAAACAACGAGAATCATCAGAGTTTTTTTTTCTATCATCATGATGAACGAGGAAATTCATATAGAAAAATTAAAGGACTGCAACAATTATCAGGTATGGAAATTTCAAATTACAATTTTATTTAAGTCCATTGACGTATATGGCGTCGTATCGGGTGATGTGGTTGCTCCGGAAGATAGACCGGCCGAATTAAGTGAATGGAATAAAAGAGACGCAAGAGCTCAAAGGATGATAATGTCATCAATAGATAAGGGTTCGCTAATGCATATACTAAGCGCAAAAACCTCAAAAGAAATGTTCGACAAGTTAAGTTCAATTTTTGATCGTAATGGTGAGCAGCGCAAATGGGTGTTAATGCAAGATTTTTTTAACTATGAGTATGACAAGTCGACTGATATGGCATCACATATAAGTAGACTTGAAAATATAGTACACAATTTAAAAGCACATAACAAGGAGATTGACGATGCAATGTTAATGTCAAAAATTTTATCTACATTACCAGAAAGATATAGGTACTTTATGAGCGCATGGGAATCAACACCGGTGGACGATAAAACGTTAACCAATTTAACGGGTAGGTTGATTTCAGAAGAGGCCAGATTCACAAATAAAGAAAATGATAGTGTCGCATTCAGGGCAGATGGTGGAAATTACCGTGGACCACTTAAAACGGGCGTAAAAATAAACTCGTCACTAAAATGTTATAAATGCAATTGTTTTGGACATATTGCAAAGTACTGTAAAAATAAAAATGGACCAAATGAAAAATTCTGTAGGGTATGTAAACGAAAGGGACATCTTGAAAATGACTGTTACTTTCGGAAAAAGAGGACGAACGATAATGTGTCGTTTATGGTTTCAAACGAAACAGATGGCATCGAATGGATTCTAGACTCAGGATGTACATCGCACATGGTTAATGAGCTGAATTTATTAAAAGAAATTAAAATGGTGAATGAAACAATAGGAGTTGCAAAAAAGAATGAGACAATGCAATGTAGGGCAATGGGAACGGCAATAATAAAAGGGGTACAATTAAAAGACGTACGATATGTTCCTAGCCTAAGCAAAAATTTGTTGTCGGTAAACGCCATAACAAGAAATAATGGTACAGTAAATTTTAAAAACGAAGAAGCGGAAATAATATATAACGGTAAAATGGTGTTGAATGGAAAGAAAAGTGAGAACGGTCTGTACACAATTCAAGGAAATGATAATACTGCTTTGTTCACGCAGGAAATGCAGGACAACGTAATAAATTGGCATAGAAGACTCGGTCATCTTGGTTATGAAAATGTCAAGCGGTTAATTAATAAATCAAGCGGAATGAATTTGAGAGAAGGAAATTTCAAGGGTATCGATCAAATATGTGAGGTCTGCTTGAAGGCAGGACAGACAAGGTTACCATTTAAAACAACAAGAACAAGGGCGACAAGACCACTTGAAATCATACACAGTGATGTGGGGGGTCCAATTGATATAAATACGTGGAACGGAAAAAGGTTCTATGTGACATTGTTGGATGATTTTACGCATTTTGCGATGGTGTATCCGATAAAGAATAAATTTGAAGTGGCGGATATTATTGGTAACTACATAGAAGAAGTAGAAGCAAAATGGAATCTAAGGGTCAGCAAGATCAGGTGCGACAATGGAGGCGAATATGTTAGTAATTTTTTCAAGGAAAATTGCAAAAGAAAGGGAATAGTGATTGATTATACGATTCCGTATTCACCGCAATTAAATGGTCGGGCAGAAAGATTAAACCGGACATTAATGGAAAGGTCTAGAGCAATTATTATGGACTCAAATTTATCAAGGGATATGTGGGGCGAGGCAATTCAGGCGGCTGCATATCTACACAACCGTAGTCCAACATCTATTCAGGATGAAACACCGTATGAAAGATGGTTTGGAAAAATTCCGGATTTAAGAAACATCAGACTATTTGGATGTGAAGCATTTGCAAAGAATCTGGGATCAATTGGAAAAATGGAAGAGAGAAGCAAGAAATTGGTTCATGTCGGATACACGCCTAATGGATATAAATTATGGGATCCGATAAAAAGAAAAATGACTGTTGCTAGAGATGTGATATTTAAGGAAGTAAAAAAGTTGGAAGTCATAGAAAAATTGGAAAAGAAATATGATTCAGTAATAATAGAAGAGGGTGAAAATGAAGACGAGATCAACAAGTGTGAAGATGAAAATGATGTAAATGACAATAATGATGTGTGTAATGAGAATGAACATCTTGAATTAAATAAAAGAAACAGAAGATTACCAAAAAGATTAGAAGATTACGTAATGTTAACCTATCAAGAGGCAATAACCGGAAATGAAGGGGAAAACTGGAAAAAGGCAATAAAAGAAGAAAAGGAAGCGTTAATGAAAAATGAAGTATGGAAATATGTTAAAAAGGAGGAAGCAAATGGTACAAGGTTGTTAAGCAACAGGTGGGTGTTCAAAATAAAGGACGATGGAAGATATAGAGCGAGATTGGTAGTAAGAGGTTGTGAACAGAAATGTGGTATAGATTTTGGTGAGACATATAGTCCAGTGGTGGAAAATAGTTCATTACGAATAATGTTTGCAATTGCTGCAGAGAAAAATTGGATTATCATGAAGTTCGATATCAAGGCTGCATTTTTGTATGGTGAATTGAATGAAGATATTTTCATGTTGGTACCAGAGGGATACACAGTTGAGGATGATAGGGTGTGCAAATTAACGCGGGCCATGTATGGTTTAAAGCAGGCTCCGCTGAAGTGGAATCAAAGGTTCACAAGTTTTTTGAAGGAAAAGGGTTTGATTGCGTCGAAATATGACCGGTGTATATTTCGCACTGACGATTATGCAATGTTACTTGCAATTTATGTGGATGATGGTTTAATAATGGGAAGTGATAGAAAGAGGATATGTGGGCTGATGGACGATCTTGGTAAGGAATTTGAAATGACACGAGATGAAAATGTAACAACATTTGTCGGAATGGAAATAAAAAGAAACAAGGGTAATATGGGGTTACATCAGAAGACGTATGCTGAGAAAATAATTGAAAAATTTAGAATGACGGATGCAAAGGGTTCGAGAATACCTATGACAATTGATAATTCGAACGCCGATGTTTTGAACTCAAGTGGATTATTTCCATATCGCGAAGCAATAGGGGGTTTATTGTATTTGACCACAAAAACGCGTCCAGATTTGGCATTTGCAGTAAATTACGGCAGCAGATCGATTGAAAAGCCAAATGTCAATGATGTGGGAAATGTGAAGAATATGTTAAGATATTTAAAGGAAACAACGGATGTGGGGATAACATATTCAACGGCAGGTAATTTTGATTTAAATGCATATTGCGACTCGGATTTTGCCGGGGATAAAACCACCAGAAAAAGCACTACGGGATATGTAATCATGTTCTGTAATGGACCAATAAGTTGGGGCTCAAGGAAGCAGCCGACGGTAGCGCTATCAAGCACAGAGGCAGAATACATAGCAGCGGCAGATTGCTGTCGCGAATTAATTTATTTGAAAAGGCTGATCGAAGAAATCATTGGCGTAAATATTGTTGTTCATCTCAACGTGGACAATCAGAGTGCCATAAAATTAATAACAACCAACGTATTTAATCGTAGGAGTAAACATATTGAGGTTAAGCATCATTTCATAAATGAGCAGGTTGCGGCTGGGTTGATTAAAGTCAAATACTGTCCAACGGAATTTCAACTGGCAGATATCTTTACAAAGGCACTGAACGTAAATAAATTTGAAGGATTCAGGGATCAGCTGGTATCCAGAACCTATATTCAAGAGAACAAAACTAACATTAATTACATAGGTTAATAATTTAATAATTTAATATTTAGTTAAAATAAGTTTGTAAGACATTCTATATTATATTTGGGTTAAACAATTAAGAGAAGGTGTTGAATGTAATAGTTTAACAATATATAATAGAGATGTCGGTAGGCTAGGTTAAGTATGAATTGTCACTTATGCCATAAAATGTAATAAACGTTTTCGTAAGTCTTCCACTGCACGTTGCCAGTATAACATTCTCGTTTTAATTATTTAACATATATATCTGGTTTTTCAATGGTTTTCCACAATAAATTTGTCCATATATGGCTGTTAATTTAACATATATAGTTGCGTTTAAATGGAAAAGAAGAGTAGAACGTCAAATATAACATATATATATGATTACAAAATGTTGTATATATATATATTATATGCCATATATGGTATATAATATATGTTAAAAATATTCAAAAAAGAATTGCAAACACAATAAAATTTTCTAAAACCTCAACACTTTCAATATTTTATATTTATCATACATAATTTAATGTAGAGGTAACTCACAGTTCGTATGGACGTCGAAATTTTATTTTTTCGTATATATTTTTTTTTATTATATGTAATCGCGTAATTGTAATTTATAGAGATTTATAGGAAAAAAAAATTATTGCATTTGATTTAGTTTGCGTGCATTTTGCGTTTAACAAACGATTTATTATCGGTTTTGTGGTGAATTCTATTTTATTTTGTGGTGCATACCATTTGTTGTTTGTTGTTTGGTTTAGTTTTTGCGAATTGACTAAATTTTCTGTATAGTGTCGCATATATATTCTTCATGTAACGTAATTTCCTACACCATACCACGCAGTGCACCTCGTTAACATGGATAAATAAATATACAAGAAAAATCTAAGAATTAATATTAATTATATATTGATATTTTTTTCGCATGCCAAAATATCTTACATATAGAGAGTAAAGCAAAGTAAGTAATAACTCAAATGATTAATTTTAAAGAACACATTTTTTTATATATTTTATTGCTATTTTAAAATTTATTGTAATCATTCACAAATCACAAATGGGTTTGGTGGATAGAAAATGTAATCCTTCGAGGAACATTTTCCTTATATGAAACAACACAAACATATGTTTTACATATTTTTATAATCTTTTCTTTATAATATATATATATATATATATATATGAGCATATATATATGGTCTACATATATTCTATAATATGTATAACTATAATGAAAGCGTTTCATCGCAGTATCATGGTATCATATATACAAATAAGGACGACCTGTTGCCAAAATATATATTGATTGTTATACGCTTATATATGTTGTTCCAGATTTAATTATCATAGAATAATGCATGTGAAATTATAACGTGTTATCAATACTTATATATATATTTATACATTATGAAAAAAAATGAGAAAATTATATTTAAATATTATTCGATAAACATATATTTTCTTTCGAAATTTCAAAGTTAATTATAAGTAATATCGTATGTAATATATAGATATCGATTTTTACGCGGTTTACATATAGATAATTATATATATTACGCAGAAACAAAATTCATATAATGACGCTATATATGGATAAATATATAAATTATATAATATACATATATATATATATATATATATATATATATATATATATATATATCTTGATATTTAAATTTATAGAGATTGATGAAGTAAAATAAGATTTAATGATGTAAAAAAAAAAAAATAAACAAGGGATGGGCGTGTTTTTCCACTCGACATTTTGTAAAGTATATATAATATATAATATACAAATACGGATTCTATATGATTTTTCATTATAGCATCTTATGTATGTTTTTGTATAATGCATTTCAATATTTTTCCATCTACGAATTATAATTTAAATTTAGGTATACTCATATTATCTAGGATATTATCTATATTTAATTTTTATAAATCATATATATCTTTAGATCAATATTTTTATTATACAAAGGTATATCATCAGATATGCATAATGCATTTATTGGGAAAATATTTTAAAACTCTCGCGTTAAGTGTTATTATCGTCGTCGGTGAGCCTTATTGAAAATGATCTCTGTAATATATCTATAGGTTTCAAGCTGTGTGCTCCAATTATACCTGCTTCAACTTTTTGCCCATCTTATAAACGCCACAGGTTCAATTTTGGGACCTCTTGAATTATTTTATGTTTTATAATTACATTATAAATGTGTACTTATAATGCGCCATAATGAAGAGACAAACCGGTGCATGGTACAATATAATTGAATAAATAAATAAATGCATATATATATGTATAGATATCGAGAATTCTATATATAATTATATATACTCTCATTGATATCCAAGGGTATTTAGTGAATGAATTTGAATTTCAAATTACTTACACATCATATTACATTACAACAGTTTAGAACGAATTCTCTCGGCGTTTTTAATAATATAACTAAAAAAAAAAATATAACTATATATATATAATAATTGATAAACAATGTTTTAAAGCACAACACCTCTATATAGTTATTGCAAAATATACCTCTTATCTCTTGTACAATTATAAACAAAATAAAACAGTTTTGTTTATCAGCATATGTTTTGGAGTAATTATTTCTATTTCGGGTCTAATGAACACATATAAATATGCATTATAATTGATAAAATTGACTCAATTAAATGTATTGTATTATTGTATAATCATTCAGTATAAGAACACCTAATAACAAAACTATATAATATCATATATAAATAAATATAATGTATCATGTTTATTATATGGAATTGATATATATAATATTATACGATGAAATGAAAATTGTAAATGTAAATAATCAAAGCTACACAGACAGGTGTTTTTAAATGTATGAATAACAGAGCCAGGTTTAATTTAAAGTTAATTCTATATGTTAGTGTTCCGGTCTCTGCAGAACTCCCTTAATGGTTTAAAATTAAATTCCGCAGAGGACTGCAAAATGCACTTGGATCAGTTATTTGCCCAGAAAACACAGAAGTTCTACAGTGATGGGATAATGTCTTTACCAGAAAAATGGCAAAGGGTCATCGATCAAAACGGCGCATATTTGGTTTAATAAAGTTCATTTGAAACCTATAAAAAAATCGTTTGAATTTTGTAAAAAAAAGTACAACATAATATATAATTTGTTTTATTGAAAAATATTTATAAACAACTATTTCAACAAATTTAAAATGTCTATATTTTATTCAAGATCTCAAAGATATTATATACTGATTAAATTATAAAATGTATATATATTATTTAATTACATAGTAGTTTTTTTTTATTCTTCTTACAAAAACAGGTGACGGTTACGGATTACGATGTCTAAAAATGAAATTAAATGTAGTTTATGGACAAAAATACTTGTAATTAATATATTAATATGTATGGATTGTATTCCTACTCGTTTATTGATAGCAAATGCTAAATCAAACATTGGTAAATATTATATATATGATTATAAAGTGTTAATGAATGCCATATATGAACAGAAAAATCTTATAATGATATATTATAATAAAATAAAATAATTGAATTGAACAGAGTAATTGCAATATAAAAAGTATGCATGAATAAGTATGCAATATGATGTGAGTTTTGATATATATGAATGATTTTTGCTTTAGAAGATCTTGTGATATATTTTTGTATAATTTCAAATGATGTTACCATTAGGTACTATTGATCACTTTTAGCTATAATAAGCTTTGTTTTTATGTAGAACTGCGGTTAAGATCGGGTATGCGACCCACTCCCATGCCCATCTACGCCATCCCTCCGAATTTTTTGTTTCTCTTTTATATCTCAATGAGTTTTGAAGATATTTGTATGAAATTTTGGATATAGGGGTTTTTAGTACCAAATGCCAAAAATTACATTTCCAATTACAATTGTTTGTTTCTTTTGCAACTCATTTTTTATTTTAAAAACTTAAATTATTAATTTATTTAATTATATAATGATGAATTTATTATTTATATTATTTGTTAGTTATATATAATGAACAGCACAAGCTATCAAACAAAAACATAAAACAAAAATAAAAAAATGTTGCAAAGACCGCGGGCAACGTGTGAAGAATATAGATAAAAACAATATGAAAAGATAAAAGTTATAGATAACCTTTATTTTATGTTGAAAAGTGATATTCCTGAAAAAAAATTTATTATGAAAGTCTCCGTGCATTTAACCGCTCGAGAATAGATAGGCCCCAAGATCAGCCTGTATAATCATTTTAACAAATTATTTCATTTGATTATGGATCAAATATGGATTATATATATGTTGTTTTACTTTTCAAAAAGCATAAAAGTATAACCATTTATACATATATTGTTATATGGGTGATAATTAAGAGTTGATATCATAAATATCGTAATTGCAAACAGCAATTATATTATAAAGTGTTAAAGTAAAAACCTCATAAAATACATAATAGCAATTAGATATGGGTTATGTATATATATATATATATAACGTGTTTTATTTTTTATTAAAGATCGAACATGGATTTTTTTCTATATTATTTGATATATATCATTTCATGAATTCTAAAAATAAAACTAAACGCGATAGACCTATATCATTATATTATATAAATATATATATATATATATATAGATGTTTTGTGCCTTGGTTTATCGATTTTTATATATGTTTTATTTGCTATCGTCGTAGGAGAACTCCTTTTTTACTATATAGATATTCGTTTGGTTTTGGTTTGATTAAAGATAGAACGTTGAGTACAGTTTGATTTTATTTTTAGAAACACTAATGTGTAAAAAAGATTATATACAATATTTATATATTTAAGATTTTTTAGTGCTGTATTTTGTGACTGTGTGAATAGATATTCGGTTGAAACCGCACGTACTTATTTATTTATTCCAATATAAATATACGGATTAAATTGGCTTATATGTGCATACATAACTATTCAATTGTACATTATAGATTTTCATATATCAGGTATTTTAAATACAACAAATATATATCAAATATATACATATTTCTACAGATGGCGGTCAAAAGACGTATAATTATCCGGAAAAGATATAAATTATATATAATAAGTAAATTTTCGCTTTACAACCGGCAATTGGTTTTAGCGTCCGCGGCAACAATCTTTTCTGTTGTTGTTTCTTAATTTATGACAGTGTCATTGTAATTATTATTGCTGTACGCCCAACTGCATGCGGGATATATATTCAACTAACTCTGGGTGAAAATTCAAATTAACCGCATATCAGGAAAAAAAGATCTACATAATATAAAAACATCCATAAATAATTTATTTTGTCTTTCATACATTTCACACAGTTGAAATATGTTAAATATTTAAATTATTTCTATTCTACTCGTAAAAGATAAATCTTTTTGGTACTAAGAAATTTAGACAATTCGCAAATAGCATATAAGAAATTCGATTAGTATTCCAAATGTAATCGTTGAAAATAATTGTGATTGTAATTCATTGTAACTTTTTGTATTGTTTTATTTTTATAAACATTTTCAATAACAGAAAACACAACATAAAAAATAAGCATAAAACATTAATTTTTGTATATTGCCATATATTCAATTATATTATCCATAACATTTTCCTAAATACGCTTTGCGAAAAATGGTCTATACCGTACCGCTATATACTCTATGCTATATATATACTATACATATATATAATTTAAAATATTCCTAAATATACATTATATTTATGGATAGAAATAAATTATATATATATATATTCAGCATATACATACATATAGAAAAAGTGAAAATTGCATTTTGCGTAGGTTTTATTTGTATGTATGTTTGTTTTCCATATATATTTATTTATATATATTATACGTATTGTGTATATATAGCTCATATATGTTTTCAGCACGTTCAATATTTCAACTTTAAGGACTTAAATTATGAAGTCTATGTATAGCAATTATAAATATGAATAAACGATAAGATTTTGTGCTTATATATCATTCATATTTTATTGTATAATTGTAAATAAAGTATACATTTATTATATGTTTCTAAGGGTGTGTAAGTTTAAAAACTAAATAACATGTATTTATTATAATATCTTTCGATTGATGGTATGACCATTATTCTATCTCAACAGGTACCCAAGTTATCACATTTTTACTACACCCCTTATATAATAAAAAAATTAATTTTTTTACCAATAATTGGTCAAAATAAACCTCTCATCATTGAATTTTTAAGGATGATATTTCCATGAAATGGTATTGATTTTAAGACTGAATCTTAAGTAAAATAAGCTGAATTTTCCGAATTTAAAATAATATTATGGGGTGTCCTAACAAAGAGTATGATTAAATTGACAATTTTTCACATATATAGATTTTAACTATAGAATTTGTTCTACAACCCTATTTGATATGTAAGAAAAGATTTTAGAGAATTTAATTATCTTTCGATTGATGGTATGACCATTATTCTATCTCAACAGGTACCCACGTTATCACATTTTTACTACACCCCTTATATAATAAAAAAATTAATTTATTTACCAATAATTGGTCAAAATAAACCTCTAATCATTGAATTTTTAAGGGTGATATTTCCATGAAATGGTATTGATTTTAAGACTGAATCTTAAGTAAAATAAGCTGAATTTTCCGAATTTAAAATAATATTATGGGGTGTCCTAACAAAGAGTATGATTAAATTGACAATTTTTCACATATATAGATTTTAACTATAGAATTTGTTCTACAACCCTATTTGATATGTAAGAAAAGATTTTAGAGAATTTAATTATCTTTCGATTGATGGTATGACCATTATTCTATCTCAACAGGTACCCACGTTATCACATTTTTACTACACCCCTTATATAATAAAAAAATTAATTTATTTACCAATAATTGGTCAAAATAAACCTCTAATCATTGAATTTTTAAGGGTGATATTTCCATGAAATGGTATTGATTTTAAGACTGAATCTTAAGTAAAATAAGCTGAATTTTCCGAATTTAAAATAATATTATGGGGTGTCCTAACAAAGAGTATGATTAAATTGACAATTTTTCACATATATAGATTTTAACTATAGAATTTGTTCTACAACCCTATTTGATATGTAAGAAAAGATTTTAGAGAATTTAATTATCTTTCGATTGATGGTATGCCCATTATTCTATCTCAACAGGTACCCAAGTTATCACATTTTTACTACACCCCTTATATAATAAAAAAATTTATTTATTTACCAATAATTGGTCAAAATAAACCTCTAATCATTGAATTTTTAAGGGTGATATTTCCATGAAATGGTATTGATTTTAAGACTGAATCTTAAGTAAAATAAGCTGAATTTTCCGAATTTAAAATAATATTATGGGGTGTCCTAACAAAGAGTATGATTAAATTGACAATTTTTCACATATATAGATTTTAACTATAGAATTTGTTCTACAACCCTATTTGATATGTAAGAAAAGATTTTAGAGAATTTAATTATCTTTCGATTGATGGTATGACCATTATTCTATCTCAACAGGTACCCAAGTTATCACATTTTTACTACACCCCTTATGTAATAAAAAAATTAATTTATTTACCAATAATTGGTCAAAATAAACCTCTAATCATTGAATTTTTAAGGGTGATATTTCCATGAAATGGTATTGATTTTAAGACTGAATCTTAAGTAAAATAAGCTGAATTTTCCGAATTTAAAATAATATTATGGGGTGTCCTAACAAAGAGTATGATTAAATTGACAATTTTTCACATATATAGATTTTAACTATAGAATTTGTTCTACAACCCTATTTGATATGTAAGAAAAGATTTTAGAGAATTTAATTATCTTTCGATTGATGGTATGACCATTATTCTATCTCAACAGGTACCCAAGTTATCACATTTTTACTACACCCCTTATATAATAAAAAAATTAATTTATTTACCAATAATTGGTCAAAATAAACCTCTAATCATTGAATTTTTAAGGGTGATATTTCCATGAAATGGTATTGATTTTAAGACTGAATCTTAAGTAAAATAAGCTGAATTTTCCGAATTTAAAATAATATTATGGGGTGTCCTAACAAAGAGTATGATTAAATTGACAATTTTTCACATATATAGATTTTAACTATAGAATTTGTTCTACAACCCTATTTGATATGTAAGAAAAGATTTTAGAGAATTTAATTATCTTTCGATTGATGGTATGACCATTATTCTATCTCAACAGGTACCCAAGTTATCACATTTTTACTACACCCCTTATGTAATAAAAAAATTAATTTATTTACCAATAATTGGTCAAAATAAACCTCTAATCATTGAATTTTTAAGGGTGATATTTCCATGAAATGGTATTGATTTTAAGACTGAATCTTAAGTAAAATAAGCTGAATTTTCCGAATTTAAAATAATATTATGGGGTGTCCTAACAAAGAGTATGATTAAATTGACAATTTTTCACATATATAGATTTTAACTATAGAATTTGTTCTACAACCCTATTTGATATGTAAGAAAAGATTTTAGAGAATTTAATTATCTTTCGATTGATGGTATGCCCATTATTCTATCTCAACAGGTACCCAAGTTATCACATTTTTACTACACCCCTTATATAATAAAAAAATTAATTTATTTACCAATAATTGGTCAAAATAAACCTCTAATCATTGAATTTTTAAGGGTGATATTTCCATGAAATGGTATTGATTTTAAAACTGAATCTTAAGTAAAATAAGCTGAATTTTCCGAATTTAAAATAATATTATGGGGTGTCCTAACAAAGAGTATGATTAAATTGACAATTTTTCACATATATAGATTTTAACTATAGAATTTGTTCTACAACCCTATTTGATATGTAAGAAAAGATTTTAGAGAATTTAATTATCTTTCAATTGATGGTATGCCCATTATTCTATCTCAACAGGTACCCAAGTTATCACATTTTTACTACACCCCTTATATAATAAAAAAATTAATTTTTTTACCAATAATTGGTCAAAATAAACCTCTAATCATTGAATTTTTAAGGGTGATATTTCCATGAAATGGTATTGATTTTAAGACTGAATCTTAAGTAAAATAAGCTGAATTTTCCGAATTTAAAATAATATTATGGGGTGTCCTAACAAAGAGTATGATTAAATTGACAATTTTTCACATATATAGATTTTAACTATAGAATTTGTTCTACAACCCTATTTGATATGTAAGAAAAGATTTTAGAGAATTTAATTATCTTTCGATTGATGGTATGCCCATTATTCTATCTCAACAGGTACCCAAGTTATCACATTTTTACTACACCCCTTATATAATAAAAAAATTAATTTATTTACCAATAATTGGTCAAAATAAACCTCTAATCATTGAATTTTTAAGGGTGATATTTCCATGAAATGGTATTGATTTTAAGACTGAATCTTAAGTAAAATAAGCTGAATTTTCCGAATTTAAAATAATATTATGGGGTGTCCTAACAAAGAGTATGATTAAATTGACAATTTTTCACATATATAGATTTTAACTATAGAATTTGTTCTACAACCCTATTTGATATGTAAGAAAAGATTTTAGAGAATTTAATTATCTTTCGATTGATGGTATGCCCATTATTCTATCTCAACAGGTACCCAAGTTATCACATTTTTACTACACCCCTTATATAATAAAAAAATTAATTTATTTACCAATAATTGGTCAAAATAAACCTCTAATCATTGAATTTTTAAGGGTGATATTTCCATGAAATGGTATTGATTTTAAGACTGAATCTTAAGTAAAATAAGCTGAATTTTCCGAATTTAAAATAATATTATGGGGTGTCCTAACAAAGAGTATGATTAAATTGACAATTTTTCACATATATAGATTTTAACTATAGAATTTGTTCTACAACCCTATTTGATATGTAAGAAAAGATTTTAGAGAATTTAATTATCTTTCGATTGATGGTATGCCCATTATTCTATCTCAACAGGTACCCAAGTTATCACATTTTTACTACACCCCTTATATAATAAAAAAATTAATTTATTTACCAATAATTGGTCAAAATAAACCTCTAATCATTGAATTTTTAAGGGTGATATTTCCATGAAATGGTATTGATTTTAAGACTGAATCTTAAGTAAAATAAGCTGAATTTTCCGAATTTAAAATAATATTATGGGGTGTCCTAACAAAGAGTATGATTAAATTGACAATTTTTCACATATATAGATTTTAACTATAGAATTTGTTCTACAACCCTATTTGATATGTAAGAAAAGATTTTAGAGAATTTAATTATCTTTCGATTGATGGTATGCCCATTATTCTATCTCAACAGGTACCCAAGTTATCACATTTTTACTACACCCCTTATATAATAAAAAAATTTATTTATTTACCAATAATTGGTCAAAATAAACCTCTAATCATTGAATTTTTAAGGGTGATATTTCCATGAAATGGTATTGATTTTAAGACTGAATCTTAAGTAAAATAAGCTGAATTTTCCGAATTTAAAATAATATTATGGGGTGTCCTAACAAAGAGTATGATTAAATTGACAATTTTTCACATATATAGATTTTAACTATAGAATTTGTTCTACAACCCTATTTGATATGTAAGAAAAGATTTTAGAGAATTTAATTATCTTTCGATTGAATGTATGCCCATTATTCTATCTCAACAGGTACCCAAGTTATCACATTTTTACTACACCCCTTATATAATAAAAAAATTAATTTTTTTACCAATAATTGGTCAAAATAAACCTCTAATCATTGAATTTTTAAGGGTGATATTTCCATGAAATGGTATTGATTTTAAGACTGAATCTTAAGTAAAATAAGCTGAATTTTCCGAATTTAAAATAATATTATGGGGTGTCCTAACAAAGAGTATGATTAAATTGACAATTTTTCACATATATAGATTTTAACTATAGAATTTGTTCTACAACCCTATTTGATATGTAAGAAAAGATTTTAGAGAATTTAATTATCTTTCGATTGATGGTATGCCCATTATTCTATCTCAACAGGTACCCAAGTTATCACATTTTTACTACACCCCTTATATAATAAAAAAATTAATTTATTTACCAATAATTGGTCAAAATAAACCTCTAATCATTGAATTTTTAAGGATGATATTTCCATGAAATGGTATTGATTTTATGACTGAATCTTAAGTAAAATAAGCTGAATTTTCCGAATTTAAAATAATATTATGGGGTGTCCTAACAAAGAGTATGATTAAATTGACAATTTTTCACATATATAGATTTTAACTATAGAATTTGTTCTACAACCCTATTTGATATGTAAGAAAAGATTTTAGAGAATTTAATTATCCTTCGATTGATGGTATGGCCATTATTCTATCTCAACAGGTACCCAAGTTATCACATTTTTACTACACCCCTTATATAATAAAAAAATTAATTTTTTTACCAATAATTGGTCAAAATAAACCTATAATCATTGAATTTTTAAGGGATGATATTTCCATGAAATGGTATTGATTTTAAGACTGAATCTTAAGTAAAATATGCTGATTTATCTTATAGGCAATATAACAAAGATAATTTATAAGAACGCTATTATATGTATATATAATTTCAACCACAATAAATTGAATTATTGTTAATCGTTTAACCAATATAAGGATAGATGTCCGGTTCTTTTATTAAACATATAACAATAATCGTGATCCTAAAATATTTTTATTAAAAAATAAAACACCTGCGCTTTTATTGTAGACTCCCATTTATATATAGGATAATTATAATTATACCAAATAAATTATTTAAAATAATATTTATTTAAAAGAATGTAAATAGAGGATTATTTATAAGAAGAACGAGTTATCTCCTCTATATATGATTATAATTACCTGAACCCCATGAACCTCGTTATAGTGTTTATATAAAGCGCAAATTCTTTACTATATCATTAAATTTTAAGCAGATTATATTTACTATATATGTTAAATTAATAATTCACGAAATTTAGATATTTGTTTAAATATATAATCACTGTAGTACTTTATGTTTAGATTTTTGTTTGACCGGTATATATTTAATCTATCTATGTATTAGTCTTGTATAGCTATTCGCGGTCGATTTATTTAAAATGTATATGTTAATTACAAATAGTGTTTATAGGACAATGTACAAAAACACTAATTTATAATTAATCAAATTAATTTAATTTACTTTTACTTTAATTAATTTAAGTGTAAATCTGCATTTAATTGAATTCGAAAAATTCACAAAAAAAAAACAATTCACAATCGGTATTATAAATATATATTATAATATATAGAATTAATACAATAATATACAAAAGGATTTATCTGAATATTATTTCATTAGAACAAAAGGAATAAAAGTGGTTTTTTTTCTATAAATTTAATAATATATAATATATGTACTACTTTAACTATATATTTATACAGGGTGTCCCAGTATAGGGTGCCAACCCGAAACAGGCAGGTTGTACACCTCATTTCCAATCAAAAAATGTATATCTCCCTTGGTTTTCGAGCTAGCCCGAAAACACGATTTCGTTGAAGTTCAAGGTAGTACGTAGATGTTATTCACCATATCTCAGCAACCACTTATCGGAATCCAATAATTATAACCTTGTTGGAAAGGTATTTTAACTATTTTTAACTCTTTCTAATAACACAAACATCGGCCACATCAGGGACATGAGCAAATCTGTTCTGAGTCCCGAAACGATAGGATTTTCCGAAAGATACATCCATTAAAATCAATTAATTATGTGTGAACAAATTTTGTTCCATTTTTGTACAGTACCTGTACCATTTATAGTATATGACAACCAATAAAGTGATTAGCGTATGATGGTACTGAAAAAAAATTGTTATATATACCTTCATTATATGTTTTACTTGGGTTTATAAAGACTTCTTAAGCGCATATAGAAAAAAAAAGTATAATTATATTTGAATTAAATATTGAATGTATAGGGTGTAGGTGTATTAAAAAAATTGTTGATAAAAAATATGTAATATATATATATATATATGAATGAATATATTATATATAAATCATGATGATTGGGATGAATAATGTTATGGAAATAATTTTTTTGTTAGTGAGATTTATGTATTTATGAAATTGCGATAAGTTTTCTATATATATTTATGTGTATTTCTTTTAATATATTAGATATGATTTTTTTTTGTTAATGCGTGTTATTGGTAGCATATATATAAGGTATATATATATATATATATATAAGAATTTAATCAATAATGATGTTATTGTTTTTAATAACATATATATAATATATGATAACACTAAATTCAATTAATATTTCATATTCAGAGTTTGTTTTTTGTTCAACATTTTTTTTTATTTTATCTGTATATATATAGGTTGTCTTTTTGTGAATAAACTTTGTATTGAAAATGTTGAATGGTGTTATGATGGTAAGTATAACAAGTCGTTTAGTATAAGTTAAATCTACTCTGTATTCGTTATATTTGTCTATAATAATGTTATCCACGCAACGGCATATATCGCATAATAGATATTTGGCAACAGATATATACCTTCAATTTCACCCTTTCTATTAAATTTTAACGAATCTTATTTTTCATATATGCCTCAATATATAAACCCCCAATGAAATCTAATTTCATAAAAGAATGTTTATTAATTTCACACACATCGTGGACAAAATTATCTTAATAAATTATATACATATTCATTTTTAAATTAATACACCGCTTTATATAAATTTAATATATATATATATAGTTATTTTGTACATATTTATATCGCACATCGCCCCTTTTCAACATATCGATGCGCTATCCAAATCACAAAATTATATAATATTTAAACGAATCATACAAAAAATTGCGTCTATCTATATCTATCTATATCTTCATAAAATAATCGATTTATTGATAAAATATGTATAGATATGTCCATTATATAAAACATTATAAACCTCATCGATTTAATAAAATGTATCACTAAAAGTACCTTAAAGCTATATAAAAATAATATACAATATGTTATTCATCCTTCATATATGATCGCACATGATGCAAAATGAATAATATTCTAAAAGATAAAAAAGGAACTATGAATGTTAACCTATTTAAAGTTTAAGGGTAAAATTATAGTAAATTTTATATTTAAGTTCATTTATCGGACTATTATTATTGTCGCATTATGGAATTCTGCCACTTTACTATAAATACCCTCTATTGTATACTTTTTTCTGTATAAAAAGTGTTACACAATTGTTGAAAAATATAACGTCGTATTTTGGGGGATTGACGTCATCGGCATATAATATAACAACACGTTGTTATTTTTCTGTTGTGAATTTTCAAATAATTGCATATATACTTTTGCTATATTATAAAATAATAGTCGCAATCCAACATGCGGTAATATATTATTTGTCGTATATATATTTGTATGAATTTGAAAATCCATATAATATATAATAATGCAATTTATTACATATTTAAAATAGATTACGCATTTGGAAAATGTCTTTCACAATTTGATGTAGGCGAAAATGATTTAAAAAGGTAAGTAGAAAATGAATTAAAAAGGTAAAAAGTTATTAATATCTTTCATTTCCTCGCGTTGTTATAATATATTATTTATAAATTTGAAATATTAATAATATACAATTAAAATTCAGGTTCTAATAATTATTCTATGCGTATATAGTTTATGAATAATTTTATATAATTTAATTTTAATTAATAAGAAATATACAATTCTCTGTATATAAATAAAATTTGAAAAAAATTCAACAAATAATATATGTATTATTTAACCATTATTTAACCTCATATATAAGATAAATGCAATCCCATACTTTGCTGAACTTAAACCATTCACGCATCAAAAATAAATTTCAACAATTTCTAAACATTATATTTGTGTATTTTGTATTTGTATATATTTATATATAAATATAGAGAAGCATTGGATGAAGAACAGTCTTCTATATTAATAACAGTTATGGAAAATTTAAAAAGTACCGGTTTAGGATGGGACAGTCTATATGTTCAATGTAACTTACAAGGAGCTCTATTTGCAATCCGGGAAAAAATCGATTTGCCATCAAATATTTGTGAACACTATACATCTGAATTCGATGATGTTAATAATAATAAAGTACAATTGTTGCCACAGTCTAAAATGAATTATCAACAATTACATAAACAAATTGGTAAAGTACATTTTAAACCAATTAACCATGAATTTGCTGATGAAAATTACACACCACCATTGAAAAGTCTTGTATCGAAAAAAAACAATCCTCTCGTAGAAGCGTATGTTTGTTAAATTTTCCAAATCTTTTCAAAATTACTACACAAAATTTATTTTAATTTCAAATACTTTCTTTTTTTTTTTTTTTGTAGTCTAAACTATAATGATCCATCTGCTGAACAAAACGAACAAGTTACGGGGAGAATAATTCAAAAATCGTATCCAATAAAAATCGATGAAATAGACTATTATGAAAATTATCCATTAATGGAAATTGATAAAAAACTATTAAATTTACCACAAATGAAATTACTGCAGCATAATCCATTTGCTGAACGTGCTGAATATCCATCAAAACCAATAATAATGAATGATCAACGACAACCACATGTAGGCATAAATGACGATAACAATGCTGATGAATATAATATTGATAACCTTACGAAAGATATAAAAAATCGTATTGAATTACGTCGAATGTATGCTGTAAATAATGAAGCAGGTAAATTAAAAACACAAATGTATTTAAAACCAATGCATTTAGATAAAAATGATTTTGTAGAACATTCAAACCAACAAATTCAATCAACAAGTTCATTGTATAAGAAACGTACATTGGTAAATGTTAACATTATTTTCATGTTTCAAAAATATACTATATATTCATTTATAGTATTTATGGTATGTATAAGTAGTATTTATAATTAATTCAAAATTTTTAGAAATATCCTGATGCATCTGTTCCTGTGTATGATGAAATCGATTATCATAACATGGCGGTAAATTACGATGATGCAATGGATACCGATGATATTGATCATTCAACACCCAACTCATTTAGTGAAAATTCACGTCAATACCTTATTCCAAAAGTTCTATATAATTTAAATGATCCTGAATTGGAACATTTTAAAAGAAATCATAATTCTGGTTTGTATTTAAAAAATTTGGCAAATAATTTTATTATACCGGCTGAAGGAATGGAAAATGATCAAACATTTCAAGGTAAGGTTGACATAGATGATGAACAACAAAAATTAACTTCTGCGGAAAATGCATTTGTACCAGAATCATCATCTGGTGTTTATACCGAAGGTGGATTAGTTGTTGTACCAAAGGCAATAAATGAACAAAATCGAAAATCAGGTATAATTTATTATCTCATACCGCGTATAGTTAAAATAAATCATATATTTGTTTTTGCTTTACTTTAAATAAATCCATATTGCACAATGTATGAGTAAAGATATTGAGGCAAGAAATATTTTAGCAAACATGCTGGGATTTACACGTCATGAACGTTTAGATGTTAAAAAACCAGGACCACCGGCTGAACCACCACCATCATCACAATTACCACATGAAATGCCCAAATTAAACACCGTCAATGCAATTACCGTAACAAAATCGGAATTATTAAATGGTTAGAATTTTGAACTATATTTTTGTCATGTAAAGTTTTAATAAATACATAATTGAAATTATTTAGGAGAAAATTTACCAAAAATGAAAAAAGTATTACATTCATTGGAAAATCGTGGACCAATGATTAATAACGTTCAAACAGAATTTACGTATATAACATTGAAAACACCGTATGTTATATAAAACGAATGATCTGAATTGATCAAATGATGTATGATAGATATCCATATATTTTATGTTCTATATACTTTCAGGTTGGATAGTTGGAATGATGGTGTACGTATCATATCGGCCATTGCAGATATGTTAAATTTAAAAGGATATCTTACCGTATCCCGTGTTGATCGTCATGAAATTATAATACGGGTTAAAGAGAATCCTGAACGTAAATATGCATCGGATGTTGCAAAATCAATCAATGATATGCGCACAAAAAATAATTTACACCGTCGTTTGGGTGTGATTGTATTCAAAGCTGGTGTTGGTGATAAGGTAATTAAGTTTGTTTTTAATCAATATATAGTTTAATGATTTTCGAAATAATGTTTTAAATAAAAATATAGCCAAGAGACATTGATCAAACATCAGATGGTTCACAATCTGGGGTTGAGATGGTAGAAACCGTATCAGATGTAACACATGTTATGGCATATATGTTTGCTGGAGCTGGTGCAGCGGCAATTATTGTTATTGTTATAACATTATTTTTAATACGCCGTCATGATCAAAAACGTAATAAATTGGGTGGATTACAGGCGGGCCTATCGGGTGCCGAAACCTGCAGTAAAGATTATCAAGAATTATGTCGTGCCCGTATGCACGGAAAAGTTGCAGGTGGCGGTGGCAATGATACAGTTTCATCTGGTCGTGTAGCATCGTTAAGTAAAGAAAATGATAGACCACCATCTTCACGTTCCAGTACATCATCGTGGAGCGAAGAACCAGCATTTACCAATATGGATATATCCACGGGTCATATGGTTTTGGTAAATATGATTTTACTATTTTTAATTTGTTGCAGAAAATATTGAGAAAAAAAATTCTATTGTATATATACATATAGTCATACATGGAAGATCATTTACGTAATAAAGGACGTTTACAACGCGAATGGGAAGCATTGTGCCGGTATGAGGCTGAACCAAGTGCACGTGAAGCAGCTACTCAATTACAATGTACACCATTAAATCGTTCAACTGCGCCTTTACCATACGATCATTCACGTGTTGTACTCAATCATTTAGCAAACGGTGAAGGTTTAGATTACATTAATGCATCGACAATTGTGAGTTTTACTTAATGATAAATGATAAATTTAAGAAAAAATGATTTTATATATGGATTTAAAAAATGTTTTTGTTATAAAAGACCGATCATGACCCACGTGCTCCACCATACGTAGCCGCCCAAGGACCATTACCAACAACCCTTTCACATTTCTGGCAAATGATATGGGAACAAGGAGCCGTTGTTATAGTTGCATTGTGTCGTCTACAAGAAAATGGAGAAATTTCATGTGCACGTTATTGGCCAGAAGAAGGTGCTGAAGTTTATCATATTTATGAGGTAAAATATATAATAGTAAACTTTCATAAAAAAAAAGAAGAATAATTAATAAATATACAATAAAATAATTATTATAATATAAAATATAAAAAGGTGCATTTGGTCAGCGAACATATTTGGTGTGATGATTACTTGGTACGTTCATTTTATTTGAAGAATTTACGAACCGGCGAAACACGTACAGTTACACAATTTCATTTTCTATCATGGCCATCCGGTGGTGTACCGACCTCAGCAAAAGCATTACTCGAATTTCGTCGTAAGGTTAATAAATCGTATCGTGGTCGTTCATGTCCAATTGTTGTACATAGCAGTAATGGAGCTGGACGTACTGGTGCCTATATTCTATTGGATTTGGTATTGGCACGTATGAATAAAGGTGCACGTGAAATTGATATTGCCGCTACATTAGAACATTTACGGGATCAACGTTCCAGTTTGGTGGCCAGTCGTCAACAATTTGAATTTGTTTTAATGACCGTTGCTGAAGAGGTAATTAAAAACATATTTTAATATAAACGTTATCGAACGCGATTCTGAATTTTCTATTTAATGGAAATTTTCCATGTGTGAATGCACTCACTAATAATATATACATATTTATATTTATATATATAGTAAAAGCTTCACAAGTTCAATAATAATCATGTTTTTAATTTATTTACTTACAATATATTATTGATATCCCATAATTCTATTACACCAATATGTATATGGTTAAACTAAACAAATTCTTAATGTAAATATAGTGAATTCACATATTAAGACTTAATATATAACTTATTCTATTATTTTAAATGTAAAGGTTCATGCAATTTTAAAGGCTTTACCACCAAATGTACAAGGTGAAAAACGTGAACTTGATAAGGATGTTAAAGATCGTATAGAAACACAAGATACGGCAACAGCCGTAAAAGGTGATGCGACACCAATTTGTGGTAGTGGTAGTGGTAGTACAAACCCCAGTGGTGAAATTGGGGCTGGTAATACCGTTGGTAAAAAAGGTGGTAATGGACAAAAAAAATAATTGCTAAACGAATACATATAATAATAATCTGTCTAGATTAAATGTGAAAAACGCCTCTAAGAAAATAATTTAATTCCCATTCCAAAATGATCAATATAAGTTTAAGAAAAGTATATTGCATATAATACAAATCATAACTAGATCATATAGTTTTACCATTATTTATATATATATATATATATATGTAACGAATTCCAAAAAGGATGAGCTAGTCTATAGTTATCTAGTTTAGATTTGTATTATATATTCAATATTTTTCTTATACTTATATCGATCGTTTAGAATCGGTATGAAATTATTTTCTTAGAGAATTCTAGTTTTAATATTTAACGCAAATAACCATATATTAGAAATATTTAAACTATTTTAAAATAAATATCACACGTACTGTTATTATGCGGATGCTTTTTATAAAACCAACTATAAACTTTTGATGAACTTTTAAATATATTCGTGTAATTTTATTTGCTGTTCAAATATCATATAATTTAATTTTCAGTAAAACTATATATATATATTATTTATTTAAAAAAAAATGAATAAAAAACTCATAAAACATAAAGGTATATATAATTTTAAATTAAAATTCAATATAATTTATAATAATTATTATAGGATATATATCGGAAATTAAAAAAACAACCATAAAAACCATAAACCGTGTCAATTTATTCTATATATATACATAGATTATGCCATGAAAAAGATTTTACATGTTATATTCTTTAAAAAAAAAAAATGTTAAAAATAAAATATTTTTTTGTCTATTTGTAATCTATCATGTCTATTAAAAAAGAAACATTTAAAATTGACTCAATTTTCACAATCACCGGGATTTGCTATAAACATTTATAGATTCGCGGTCTTCTTGGTATATTTTTAATAATATCCTAATTTTCTAATATATTTATATAGACAAATATTTTCTAATAAAAACAATACCTATAAAAAATTTTATTTACTATTATCCAGCTTAAACTTTTATTAAATTTTTAATTTTTATATTTTTATTCCATTTACTATTTTAAAATTTTCAAATTTCAGCACTCGATCATTTCCAATAATATATTCATTTAATGTAAATCAATTCATAAAAAATATTATAAATCAACAATCATATTCAAAAACTAAAAATGCACATATTCAAAAGTACCTATAACTATCTATATTTTATTATAACTTTTTATAAAAAACAACTAATAAAAAATCATAATCAAATATCAACCACATAATAAAAATCCAATTTAAATAAAAACTGTATAGGATTAAATTACCATTTTATGTATATGTATACAAAATTTGACATATAATGCATTATTCTTATATAAAAAAGGCACATATAAAACTTGAGCAGCTATATTTATTATATATCTAGTAGATTATAAATACAAAAACTTTTAAACTTTTGTTTATAAAAAATGTTTTATTTAACTTTATTTAAATTTATAATATATTCTTTTTCTTTTGTAATAAATAAAAATAAATAAATATATTATCAAAAATAATTTCATAATTCGGCCTATATGAAATTATATTATACTTTACATTATTTTTTTTATATATATTTATATTAATTTTATATATTTTATTTATATATATAAATGTTTTTCATTTAAATTTTAAAACTGAAGAATTAATACACACATTTATTTTACAAATCTGAATGGAATTAAAAGGAAAGTAGTTTGAAATAAAATTTTAATGGTGCGGTGCGGTATACAAAAGAAAGGAATTCAAACAAATCCTCGGTAATAACAAAAAAAAATGGGTATATATATTAAAAAAATAAGTATTTAAATTGTGCAGCTCCAAAACAATAAATATATAAATAAAAAATAAACCTCCACTTTTATATTCATGAAAATTTCACTTTAAGACAACAGAAATGAAATTATTTTTAATTTATTTTGCAAATTTAATATATATATTTTTAATTTAATTTTAATTTAATATATTTTTAATTTAAATATAATCAATTTAACAATTAATAATAACGAAAATATTTTCCTAAAATTTATGTTTACATATTATAAATATTATATATTTTATTCAATACAAAAAAAAAAAAAAAAAACCTCTTTATAAATATTTAATTAATATATATCTATATAATAAAAATATTATTTATTATCTATACACAATTTATTTATTATCTATATTACTGATGAAAAATATACCAAAAATATTTATTTAGAAACTATATAAATAAGATAAATGTATGGAAAAAATTAAAATTTATTTACTATAAAAATTATAATTGATTTAATTAATTATTTATACAAATTATTACAAAAATAAATAACAAAAATATATTTTATGTGTATAAAAATGTGCATTACGTTAAAATAACCAAAATAAAAATAAAAAATATATATATATATGTATGTATGGAAATTATTTAAAAATTATATATTTGCAAAAAATGGAAAACGATTAATAATATTTATAAAGTAATAAGAATATATTATTTACCAAAATAAATAAATTAAATATATTTATATATATTTTACACCGAACATAACACACACCATAGCACAGAATTAAATTATATTGAATCGTCACAATATAAAGAACTAAAATTTAATATATATTTTATTTAAATAATAAATTATTATCTATATACTATAAAACAATGTCTTTATATCCAAAATATCTAAATAAACTATAAATTAAATATTTATTATAAGTGTATTTAAACAATATATGTTATATAAAATAAACACACCTAATATAATAAATACACATATATTTATAATAGTTAAAATTAAATTAAAATAAATTGATTAATTAATTATAAATATATAAAAAATTAATATATTATTATATATATATATATAAAGTTATAAATTATATTACCAAAATATTAACATATATATGAGCAATTTAATTATTTTTTTTTATTTATTACGGTTCTGATAACTAAAAATCATCATCGGAGAGTATCATATTATTATATATACTTCAGCATTAATATAAAAAGGTAAAAATCCATAATGATTTCATTTTTAATTTACCAATGATAAAAGTTTTACAATTAAATTTAGCCAAAATTAAAGTTTGGCCACCCAAAATGTATTCAATGCGCATCATATAGGTCCATCGCCTAAAATTAAGTGATTTTATTACATGTACTCACAACAATACAATTCCGAGCTAATTTACGGCCGCTAAACCAGTTCTATCGTCGTAAAGAACAAAAAAAATCCTAAACATTAAAATACAATTGACGTTATCATTAATCAGGGAATATAATTTCTAAATCATTCTCAATCAAATACAATGAACGCTTAACATAATAATATAAGTAATTTAATCGCAGATCAACTCCTCCCTTTTCATATCAAATATAATTATATTTAAATAAAATAAATATAATTGTAATACCCAACAAATTGATTGAATTCGCGAGTAATAAAAAATCATATATATATGATGGATATATATGTATATCGCATCACTATAATATTAAGTGTGTCTATTGATCGGTCCCGCATATTGTATATTTTATTTAATCGTTATATATTTAATATTATATATAAAAGTAATATTATATATAAACTATACATATACTATATTATATAATATACATATACTATATTATATGTGTAAAGCGAATTTAATTTATAAAACTTAATTAATTGCATTATTATGTAGAGTGTAAAAGATTTTCGGTTTCGATTAGATATCAAATTGTAATATATATGTTATATAAAATATAGTCAATACTTATTTAAGTATTGCTTGCTGCTATATATGTATAACTACCTAAAAAAATAATTAAAAATAATAATAATAAACAACACTAATATTTCAGTTTATTCTTATTTAATTTGGGGTGCTCCTAAAGTATTTAAAGTTTAATTCCATATATTATATCGCCTTAAAAATATTCGACGGAATTAGATTAAAAGCTGTAACAACTTTAATATAACAATTAAACAATGAAACACCTATATTTTGAAAAAATATCGAATTATAAAATTAAAAATGAAAAGAATTTCTAACGGTGCGTTTAACCAAATCAATATATTTTTATTCATAATATTTCTAATTGTGACTAAATTCTTCCCTTACTTTACTGTGTCACCTTATTATTATTTTTAGGTATTGTTAATATAATAATGTTTTATTATTGATAAAAATATATATTCATTAAAAAAAAACATTCTATCATTTAAGTATATTTGCCAACACGATCAGAAGAAGCATATATTATATATATTGCGATATATAGATAACAAATAACTAAAAAATTGATTTTGGTTTTTTTTTTTTTTAATTTTCATTTGGTGGAAGTTAGGAAGTAATAACAATCTACAGCGAGTATAGATATTATATTTATTTTCATCATAATCATTATATTTTAATGTGAAATCATAAAATATTTAAAATATTTATAAATATAAACAGAGCAGTGTGTATAGTTTAACGCTTTCCCTTTAACGTTTTCCCTTTTGATTTAAGTACAAAAAAAAAAAGATGTTTGCAAAACAAATAAAAAAGTATAAATATTATATATTTTTAATATTTTGTGTAATTGTAAGTATAATTAACGACATTTTTCATATTTTTTTTTTTTTAAAAATACATATAACTTAATTTATAAAACAAAAAATAAATATAACATTCATATTACTTTTAATTATATAACAACATATAAAACATTTTTTCGAATTCAGATAACAATTTTTGTAGTGTGTATTTTACATAAAAAAGATAATGACAGTTGGAAATTTAAAATCACAAAAACGTATAATACATATGATTTAATAAAATGGGTGCCGCCACCAGTTGTACCGGAATCAATCGGGACACCTGGTGAAATGGGTAAGCATCTAATAATATCTCTATACTTTGTGAATTTGTTTTCCCATATTATTCATATCATTATCAATGGAATGATCATTCCCAAATACCATAACCGATTTTATTCTTTTATTTTTTTTTATCTTTGCTTTAAAATCACTAAAAACACATCATCAATTAAATTCATTTTATTAATAAAATTGATTAAATCTCGGTATTATATTATTATATTAAATTGCGAGAAAAAAATTTTTTTAAAATACTGATAAATATTTGAATTATTTTTTTTATCTATTTGAAAACATGAATTTTTAATAATTTTTATTTTAAATATACTGCTATATATACGACGCGATGTGATTTTATTATTCCATATAGATATAATTCAATTAAAATGTATGCAATTATTTTTCTCTATATTTGTATTAATTGGAGTTTAATTCAATTTAATTTAATTAAAGATAATTGAATTTTCGATGATTTTATGAGCCATAGCTATATAATTGAATAAAATGTAATAATATGTTAAATCCTGGAACTATAGCTGATTTAATTGTTCTTTTACGATTAATCCGAAATTTTTAAAAAATATCTATGTATATATTTTACAGGAAAGCCAGTAGTTATAAATGAAAAAGATCAAGAAATGATAAAAGAGAAATTTGCTGAAAATGAATTTAATTTATTGGCCAGTGAAGTAATTTCATTAAATCGTTCATTACCAGATTTTCGTAGTGATAAGTAATAATTACCATATGTTTAATCACTATATATATATATATATTTTCTTTCAATCACTATAATAAATGTTTTTTCTATGTTATTAGATGTAAAAATAAAATCTATCCAAAAAAATTGCCAAATACATCAATTATAATGGTATTTCATAATGAGGCATGGACAACATTATTTCGTACCGTATGGAGTGTTATAAATCGTTCACCAAATGAATTAATAGCTGAAATTATATTGGTTGATGATAAAAGTGATAAAGAATTTTTAAATCAACAATTAGATGATTATATATTAACATTACCTGTAAAAGTGATAGTTATACGAATGATCGAACGTGGTGGTTTAATAAAAGCCAGATTAAAAGGAGCTGAAATGGCAACGGTAATTTATTAAATATGCATTATGGTCAACATACATTCATTTATATTCATATACATTTTAACGGTAAAATTAGGGTAAAATTTTAACATTTCTTGATGCACATTGTGAATGTACAGACGGTTGGTTAGAACCACTATTAACAAGAGTCTCATTGGATCGTCGTACAGTTCCATGTCCATTAATTGATATCATCACCGATGACACATTTGAATATAAAGCACAAACGTTAAGT
Source organism: Dilophus febrilis (assembly GCA_958336335.1). Classification (NCBI taxonomy): domain Eukaryota; kingdom Metazoa; phylum Arthropoda; class Insecta; order Diptera; family Bibionidae; genus Dilophus; species Dilophus febrilis. The sequence continues at coordinate 46,658,410 of OY284471.1, read as the reverse complement.
GTTTGGGGTGGTTTCAATTGGAAAATTGCATTTTCATGGTATATTTTGTTTCCATATTATTCGTAGGTTATATTTTAATACATTTAAAATTTAAAAATATAGGGTTAAAATACCAGAGCGCGAATATGAACGAATAAAACGTGATGATACGGTTCCCATGCGCCCACCAACAATGGCTGGTGGTTTATTTTCCATTGATAAAGAATTTTTTTATGAAATTGGTAGTTACGATGAAGGTATGATTATTTGGGGTGCCGAAAATTTAGAAATGTCTTTTCGGGTAAGTAAATACATAATTTTTAATTTCGTAATTGATTCATATATATGATTATTAATAGACAATAAATATATTATTGAATAGATATGGATGTGTGGTGGTATTTTAGAATCAATTTCATGTTCACGCGTTGGCCATATTTTCCGTAAAAAGACTCCGTATACAATGCCAGGTGGTGCAACATTTGTTGTTAATCATAATACAAAACGATTAATTGAAGTGTGGCTAGATGAATATAAAGAATTTTATTATGCTGGTAATCCAGGTAAGTATTGATTGTAATTTTACAGTCAGTTAATATAAATGATTAAGATACTTCATTACACTATCTACCGATACATCGAAATGTATTTCCACATTTCGCAAGACGCAAGATATAGTACAAATTCTGTGTATACCGATTTTAATTTCAGATGCACGCAATGTAAATACAACTGATTTCAGTGATCGTTTAGAATTACGTAATAGATTACGTTGTAAGAGTTTTAAATGGTATTTGGAAAATATTTTCCCTGAAAATAACCTACCAACTGATATGAACCTGATGGGTGAAGTAATATTAAAATACAAAAAATACGAGTATATAAGAATGAAAAAGAAACGTTTTAAACGAAAACCATTTATATTTATTCAGATACAAAATGAAAAAACAAAAACATGTTTAGATACAATGGGACGTACAAATGACAAAATTGGTTTATATCAATGTCATAACACTGGTGGCAATCAACGATTTGCATACACAAAAATCATGGAAATAAGAAATGAAAAATATTGTTTAGATGGAGTGGCCGTAAATGATGCTGTTAAATTTTTCGAATGTCATGGACAAGAGGGCAATCAAAAATGGATTTATAATAAAGCGGTAAAAAAGAAAAAAAGAATATTTATTCTAACTGTAAAATTGCTTTTATTTTTATTATAGATTGGTACTATCAGGCATGGACCAACAAATTATTGTTTAACAGCTGTTGAAGATGGTGATCCAACAGAAGTTGAACTACGTGAATGCACGGACAGTGAATATCAACGTTGGAAAATTAATCCGATACATATCAAAGTTGAATTGTAATGAATTAAAAAAAAACGATAAGAAAATAAAGTTCTCACCCCTTTTTTTGTCATAAAAATATGTTGGTTTTATTTTGTTCTACGATTTTGATAAAGTAAACAAATGGTTTTCCGATTGTATTTGATTTTCGAAATTGCCTTTATTTATCTTGCTTCTTAATTTTTACGTAAATTATTATTAAATATATAAAAACAACATTAATTTATTGTTCCTTTGTTTCACGTAATCTTCGTACGGCAGAACGTACAGAAGCCGCGGCGGTTGTTGAATATACCCATGCTCCACCGGCAACAACACGTTTACAACGTTTACATGACCATATTCCAACACATGCTCGTTTCATAGAATCCTAAAAAAACAAATAATACAATTTTTTTTAAGTTGCATCAATATTAAAGGTGAATGAAGGTACCGCTACCATATAAAATTAAACACAAAAAAAAAACTAACCTTTCCACAAAACGTACATGTATATTTCGAATGCTGTGTAATTTCAATTTTTTTTACCATTTTTCGTAAAGATGCACCATACCTGGTGCCATATTTTCCTACAATACCCACTTTCTTTGTCCGTTTTGCCTAAAAATAATAGTGAGAAAAACAAATTATTGGTAACAAAACATAACCCAACACATAATGTATCCACAAAATTTTTTTAATTACATTTTGTCAACTATTTTCATAAAACAAAATAAATAAAAAATTATTGCAACGTTTAAACTAAATATAATAAATTATATTATTAATTAATTATATTTATTTAATTAAAGATGATATAAATAATTATATATTTAAAACTCATACCATTTTTATAGGTGTTTTTTATCAAAAAGTCACAGCGGAAAGAACGTACCAACGTACGAACTACAAAATATACAAATTTTTCCGAAAGATTTTAACAACAACAACAACAACAAGAAGGTTTAAGATTTTTATTCACCACATGAGCCAAAAACGAAAGAGAAGGAATCCGAAATGTCAAAATTTCAGATACGTACTTTAACGCGCGCCGATGTCATAAATTCGACTTCATAGTTCATACATTAATTTACTTTTTTTTAATATTTTGTCAAACATTAACAGTAATTTAATAATTAATTTACTCGTTCTAAAAAAATTTGTTAATAATTTGATTTATATTAAAATAATTGCTGCGTTTTAAAGAAAGAATCTTATAAAATCATTAGATAAACATTTTTGTTTTGGATTTATTTTGGGGGTAGTGTTTTAAACTTAAAATTCAATTAAGTATTATTTTTTTAATACCATTTTAATTATTTCAGAAATGACTCAACAATTGAAAGAAAAATTGGTAAATATTCAAAAATAATAATCATAAATAAAAATCGTTAATATATATGCATTAACTGCGATTTTCCATTTTCCTGCTTTACTAAAATATATAGTTGAACCAATTAAATGAATTGGAAATCACAGAACAAAATGCAATGGAAAGAATTAATGAATTAATAAATGAAAAATCAAAAGCAATAAAGTATTTACAAGAATTAGATGAACATGATCCAAAAAATATGTTTCCCACATTGCATTTGTGTACAAAAGAATTAAACAAACGTTTGGGACAATACGTTCAAATTGTAAATCGATGCAATGCACATTTGGCACGTTGTGAAGATGTATATAAAGATACTTATACCGAATATATTTACGACGTTAGAGAATCATTAAAAACGGTATACTTATACTTTATTCTTGAACTTCAATAAAATTAAAATATCAATAATTGAATTCAATTACAGATTGATTTTATTGCTGAACCAAAAATGATAAAAATGGAAAAGGAATCCATTGACATTGATAAAGATGTATTGGATTTAGAAATAAAACTCACACAAATCAAAAATCAATTGTCCGATATGTATAATGAAAAAGAAAAATTACGTACACTAGAAGAAATTGTTTTAGAAACAAGGTACAATAAAATTAAAATATATTATTTTTATTTCAAAAACTTCGAATTTCACCGACGCCTACCATTTATTCTAATTAGACATTACACGATTAACATTAATTATAATAAGATTGTTCAATAATATATGCTTTTTTTGTGTGTTACAGCATTTTAAACAACGAACTGAAATCGAAAATACTTGAACAAAATAAATTATTGAAAGCACAAGAATATATTTCTAAAAAACTTATTGGAAACATTGATACGTTAACAAATGAATGTTCATCACTGTCAAATGAATTAAAAAATTATTAATTTATATTGATTGCTTTAACAATATAAATGCATATTTCATATGTAAACATTGCAATATACATTCCAGATATTTTTTCATTGATTTATATAATAATGTACCTTTTCTATAAAGTTTTTTACGTAATTTTTTTCTAATAAAGCAATCAATACCTTAGAAAAGATTTTTTGATTTATATATAATTTCTATAAGCAAATATATTCTTGAAGAAATTGCGTGTATATGCTTTTATTTTATTTTTAAGTATGAAAAAACAATAAATATACATATAAGATCTATAGGATGATGGAAAATTGTAAGAGAAGATAACCACCGCATATATATAAAATCAAATGCATATAAAATAAAACCAAGCATATATATAAAAACAGCGCGCAGGATAAAATATTCAATCAGTACTGATTTATCATTCGGTGACCATAAACACTATAATTATATAGAAAAATATTTTTTGTATTATTTCCTTTGTGAAATATAATTGTAAAAGTGAATATTTTTATATGTATGAACATTTACTCAATGATGCAGTTTATTTTAATTATAACCGTGTTTACAATTTATGGTAATTGTATTCCTACATCATTATTATCCCATACCAAAAATATAGATGGATTGGGTATACTGCATCATAATGATTATTTATCATCCGGATCATCATTACCGTCGTCTTCGACAACAATCGCTACTACTACGACTACAGAACCCATAGCATCTGAATTAAAAGATAAAGGTATTTATAAAACTTATATCGTATATTGTTCTATTATCTTTATCGCCAATAATATTCTAGATAACATTTAATTGGATTTCTATACAAGCAAAACGAACATTTTTTTGTATTATCGATTTTTTCATTACCATATCGCCGTGTGTTTCAATCGATTACATATCTATCTAGCATATAAACGGCTTACCCTTATATCCGCCCGTTCTTTCTACGCACTTTACTTTTAGGCATAATATTTTTCAAATTTTATAGTTTTAATATGTTAATCCGCAAAATTATTTATTATCCGGGATATATTTTTTGTATTAGATTGTGATTATAGATTATGTTTCAAATATAGCAGCGACATTAATGAATAATTATAAGTATATTCATACATACATCATATACATACATCATATATACTTCATTCCACCAATTCCACCACAGGTTGTTTTTATATTATTACATTTTTACGTTGATAAGAATAAATAGACAGAGTGTATATTAGCATATGCTAAATTAATTTTATTTTGCATGCGTTTATTTTCAAAATATAAAACTTATTTTTATGAAAGGATATATAAATCATAATGATGCGTATTCATAGATCACGGCAAGATTTCCTTTAGAATTTGGTCAATATATAAATATATGAGTGCCGGATAATCGATTTTTCGCGATACTTAGGATGTTGCCTTTCGTAGATTTTTTCCATTTTCTAAAACATATGCATATATGAATGACGCGATAAACAGTTTTGATATGAATGCATTAATTTATCCATGTCCACCCTTTCCAACCACACAATTAAAACCAATAAGTATTAGCATCGTCGTATAATATGGGTAGAAAAGCATAATAACGATATGTTTTAGATTTATTTAAAAATTTGATTATGCAATAAATATTTTTTTTAGTTTTGTTAAAAGGTACATCTGAAGTATCACATGCAGGTAATATTATTAAAGCTACTGCAAACCAACAATATTATAAAATGACACCACATAAACGAGGAAGTAATTCAATTTTTAGCTTTTTTTTTCTGTTGTACTTATGTGCAATATATCTAATTCTTATTTATACATTTATAATTTATTTGCTTATCGTTTGCCACTGCGAATCACTGTGGTTTATATATAGTAATAGGTACACAACATTTTAATGAAAAAGATTTATCAAAAAATATTGGTATAAATAATTTACGAAGTGGTATTGCGGAATTGGAAGATGGAATTGATTCTGCAGGTTTATCATCCTCATCATATCCCGATGCATTAGATGTTATTGAAGATTATCAAAAGAGTGTGCCATCATCAGACTATGATCAACGACAGCACCAGCAGCAGCAATCAAATGATAATGTTGATAATATTTTTAATCATTATGAAGAACCGATTGCACTACCATTAGTAGAATATCATCAACAATTACCAATATTTTCAAATTATTATACCGATGGGCGTCGTAAGCGTGCATCATCAAATAATAAACATAAATTATCGTTAAGGTAAGAGTGAGTTTTTTATAATATTCGTCATTCATTGATTCTAACATTCTTCTATATACAATAATCCATTACATGCATGTATATGGAAAACACAAAATGTATGTACAAAGGATTTTGAATAAAAAATAAATTCTATATGTACTATATCGACCTAAAAATATAAGCTTTAATATATTTGTTTTTGTTTCAAAACAAAACAGCAATTATAATAAATATTTAAATATATATACATATTATTTAAATAATTTTATACATTTTAAAGAGTACGAGGAACAAGGAATAAAATTTAAAGACAGTTTATTGTTCAATGTAGTGTAAAAAAAAATGTTTCTTTTTAATTATATATCTTTTTGTTTCGACCAAAGTCTATTTTTTTGTCGATTTTTCAATTTAATATTAAATATTTGGATGACGACACATTAAGAACGAATTATAATTAGGAATAATAGTAAAACAGAATTACTGATGAGTATACAGTCATATATACAGTCGAATCAATTGGAATTATTGCTGGTGTTACCGCAATATATAGCTATAGAATTACCCCAACCAAAACCAAAAGAATGACTGAAAATTAATTGTGATTAATTGTTGCAAATTGTTATTCAAAGGGGGGATATAAGTGTATTTTCATTGGAATCGCAATAAATGAATTGCTATAAAATTTGTAATTTTTGCAAATATACATTTTAACATATATATTTATTATATGTTTTAAAAATTAAACATTGAATTTATATGGAAATAAAAGTTCTGCATAAATACATATAGATATTATAAAAAAAATTAGCATATATATATGTATATATACACTATATTGACTATATATACTGAGTCGCGTACAATAATGTATATTTATATTAAAAAAAAATATGATTATAAATTTAATATGGTAATATAATGTTTGATTGTAATAAGAGATCGCGCATTTCAATAGAAATGAACATATATATTCCTTATTAATTATTCGTAATTTAAAAACAAGTATATATATTGATCCTAAAAATATTACGATATAGCACTGCTGCGTAATATAACAGATTTTGCAACAGTTATTTGCTGTTACCGTGCTGTTTAATTGCTATATATATATATATATCGGGAGTTCCAATCCACGGTTGAGTACATGTTAAGCGGGGCAACTGCATTTCACCAAGCAGGATCTATATAATTTTCATCCGATTAGAAATCTATGAATTATGTAGTTTAATTTAACTAAAAATGTATAGTAATTAATACGAATATATGCTACATTAAGAATGCAGTAGTTGCAAAATCAAATTTTTACATCCAATTTTGTAGCATCAATAAATGGACTATATTGTGCAAACACAAAAGTTTAACGATTTTAAATTATTATTTATTGAAAATGCGATTAATTATACTAATTAATTATATTAATATACTAAAGTATATAAATATATATTTCTATTTGTATAATAAAAAAAAAAAAAAAACAGATTAAAACGTGAATCAAAATTATCAGCTTCTGATCTTTTAGCATTACTTGCGTTAATTAATGCAAATGAAGGAAATAATATGGAACGTTTTTCCTCTACACGGGCAGACAATAATGATCTATCATTATATAATTCATATTTTATTGACGATAATAAAACACATAATAATAATTATGATAATCAATTAAAAGATCATGCAAGATCATCATCATCATCATCATCATTACAACAATATGAACCAAGACAAATAATTGATGAACAACCATTACAATATCTAGATAATAATAACGAAAATTACGGTAATACTATTGATTATTTACAAAATGATAATGGTGAATGGTGGAATTACCCTATGAATGAACAAAACATCATTGGACGACAATATGATGGCGAACAACGTTTTTATGATGAATATCCAATATCAAGTCGACATTATCTACTACGTAAAATTTATTTATTCAATTATTTTGCAAATTAATATGGATTTCAATATATATATATATTAATATTAATAAAATTTTACCTTAACACACAGCTCGTCACTCAAAACGACGATATATGGTAGGAAAACGTTTTATTGGTGGATTTGATACACGATACAATACACCGGATGTATATTCGTCGTCATCATCAACCGCCATCAATAACCAATTCCCATTTAATAAAAATTACTATGAATAAACTATCAAAATTTTTTTTTTCTTTCCTTATTAATATAATATTATTATTTAATTATTATATTATATACTGTTTTATTTATTATTACGGCCGCAGTATTGAAATTGGAAACAAACAAATATAAAAACACGTTATTATATTCAAAATAGAGAAATTCAAATAATACTATATATGAATATCTATATATATATATATATGTGTGTATTTTCAAATTCTACATAATTTTAAATTTTAAAAAGCATATATTTAATTAAACGCAACCAAAGTGGCTCAAATAAATTAAAACAAGAAGTTTTTTAATTATTATTTAAATATACAAATGACAAATTTATATTGTGGGTTAATTTAAAAAATGACATATTTATAATACATATATAAATACACACTATTATATACTATAATTAAAAATCAGATAATTTACATATAAAATAAATTTATACAAAATTAAATACCTAAAAAAAATAATATAAATTTACTATAACTTTCGTTTTCCCTATAGAAACCCTTATTATAATATTAAATATATAATTATATATATTATAATATTATCCGATAATTTTAAAATAAATATGATATGAAAAATCATATAAATTAAATAAATATATGTGTACAATTAAAAGTATAAATTATAATTTATCATATAATATATTACATGTATCTGAAAAAGTATTCTTTATATAAAAATATTTTATAAATAAATCGTACAATAATATATTTATCTACCTACTTGGGAGAATATATATATATATAATTTTCAGAATTAAACTTAATATGTATTTTTTTTTATTTAAAGTTCATACTTTATAGGTATAGATATTAGCAATATTATTAGATACTATAGATAGATATATCATCTTTAAATAGATATAGCATCCTTAAAAAAAACAACATTGAAATCTACACATTGTTGAAAAAATCTTCACTACAAATAATTTATTACTAATCCTGATACTCTCTCATCAAAGGTCTTTTGCAACGTGTTCCGGAGTAAAAAACCATACCTTTAACCCAATTGGCAATTTGCCTTTGCGTTTGCTATATACATCATCATCATTATTATCAAAATCAAATCATTATCAATTTTACGTATGGTACGTATGGGAAATCAAAAAAAAAAAATAAAAAAAGAACGAAAACGAACCCAATTTGTTGGACGTCGTCATAAATCGTAATCATAATAATATTATAAGTATTAAAAATAAAATAAAAACAATAATAAAAAATATGAAAAACAATTTATAAATTATAAAATAAAAATAATTTAATATCAATTAAAACTTAGTTTTGCATTAGTGAATTATATAAAAAAATAATAATTTTATAATACAAAGGAAATGGATGATAATTCATGGTAAGTAAAAGACTAAGAATAATTCATGGTAATGCATATGTAACTTGCTCTACTTTTTTTTTTTTTACTTAACTTTTCTTCCATCAAAAATAGTGTTTTAAAAAGCAAAAAAATGTATTAATAAAATTGAATGAAAAGATAAGAATTATATTTGGATGAATTTATTATTGTTGTAAAATTAAAATCATGCAACAATCTATAAAACCGTATATAGAGGTGTACGTTAAATAAAGATAAAAATTAAATTCTTTTTGTTTGTGTATATTATAAATAATAAACTGAATGTATTTTTTTTTGTTTTCGTAATATAAAATTATTTGAAGTACAGTAAATAAATGATAAGAATCTTATAAGACAGCGATTCTAATACCAAACAATATCATAATTATTTTCTGATTTAATTTATTATAATTCACGAAAAAAAAAACAGGTTAATTGAGTTGGAATCCGCTTTACTAGACGATTGTTCAGTGAATGATATTTATGCAATTTGTCATGGTAAAACAATACCCGAATCATTACGACCAGATGTTTGGCAAATATGTTTAGATGTACGACATAAAACCGATCAAATGGCATTATTCAATGAAATTTATGATTTACCTTATCAAAATCAATTACGTACCGATTGTAATCGAATTGTTGAAAAATTGGGCAATGACGATGAAGATAAAGTGTCCGTGGTATCCGATTTAGAATCAGTTTTAACCTTTTATTGTAAAAATCGAAAGTTACAATACGAGAATGGAAATGGCTGGATTGAATTATTATTACCGTTATTATCCTTAAAATTAAGTCGTTCATACACGTATAATTTATTTGAAGCCATTCGTGAGACATATATACCAAAGGGATGTTTTAAAAAAGGCAATGTATTTCATGTGTTTAGGTAAGTAATATATATTCGTGTTAATTAAATTCAGTTTGGTATCAAATCTCTATTTTTTTTAATTCAGGTTATTAATATTATATCACGATCCAGAATTGTGCTCAATATTAGACACAAAAAAAATAACACCCGATCAGTATTCAATGTCATGGTTCCAAAGTTTGTTTGCTGCCACTTGTTCATTTTCAGTGGTATTATCAATGTGGGATTTATATTTTCAACAAACCGATCCATTTTTAGTATTTTTTTTAAGTTTAATTATGTTAATAAATGGACGTGATCAAATATTGGCAATGAAAGACGAATCAAAAGATGTCATTATAATATTTCTAGAAAATATGCCATGTGCATTAGAAGCCGATGATGTTGCAGATTTTTGTACATTAGCACAATATTATTCACGTAGAACTCCATCATCATTTAAAACCGATTATTTAAAATCGTTATTTGGTACTCGAATATCGTGTTTAAGCACAAACGAATTTAATATTGATAATAAAACAGACGAACAAAAATATAATTCGACATCAGATCAAGATTGTATTGTATCACAAGCGTTATGTTTACCAGCATCGGTTTATGAATTGGTTGAAAATGCAGCAATGGAAATTGCCCATCCAGATGCGGTACGATTTTTTTTAGTTGATTGTCGTCCAGCCGAACAATATAATGTTGGACATTTATCAACGGCATTCCATTTGGATAGTAATTTAATGTTACAAGAACCAATGGCATTTGCAACAGCGGTTCAAGGTTTATTACGTGCACAGCAACAGGCGATTGCAATCAATTCGAATGCTGGCGGTGAACATTTATGTTTTATGGGTTCTGGCCGTTTGGATGAAGATCAATATACACATATGGTTGTTGCATCATTTTTACAAAAAAATACACAATACGTTTCATTACTAACCGGTGGTTATACATCAATACATGAATATTTTGGTGAACATATGACCGATTGTTTAGAAGATCATGACCCGATAAAGTGTTTAGTTTGCAATAAAAATGATTTGAAACCGATAACGGTGAACAACAAAACATACCATACAGACCATATTATAAATAAAACATCAGGTGCAACTGTAACGACTGCAAACCAACAACAGCATCAAAGACAATCCACGGATTTATTTAGTAAATTATCTACAGCTATGAAAGTGAAATCAGCTGAAGTAAAGGGTAAACTTTTGGATTATATTGTAAATCCGAATTCATTGCAACAACAACAACAACAACAAAATAACGCTAGCGGTGGTAATGAAATGGAAAAACATGTATCAAGTAATGAAAAAAATGGTAAACGCTATCGTAATATGGCTCCCGTGTTTAGTATAGATGAAGAAAATGAAGATACACCACCATTGACAAGTAATAATGATTTACCATTCCCAAAGTTTAATAGTTATTCATTTAGCGGGGATGGTGCCAATACAGATTCCGGAAGTAATCAAAAAGAAATTGTTAATTTGCAACAATTTTTACGTCAACCAGAAGTTATAACATCATTTAAATGCCAAGAGGTTCATATGAACGGATATATGTATGATAGTTACTTAATTGTAACAAATTCCCATTTAATTGTATTACGTGATTTAAGTGATGATCGAAAAATAAAAAATACATCTCAAGCCCAAGTTATTGTTCGTCGTAGTCTATCTAGTATTGTGAAAATTACAGCTAAAAGACGACATCGTGATTTGATTACATTTAAATATGGTGTACCAGAAGGTGAAACTTTAACTATTACTGATATGGATCGTTTTCTAATACCAAATGCATCGGATGCGACATCACTTGTTTCAAAACATATTGTAAAACAATTAGAAACGATTGGAAGACTTTCATAGAGTATTTTGTGTTAGGCAAAGTAATAATATTATCGGATACACTATTTTTATATTAATTTTTTTTTTGTTTAGCGTTAATGCATTCCTCATTAATTTGTTATACGGAACATAAAAATCTATATTTATTTTTTTTGCTATCTTAACATTTATACTTATTTTTGTTCAAAACAGTAAATTGAATTTTGTGTTAATTATGTATTTATTAAGTTTTAAACTACAAACATAGATATAATATATACTATTAATATAAATATATTAATTTAAAATGTAAAATTTTGAAACGGGAATATTTTTTTAGCTAAATATTTTAACCTTCATCCGGCTGACTCGGGTGTACTCGGGTACTTTTGGTGGTTTGCATTAAAAATGTATATTATAACTACTTCGCACTTCAATCACTAATGTAGTTTAAATTTGATATTAATTTTTAACAACGGTAACTCTAAAAATATTAATACATGTTTGCAAGTTAATTTCATATAAAGTATTATACTAGCAGATTAATTCCTAGTGTAAATGTTGTCCACCGTCAACCCTTCCTACCTGCTACCTATGATTCAAATGTAGATATTTATACATATGTATATAATCATATTTAAATCAACAAAAATTATGTTTTGAAAAAAAATCACTCAAGGTGGTTACCAACAAATGACAATAATCCAAAAACTTATAATCCATCCTGCAAAATGGTATACAATTTATAACATTTATAAAGTTTATATGTTTATATGTTTAAAAGCTCCTTCACAGAACCAGAAAACTTCAATTGAAATTATTTTCTATTATTTATCAAACGTACCATAAATAGTTTCAAGCAAGACTTTGCGGGCGGCATCGGCGGCGATTATTCATTTTCTTCATTTTTTATTGGCATAGAGAGGTATATATTCAATCTTGCATCTATGTTGTATCATGTATGTCCTACTCTCTGTTATTGTTTCCTAAAATAGTAACTCTAAAAATATTAATACATGTTTGCAAGTTAATTTCATATAAAGTATTATACTAGCAGATTAATTCCTAGTGTAAATGTTGTCCACCGTCAACCCTTCCTACCTGCTACCTATGATTCAAATGTAGATATTTATACATATGTATATAATCATATTTAAATCAACAAAAATTATGTTTTGAAAAAAAATCACTCAAGGTGGTTACCAACAAATGACAATAATCCAAAAACTTATAATCCATCCTGCAAAATGGTATACAATTTATAACATTTATAAAGTTTATATGTTTATATGTTTAAAAGCTCCTTCACAGAACCAGAAAACTTCAATTGAAATTATTTTCTATTATTTATCAAACGTACCATAAATAGTTTCAAGCAAGACTTTGCGGGCGGCATCGGCGGCGATTATTCATTTTCTTCATTTTTTATTGGCATAGAGAGGTATATATTCAATCTTGCATCTATGTTGTATCATGTATGTCCTACTCTCTGTTATTGTTTCCAAAAATTCAATCGAACGAATCCCACATATTGTATTTTTTTGTAAAAAAAAAACAGAAATCAATAATAATTAATATTATTCATCAGTTTATTAAATAATAATAATAAATAATTAATTAATTGTCGAGCAATGAATAAGCGGTGTATGTGATGAAAGCAAATAAAAAAAAATAAAAATAGAAAACGGTAGTTGTGATTTGTGAAGTTGTTTTATTGTAAATAAAATTAAAATTAATTCAGTTGTATACTGGTATTTGCTGTGCTTTACCCGTATTTGTTACTTTTTGGCTTAATATTTAAGTTTTAATCTTATAATTTATATTTCATATGATTTAGTAAGGTTTATATAATTGTAAATATATATTTTAATATACCTATACTCAAACACAAGCAAATGCAAAAAGAAAAAGTAATATTATTATGAAAACATTTGTTGGATGTGGTTGGATATACAAATTCTTCTTTTTTTTTGTTATTTAATAATCCGTGTGTTATTTTTTTTCATAATAGAATAATTTCCTCCCCAGGGTGCGGAATTTAGTGCGGAAGTTGTTAAGGGTCATGGGAATCTAAAATTATTAACAGAATAATTTAAATAATAATGCATGAATCGAATGATAATATACCCATTACAGATGTCCCGGCACTATAGGGTGCAAATCCGAAACCAACAGGACCCCATCGCGCTTGGGTTTCGAGCTAACCCTAAAACACGATTTTGTTTAAGTTCAAGGTAGTACATAAATGTTATTTACCACATCTCAGTAACCCCTTATCGGAATCCAATTATTATAAGCTAGTTGGAAAGGTATTTTAACTATTTTTAATAACAAAAACATCGGTGAAAACCCGTTTTTATGCTATAGCTGGTCAAAAGGATTTAAATATTTATGTCATTTTGCAAGCCTAGAACTGTAGGGCTTTTACGTTTATCAGCTGACAGTTTTTAGGAAAACTTCTTTGGTGTTTTATAGCTTTAATTTGATGTACAAGCTTTTAAAATGTGTCTACTCGCGTTTTAGAGGTATGACGAAAATAATATTGATATACAAAATATTTTTCAAAAATTTAAATATTTATTATTTATATTATTTATATTATTTAGTAAAAACGCAGTAAAAACCCTCCAGTAAAAACAATTTGAATTTCTATTGAAATTTATTTAAATATTTTAAAATTTTTGCATATACATATTTGTTTGCATCTATTGCATACATAAAATCAATGTGGTTCCAACCTAATAATTCATGAACCTCAACGGAAGGTAAAGTTTTCCGTAATTCCTTAATCAGTGTTAAAACATCATCTTTGGCTACCAATAAATCATGTGTACCATAAAATATATTAATTGGTGTATGTACCCGATTTCGGATATCATACATGGGTGGTTGTTCACGTTTATAGATCCGTAAATTTTTATCACGATGATAATCATACATTTGAAAACGTCCGCTTCGTATAATTTGTCCAAAATGTAAAAATTGACGATAACTTATACCCGCCGGTGTATATCGAAACACAATTGGAAGTAATGTTGTATTAAATTGTGTAGGATTGGATCCGACAACAGAAAATATAAAATTTTTACATATACTTTGTGTTGTTGCACGATCCGAACAAAACATACTAATTAACGATTCCAAATCCGTATTCAGTGACATCAGTTCGTAAATGTCCAATACTTTAAATGCTGATTCTAATTGACCAATATTATTAACTAAATAACGTATAATTGAATTATCATTTTTTAAAAAATAAACTGCCGGAGCCATTGCTGTCATTGATCGTATTTTCTCATTATATTGTGGTTTTAATGCAAGCATTGCAAAATAAACAGTTGTACCCTGTGAATGTCCAACATAATGTAATGCACTTTGATTTGTATACCCAAGAATATAATCAATTGAAGCTGGTAGATCAAATTCAGCTATTTCATGCCAACTAAAATCCCAATATTGTGCCATATCAGATTGTAAAACACGATGACGTTTTGAATTAGTTGTACCACGTGCATTACCCAACCATACATCATATCCGCCATCGGCCAGCGTATGTCCAATAGATTTACCTGGTCCAGACACTAAGTAATCAGCTGATGAACATAATAGTCCGTGCATTATGAATACAATTTTCCCATTATGAATTTCTTTTGTTTTGCCGCCATCATAATCGTTTGTCATTCCTGATCTTCGAGGTGATTCTGTTGATTTCAAATGCGTTAACGTCGATAATGCTGATGAGGGGATACGATGTAATGTTAATAAATAACCATCAGATGTTTCAACGGTGTGGACTTCAATGGGATAACCAGTATTTTTAACCATTTGTACAACTGTATCATCGGAAATTCCTTTACTACTTATTAATTCTCTTGACAATATTATCAATAATATCAATATTTTATTAATTGGAATAAACATTATTTTGTCTCAATAAATGTTTATACATTAGCCTTATATAGTGATGATCCTAATGGGGTTTAAGCACAAATTTATAGTATATGTTTATACTTCTTTTTAAAAACCACACCGTAAATAAACTGCGATGATATAAAAATTATTTGAATTAGTTGAAATCTAATTTTTTTTAAATTTTTAAGCGTTATCCTATATATATATATATATATATATATATAATTATATATACAACATTAGGTAATATTTACTGATCCGCTTAAAAAATGTAATTAGTATAACCATTACAGAAATATGTTGGAAGAGATTTATTTATTCAATTTTTGATGATTTTACGCTATATGAATATATAATTAGTGGTGCAATTAGTTATTTAATTGCAATGTATCATCTGGTTTGTTATTACTAAGCATATACCATTATATTCTAATTCGATTTAAAATAATTGATTAACCTATTATCACATGAAAACAAACAAACGCAAAATATTTAACCACTACGACTAAAAATTTGCACTAAAAATGACAAAACAAAGCAAAAATTAGCATTAAATTATAAATGTCCAAAGATTATAACGATTTCACTTTCAATTTAAAATAGTTAATGGTATTACAATAAACCCATTATACACAAATAAATTTATAAATAAGGGGAATCGGAATTCATTTATATTTAATTAAATCTGATATAATAGATACAAACATACACATCTATCTATTATTAATTTTACTATTATCAATTTTACAGCAAAATAAAATAGCAAAATGAACTAAAAACAAAAATTTACATAACAAATCTCTGTCGGATGTTAGATAAAATCGACTTTTTGACGATTTACCATACAGATTAAAAATTTATTATTCAATCTTTAGGTTACAATATAGATTCTATATTATATGGCAGGACCCAACAGAACGGCAGGACCCAACAGAACCTTATTTATTTTTCAGTATAAATTCTTAAGAAATATAATTATATTAATCATTTTTTTTTCTTTTAATTTAGAAAATGAAGTCATCTGAAAGTAAACAAATTCATTCCGAATGGGAAGATAACATATTATTTGATGTAAATGATCCAGATTTTAATAATGGCATAGATAATGATTTAGTAAATGGATCATTAAATTCTCATTGTCAAAGTACATCATTAAGATTAACATCAGGTAATTATAAATTACATATAGTTCATTTCATATATTGTTGATGTTGATGAGATCAAATGTTAAAACAACAATTATTAATCAAACGGATAAATATACAAAAACTTGTTTATTAGTTTTTACCGACATAAATATTGTATATTATCAATGACATTAAATCTTAAAATCATTTCACATAGTGTAGGTACCGAAACACATTTTATAAATAGATGCATAACTTTGTATAAAGTTTAAAAGTTATTATCAGCATACAAAATATACATAATTTAAAATAAAAAACACCTCTATACAGGAAAATACACAATTTATAGTATTAGTATAGTTAAATTAAAAGAAAATGTAGAATTTTAAATATATTATAATATTAGTATCGATGGACTGTATATGTCGCTACAGTTTTATGTGATTTTCCGATTTCATATATCAGATTTCCAATCGAACATGCTAAACCAGAAACATTTTTGTATGTTGGTGTTAGTAAATACTTAGTAAATTTTATTATAATACTTGCAGTAGTAAAATCAAACTAAAAGCAATTACAAATGGAATTATATACCGAACAGTTTGAATACCGCGAATGGGAGGAATGGGATGACTTATTATTAAATAATTTTTTATTTTATTTATTTACAGTGGTACCTACAAATATGTCATTTATTGCTAATGTACAAAACACAAATTTAACTGATTTTTGTTCTTCCATAAAGTAAGTGTAAAATTTTTAGTAAATAGCAAATAGATACTATTTTGGGAAAATCATAATTTAAATTATTATCATAATTACTGTTCGAATGTGTTTTCCTATCCATATAAAATAAATACGTTTAATAATAACAATTGCTATATAAGTATCTATTTATATGTATACACATTATATTGAATTCAACTTCTGAAAATGAATAGATTTTTTTATTAAGCCAATTATTATATTATAATCTCTATGATTACGGCATCTGGTAGCAGTATAATATAAAATTTAACAAAAAAAAATACAAATAAAAGAAAGGAAATGTGTAATCAAAATCGAATTCTGTGTACACTCGCCAATGCAATTGCAATAATCGGTATAGTCTGAATAATTTGATAGTTTCTGTTGTGTGTTTTGTTTGTTATGTATACATAAATAAGCAATTTAATGTGATTTTGTTAAAAGTGTTAAAAGTGGTAAAAGTAAAGAAATATATATATATATAATATTTTTGGTGAATCCTAATTTTAATGAGTATATAAACCAACAGTATTTAAAATTAGTAAGATTAAACTATAATTCGTCTTACATATTTATGTCTGCACCGCCGAAATCACCAATAAAGGAATTGTTTCATTTTTTCACGATTTATTACCCAAACGTTTATGCTTAGAAATCTTTAATCTATAATATAATAAACCACAAATAATATATTTGTCCTTATATTTAGAAGAAAGTCAATACATTTATCACCTTTATCAACACCGTTACCGGATTTAGTTGTTTGTAGTCCATCATCATCGGAAATATCAACAACTGATAATGCATTAATAATTGAAGAGTTACGCTCCCAATTAGATACGTGTTTTACATGTGGTGTATCGTGGACTGATTATCATATATCATTGGATTGTATAGAATGTGGTGGTTACAGTATAGAAAGACCATGTCCATTATGTGATGGAAATTGTGGTGCTTTATGGAACCGTGACTTTACGATGGTAAAGTTGATTTGTCATTTAATATTTTTTTAGTAATCCTATATATTGTGGGGGACATTGAAATAATAATAAACCAAAAATTTAAATTTATGCTTCACAGTCTCATGCATCGGCTCAAGCACGTTGGCAAGGTACCTGCTCCAATTTTCCAGATATTATTTATCATAATTTTTTGCAACATCACGAACATCATCAATCATTACAACAAGTTAACACAAAACAACATCCATGTATACAGAAATGTGGTCAAAGCCAATTATTAGCTCAAGAATTATGTGTAAGACTTGAACAATTATCAGCTACCAGATGTACCATTGCACTTACGTGAAAATATACATTAATATATACTATGTTTATATTAATATTACTATATTATGTTAGCACCGCGTTTCTTCGATATGTGTAACAATCATCATCCATATCATCCATATCACCCAAACATTTTTATTAATTGTTTTATAATTATATTAATTAAGTTAAATTAAATTAATTTACTCTTTTTTTTACTATATTATCAATATTTGTAATTTATATCTTTATACATTTTAGCATATTTTTATTGTTTATTGTTTGTTTTGTTTCGTTTGTTTTGTAAATTGGGAAAGAAAAATGGATTTTTTTTTTAATTTAACGTATTCTAAACAATAAATTAATACAAATGCACAAATATAGTTTTGGTATAACATTTATTGATATATTAGAATATATTAGAATTTTTATTAAACTTACTATTGGTAAAAATTACCAATGCAATTAAAGAAATGAAAATGCCAGCTAAATAGTTATGGCATCGGACTTTTGATTTAATTATTTAATTTTATTGTGGTATTTCATAAACCAATAATTTATATATTAAAAGGTTATACGGACATAAAGAATCAAGATCTTATTTTCGCATAATATCATTCATCACTTTTAAATAGTTGCGATTGTGCATATACTAAAAATATTATCCGATATCTACCATAGACCTATTTGATTGCAAATTTATTGAAATTGTTGCATTACTGTTGAAAGCAACATTATTATTGTTTTATTATGAAATGATAGCCATTTTATTTTCTAAATAATATACATTATAAGTAACAGCACCGAACCAGCAAAACGTTGTTTGAAATATGAATAAATAAAAACGAATAAATTTAAACAATTTATTCATATATGCCGATAATCAGAAGTATTGTTTGTAGCTTATTTTGATAAAATATTGGATACAAAAAAAAATGTATGTAATGTTTATAAGTAAATTATTATATATATTATTATTAAATGTATATATACATGATTGCATTTTTTAATTAAGTTATTTATTTTATACACATTCCATCCATTCGGTTAATGTTTGTGGATGCAGGATTTCATGCTTTTTACATAAAATCACTTTAATTTATTAATTTTTTTATGGTTTTTAATGCAACAAGGGCGGATTTCTTTCATGTTTTTTTCTAATCCTGGTTCAGATTAACTGATTTATCCAGAAGAAGAAAGATATTTAATTGTTTTTTGTTAAAACATTTCTGTTGAGATTTAATCTCGAATTTTTATAGTATATATATTTTTTAATCATTTAAAGATTTGTATTGTATCGGAATCCGATTCTTAACTTACTAAAATCGATTTAGTTGAAATTAAAACAAAATTTTAAATTAACAAAGGATCCTTTATAGGTTTTTCATATACATATATCTATATGATTATAATTAAAGTTTATTTTTATTTGTCACATTTTAGTTTACAGTTTACATAAATTTTAAATTATTTAATTTAATTTTTGTTTTTTTACGGGATATACTTATTATATTTTTTAAAATATATAACCTCTATAACATGAAATCATACCACAGAATACCTGCGAACTATCCAAAAAAATTATTTCTTGGTAAAAATGAATTAGAAACAGTATATGAAAATGAAGAAATATACAAAATCGAAGACGATGATCAAAATGATGAAGATTATTCAGTTGTAGTCGATGACGAGAATGATTATTTAAAACAAAGCTTTGAAAATTATAGTGGGAATATTAAAAAATATCCAAGAAACAAATCTGCGTTTGGTATTACAAGAATTAGAGATGAATCTTTAGGTCCAAGAAAATTATCATCAATACCACGGTCGCTATCTCCAATCACTTATCATAAACTAAGCTTATCAGGACAATTAGGAAGAAACCCAAAACAAAATTTACAACAAAATACTGATTTACCATTTGCATTACAGCAAGAACAACAATATCAAACAATAAATCGTGCAGAATTTAATAAAAGTCAACGCTATGTAAGTGCATACAAGGATATACATATTAATATAATATATATATGCTTGCAAGAAAGAAAACTTATTTAATTGAAATATATAATTTTTTCTCGAATAGATCAATTCATACCAAAATTGTAGAGGTGATATCACCCCATTATTATACAAACATAAAACTCCATTTAATTACCAGATTGATACAAGAAAAAAGGCACAATTAAAATTAAATAAACCTAAACAACATTTGAAAGAACTAAGACAAAATAAAATTAATCTTCCAATTAATAATCCAATAAAAACCAACAAACAAACCGAATCACATTCAAGTTCAAAATCAGATACTTCAAGCAGTAAAAAATCATATCAAAACCAAAAAATATTTTCAAATCAAACTAAAACAGATTACGATACAAATAATGTCGGTAGTATTAATAATGAACAAAATATTGACAATATTTTGAGTACATTAGAATTGAATATTGGTATACCTTCAAGCCCACATCCACGAAACAGTAAAGAAAGATATGAACATTATGAAAAATTGGCTTATTTGCAATTACAAAAATCAAAAATTGAATGTAAAAGTCAAAGTAATATTAATAATAAGTGTTTAATAAATCAAAATCAAACGCAAAGTAAATCGAATTGCTCAATATTAAATATTAAACCATCTACATTAATAGAAACTATTCAATTAACTAAATCAAAATCCAATACATCTTATTGTTTTCAGGAGAAACCAATATCTGATCATCATGAACTCCATACAGATGAATCCACTAAAAATATAACCAACGATTACAACAATAATAATAATAATAATAATAATAATATGGAGGAAATAAATAATAAGATAACATTATCGTCACAACAAATAGGAAATGAAATAAATACGGACAATATAATAATAAATTTAGATAACATAATAACATTAGAAAATACAAAAAATACCATTGTTCAATTAATTGATAAAAAAATGAAAAAATTACAAAATAGTAATAATAATAATAACAATGATAAAAAATGTATTGATAATAATAATAATAGTAATAATAATTTTGGCCCCATTCATACCACGGCAACTTCGAATTCGTTTTGTAAAGATTTTCGCCGTTTAAAGAACGATTGTTTAAGAAAAATTAATTTAGAGGTTGAACAATTACGAACATTAGAAACTATAGAAATGGGATTACTAACCACAACATAGTATCAACTGAAATCAAATAAAAGCTAATGTTATATTGTAATCATTTTTTATGTTGTCGCTCACTCAATCGCACTATATGTGCAATTGTGCAATTTGTGCAATTTGATTTATTTAAAATTTATAATAAAATTGTCATTTATTTCAAATCAATGAAAATATATAGGTATATATATTAAGGTAATTTTTGCCTCAAGTTTGATCAAGTGAAGTTATAGAGGAATTTATCACCTTAAATACTTTAATGATGTACCTTTTCTATTTTTTTTTACCGCAATTCTATATATTATTAAAAAGAAATTGGAATTTATCTACGAACAACAAATCTAATTTTTCTATGTATCATAATTCGATCTAGAGCGTTCACTTGGACGACCACGCGACTGCCTACACAACACACTACAAAGGAGTAGTGGGAGTTCCATAAATGAAATTTTGTGTGAAAAGACGACCAAAATGCCAAAAAGGCAACACAAAATATGGTTTTGCTTGACGATATAATATGTATCATCCTACACAGCGAAACCGGTCAAGTAAATGATTGAATGATCATAAAGATTATAAAAATGGGGGAATTTTTAATATCTGAATTATATGATATGGATTAAATGTGTTTCATTCATCTATATATGTATATATAAATGGTTTTCGTATGCCCTTTTTATCCCTTATTGTATAAGTACAATAATAAACGCAGTGAAATCTTTGTTTATATATTATATTTGTTTGTATGTTGTTTTTTTTTAATTTCGCACGTAACAAGTATTTAGTTTTTCTGTTTTTATAATTACATAATCTGAGGTGCGATTCTATTGAGAAGTGACTCGATAGTGACATGACTATTTCGTCATATTTGGAGAATTTTTAATTTCGAATTCAAGAAAGGGGAACAAATTGAGTAAAAAAATAGTCACTGAAATCAAAATGTGTGAGTCGTCAGTGACTCCATATATATTTTTTTTTAATAAAATCATCATATACGCATAAATTTTAAATACTAATAAATTATAATATTGATTTTTTTTCTATAATTTTCCAAAAACAGTCATTATTTTTTGTTTATTGATAATAATAATAATTAATATAATTAAAAAAAAAAGGTCAGTTTTTCATACAGAATACCAGTGACTTATTCGAATGAACTCACAATAATTTTCACTCCTTCGAACTCACTCACTAAAAATAGTCACTTTTCAATAGAATCGCACCTCTGAAGTAAACGAAACGGATTGTCATTTTTCAATTATAAATTAATCAAAACATTATTATGTATGCAAGTGTTTCCAGAGGATTATCAAAACAAATTTTTATACATTTCCAGAACGTGTTATTAATATTTATTAACAGATTATTTTATATTTAGCAAGTACGGTTTTATATTTCTCCATATTATAAACCATTATATAATAAAATATATGTCGCGTATAAAATCATATGTAATAAATATTCAAAACTCCGAATCATCATCCTAATGTAATTTGGTATATACACATATAATAAATAACTTTTTAAAATTATCGAATTAAACAATTATGGGTTTGTATATATAATTAACAACTGTATTTAAAAATCAAAATCATTTAATATACAAATTTAAAAAAAAAGTGGAATTCATCAGTGGAATTTAAACAATGTCCATTGATAACTATTATTATTATTACAAATGTTGTTGCAATATATATGTGTAAATACTAATCAATAATCATAAACTGCGGATAGTATGATTGACCCAACAACATGTATAAAAGGGTCGTATTACTCGTATTATGTTGTTTTTTACCTATGTACCCTTCAATGACTCTGTGGTGTAGTTGAATTTTTTTCTGGGAATCTGGTATACCATAAATATCATTGATACGCGAGTATCATTCACATTTTAGTCTATATAGAGATTTAGAGTTCGTTAATTACTATGCTGTAATATTCAAATAAAAATATATATAAATATTATACAGTATTATCTTATATGTATATAAACACAATACAAACGCAACGATACTGTATATATCATTCATATACCTTAGAGGTCGAAGTTCTATATGAATATCATGATAAAATTACATATAAGATTATTATCACATATTCTTAAGTGAATGATTAGAAAGTGTATAAATATATGTAAAAATGTATGAATGTTGGAATAATAAAAAAAAACATGTGTGATTATTTATAGTTAGAATTAAGTAACTATATATACAAATATTTATTTTCTAAATGTAATTTAATTAAGGATTGACCCCTTTGGCATTTGCATGTGTAATTATATATAGTAATATATTATTATGTTTTACATTTTGTTCTATATGTCTATATAATTAAGTTACTATATATATATATATATTCATAAAAAAAAAAAACTAATCCAAATATACGCCCATTCATTTTTCAGCAATCCTTCAGCAGCAGCATGTGATAAAATGTGAAAATTTTTGATTTGCAGAAGTTATATACGTATATATCAAAATATGAATTAACAATTAATATATTTTGGAATTATGAAACTTTATATAATACATATATATGACAAATACAACAACCTAAGGACTATAATGGTAATAGTGCGTTTTTCTTTCAAAATCATGTATGCGGTGTACAACAGAATTATACATTTTTATACATATTATCATTGTATTTTTACACCTGCTATATTTGGAAGCGTATTTTAATATATAATAATATGTTATATTTGGAAGCCGATCAGGTTTTCGGAATCTAAATGTGTTTTTCAGCATTTTCATATCTATATTGAAATAAAAATAAAATACATCGCTATATACATGTTATGATAAATACTGCATACATTTTTGCGTTTGTACAACGTTTGTAGAGTACACCATACGAATTTGAAAGAAAGGTGTAACATTATAATAATCATTATATACATGAAACTATATATAAAGTGAGCTCCGAAGTATATAATCTTTCTCTATAGACCCTCACTGCGCTGATATACGTGTGTATCATAAATTTCTGTTGGTAAAACAGATATATACATTGGCTTTTATAACAAAAAACTATAATGATTTATATGAGAAGAATTACCAAAATATTTTGCAACAGATCATTTTTACTGAATTACAGAAACATATATGTTTGTCAGTTCAAGAAATTGTCTATTCCTCAATAATAGAAAATGTTGATTGCATTGTGGAACAATTCTAAATGCTGAGAGGGCATCCTACTCAAAAAAATGTTAATTTAACATCCTTAACTATATCTTTAACCAAAGAATTCCAAGTTCCACAATGAATTGTCATATATCTAATATATTTGATTAAACGCGATATTTTGATTCTATACATATATTGGACACCCAGTATAATTACGTGATAATTTGAAGATGTAGATAAAGGTCTTCTTATATATGCATTATTATTTATTAAAAAACTTTTATTTGAAATAAGTGAAGAAATTATTTTATACTATTGTGGTACCATAATATATAATATATATAGTACTTCATATGTGTTTGGCATTTGATATGCGATGTGCTCTATATTTTGACAAATGCGTATATGAGGAAGTTTTATTCTAATATGAAATTCATTTGGTTGTCTTTTATATTATGCAATAGATTTATTATTAACCATATACATACGATACGCGGCTTGAAACATCAGTAGTGTGAAAGTGTTTTTATCTTTCGTTGGGTGAATTGGGCTTGCCGCAGACCACCACATGAGAAAAGGATATTTTAAAACGTGTTATATAGAAAAAAGATGGTATGCTAATATAGTGTGTGTTTTAAATCTCTTCAGTTAGTAAAATGGTATTTGGAATTGTTGTCGTTTTTTTTTGGATAAGATGACGGAAAAAAAAAGAAATACGCCTTTAAAATTTCAAATGAAATCCATATAGACCATTTCACACAACGGAGGGTTAAACAAATACAACATAATATATGTATTATATGGTATTATGTATATATATATATACATATATATATATGGATGTGTGATATGATATGTGATTATGATCATCCTATATATATAAACTTAATAAATAAAAATATATTAATTCTATATAGATTATATATATGTAGGCATATAGATACAGATAGATGGAAAATATATATATATATATTCATAAAAATATTTATGTAAAATACGAAATAATCGTTTATATTAACATTCATATATATTATTATTAAAAAGGAATTCATATTTGTGTGAACTAAAAATAAAAGGACTTTCTACATTCATTCATATATATGCAATCATTATTGTATTTATAAAAATTCTTTTGATTACTATATATGTTATATGTATATATAGTTGTGAATGAATGTGAAAATCGCATAAAAAATATGCCATTTATATAAAAATATATGGGAAAAATTCACATAATATTTAAATTAATTTTATATTTTAATGTTCGTAATGTTCGCGCTTTTTATTGAATTTAAATATTTTAAGAAAACTCCCTGAAAACTCCCTCGCATGTACGTTATATTCCAACCGTTTTTTAATTGTTTCTTTTATATCTTTTAATGAGTTTTGAAATTTTGCTTAAAATTTTGGATATATGGGTTTGATACCAAATTGCTGATCCCATATCCCATCCAGGCGAGCTCCCATACAAAGATAATAAGAGATATACAGCTATTTCCACCCAATTTGCTTGAAATTTTTTATCTGGAGATTGGAGATAAAAATGGATTCATCCGTTTTCTATATATTTATATATACATAAAAAATTGTTGTTTTTGTATAGGAACTAAAATTAAATGAAATTTAATATACTTCAAATAAAGTGAAAAGGAAATATATTATATATACCTATATATATATATAGTATATTATATATTGATTATATTTCATTGATTTAGCCACAGCCGGTAGTTTTGCCATATTATAGAATATATATATATATATATATATATATATATAGTTACATGAAAATTAATTTGTTTAGAGAACCATATATATATATATATATATATATATAATATCTATTAAAATAAAAAACAACGATAATTTTTTTGTGTATATACGCGGCGTATATATGATTGTTGCATACACATATATATTTCGTATTGAAATTGAAAACATCCCCGCAAATTTATCTGTGCGAGCAGTATTTTATTTTTTTCTAAAAACACACCTTAATAAAAATTATAACCATATATATATACAATAATAATATGTAAATATTGTCATGCTATATTGTAGTTATTTTGTTATATTAATTAAATAGAATGCATATATGTTTTTATGTATACATATGTATATGGAATTATGGATACAAATTGTAATATTTTGAAACAATTTATTCAGAATTTGTTTCTAAGAAAAGAACAATTCAATTTTGATAAAAAAATCCTATCCAAAATAAATATATATATATATATATATACAATGGGTAAAAAATATATGAATTTAATAACTTAAATAAGCTATACAGTGTGTCCCAGCTAACGCTATCCAGCCAATATCTTCGAAACCAGTGGAGTTATCACTAATATGATGTTAGTGGACCCCTACTGGATTCCATTAGGCTACATTTTTATCAAAAAAATATAGGTTTACATTAGATTTTACAAAGTTGATACCCATTAAGCACATAAGGATTAATGTGGGGAGGAAGGGGTTAACATACAAATGTAGCCAAATGGAATACAGTGGGGGTCCACTAACATCATATTAGTCATAACTCCACTGGTTTCGAAGATATTGGCTGGATAGCGTTAGCTAGGACACACTGTATATACTATATATATATGAAAATGAATGTATATATTTTGACTTAAAAACAACAAACGTTCTCTACAATATATCGTGTATGCATATAAATTTATATTATATATATAAAACTATTTATACATATATATCCTAAAATGAGGGGTAGGAAAATCCATCAACCATTTTCTACATACGTATAAAAAAATTCCTGTATATACGCTGTTAATATATTATTATGAAAAAGAAAATTGTTTTATATAGAATAAATTGATGGAAAAAATAAATATATATTTGAAATTATAGTATATAGTATATAGTTCGGCACACACAATGAAATTTTGATATATAACAATAACAACAATATACATAGTAGAAGCAGGAGCAGCGGCAGATCACAAATTCACAAAACATGAAAACAACCAGCACTAACCACAGCCAGTTGTATTATATCGTTTGTATTGTATGGATGTGTATTTATTATAAAACCAATAAAACTTTAACTTTCATATATATAAAAAAAAAATTATTTTTGCCGCCGCGGCAAATACTATATAATATAATATACGCAAGGATTTGAATTCATTTGAAATTAAATTATTTATAGTTTCCAAAATATTTGCGACTTGTTACGAAATTTAAGCCATACACCAGGCAGGCAATACTAATCTAACTAAAAAATTCTTATTTTTTATAAAAAAAATTTAACATAAAAAGTATTATCTATATAAAAAGAACTAATCATTTATTATAAATAATTAAACAAGTGTGAAAATATGAAATGTAATAATTATTATAAACAGACATTTGTTTTAACTTAAAAAAATGAATTAAACATCATTATAAACAATAATATATATATATATATATATATATATATATATATATAACACTTGAATTAATAATATAAAATTGTCTGCAACGTTAATTTTTTTTTTTAATATTATTTGTTGCGTCTGTTAAAAGTGTGTTATAAACGTGAACAATAGTATAAACAAAAATTGTTATAATATATATTATCTATTGAAATTTATTGCAAAATTATATATATATATATTATATGTATTGCTGTACCATAATCCATAATTGAAGCACAAAAAAAAAAACAACAGACAGTAAATATAATTATGAATCGTCATCATTGTTTTTATATCAACAATGGTTTTTATTTAAGATTATTATTATTTATTTTCATTGATTTATTAACAATTTGTTCAGGTAAATTATGTTTAAAATGAATTTTGCATACAGTTGTTAATTGTATGTATATACCACATATTATACTTTAAAAAATTTGATTTTTGATTAAATTTAATTAACGGCGTTTTTGTTATAATAATATATTTGCGTATTGCGTTTGTTTCTAGAAAACAGAAAATATGTTGTGTATATGGATTTATATAGTAGAGTGGTCATATTGCTCCATATATATAGGTATTATATGACACATATTCTGGGGTATTCTGGGCTTATTTGGGGATTAATAATTTTGTTTTTTGAGGTTCGCGACCGTTTTCTTCAATTTGCCGGTTATATTATTCAATATTTCTCCCGTGAAGGTACAGTCGAGTTTACCGAATATATATATTTGTATAGTCGTCGTAGTATTTAGCAGAAATATACAAAAAGTTACCACTTTAACTTTATATTGTGAAATTAGCATTCTAAATTTCGAAATGAAATTCAGCCTATATATATATATATAGTAATATGATTCATTAACAAATCCCTTTGATTTTGGAATCCCGAGTGAAAAAAATAATCCATTTTGAAATTTGTTTCCATTACTATAGTCCATATATATACTGCGGTGTAACAACACATTTATTAGATATATTTTTTGATAATATAATCATATATAGGAATCACAAACACATAATATATTTTATCTTTGTTTAATAAAAACTATACATTGTTTATTAATTTACATATAATGAATTATTATATATATATATATGTATATATGATATTTATATTATTTATACAGTTATTTTTAAACATAACCTATGTATCATAAGTAGCTGGACAAAATTCAAACGCGGCAAAACATGGGCAAATATGCTTCAATCTTTACAAATTTTTTTTTTGTAATTCCTCTCACAGTATTCAACAATCATATTCAATCAGTATTACATTTGAAATCAAGATGAAATTATGTGAACAAAATCATTTGGGATCACGCGTATTTAAATTGCTTGGACAAGAAGATAAAAAATACGTTTTGCGACATTTTCTGAATGAAGGATATAGTCGTAGTACAATATATTCGATAATTTCCAGATATAAGAAGAACTTTGAACCTAAAAAAATAAAAAATCGGGAATAAAGCCAATATTGAACACCACAAAATTGAATTTATTAAAAAAGAAAGCTGAAAACACAATCGCGGTGAGTACACGCAAATTAGCCATACAATCCAAGGTTTCAAAAGATACCATTAGTCAGTCGGAATTTGAAGAAAATGAACTTAAAAAGATACAAAAGGATTGTAAACCCGCAGGTACAATGACAAACAATTAATAGAAATCCCTGGGAAATGTAGATTATTGTGTCAATATTTTTGCAGGGCGAAACAGTCATCATTATGGATGATGAAAAATATTTTACGTTTTCAAATAGTACCGATATCGCAAATCAAGGATACTACAGCGCTATAATAATAGTATCACTCACGATAATGTGATATAATATATAATCATCGAATATATAATATATAATATATAACCACGACTATACCCCGTCAGAAAATGTCGCAAAACGTATTTTTTATCTTGTTGTCCAAGCAATTTAAATCCGCGTGATCGCAAATGATTTTGATCACATACTTTCATCTTGATTTCATATATAATATACTGATTGAATATGATTGTTGAATACTGAGAGGAATTACAAAAAAAAAATTTATAAAGATTGAAGCATATTTGCCCATGTTTTGCCGCGTTTGAATTTTGTCCAGCTACTTATGATACATAGGAGGTTATACTATATACATATATCTATTATCATATTATTTATTTGTTAACAAATAATTTTTATTTTTGTCATATCCCGCATTATTCGAATATATAGGATTGATAAAAATATGTTTTAATTTGATTTATTTGTATTGTATAGTTATTATATATATATACTATGATTTTAAGAATAAACAAAATGTTGTTTGTTTTTTTGTTTTCTTGTTTTCTTGTTTTATTTTGTTTTGTATTTTCGTTTCAGACGATCAGGTTAAAGATCAATTTCTTTAAATTATCAAATTTTAATTACATTTTTTTTAATCCTATATATAGCTTTTCTTTTATTTTCAATATATTCAATTTATTATAATCTATAAATTATTTTAAAATGCTGATATCAATATAAATTTAGTAAATACTTATTAATATATATAAATATGAAATATATTGAATGATAATAAATTGATTAAGGAATGCGATGTAACATCTATAATTCTGTATAAGGTCTAATAATTTAAAATTAAACCAATTTATTAAAATATAGTTTCGAATAATTATATAACATCTAAAACATATTAAAGTCACATTAAAATAATACAAAATAATCTTAAATTCAAATGATCAAATAACCTATATAATCATATATTTACCGCTACTTTATAGATATAATCTGAAATTACAATAAGATTTAATTTCTATAACCCATATATAATTCCTGTTGCAAGATATGATTTAAGTTATAATTTATAATTATGATCATGATATGAAAAATCAACTATACATACAAAGTAAATAGCCAATAATATAAATAAGATAACATATATTATACGCAATAAGCTCTAATATTTAAATAAGACCTAAAATTAATTAACCTATACATCATTTTAAATATAATTTAAAGGTAATATATGCCAGCTAATGCTAATATAGTGTATTTGATTTATAACCGGATAGTTATGCAGATAAGTGGTCCATTTTGAATAGTGAAAAACATGAAATTCTAGAAAAATCGGGTTTTTTCGTTAAAATTTTTGATAATTTTTCAATTCCAATAGAGCCACGGAACATAAAACCGGCGTATTGTGGTTGGGATCAATTGGGACACCCTCTCTATATATATATGATGTACAAAAGAACGGCGACAACTATACGTATACGATTCGATTATATATATACGGCATTTAATATAAAAAAATGTTTTTTTTTTTTAACTTATGAGGTGTTTGAGGTGATTAAGTAATTACATATATTATATTGCTCAATATTTATGATCACGCGAAAATAGATATTATTTCAAAGTAAATATTATATAGTATAATATATAGATGTGAATATATTTCATTTAACAGCAAATTTTATGACCAATAAAAAATCAATAAAATGTTTTAATTATACGCATTAAATGATACCTAAATTGTCTTATATATGGTGGTGACAATACACCATTTTGTACCATATATAGTTTAAGATTATATATTGAATCTAATCCTGCAACTTTATATTGTGTATTAAAATCTATTATTATTGCGATATTATGAAAAAATGTTTGTTTACCACAAATTATTATATATATACCTACTGATATATCAGCGTGTTAAAGGCAGTTCAATATATATATATTAAAAAACATAGAAATATAAGTAAGTAAATAAATAATAAACTATTACTATAAATACACCGCAAAGTCTTTTTTTACACGCTCTAATTTATACGAATTGTTTATTCTAACACGATTGAAAAAAAAACGATTGATATTTTTACTATACTGCATTTTGCATAATGCATATAACGCACGTTAGATCATTTTAAAGCAAATGCAATTAAGAAATTTATTTGTTCAGTATTATAGCCTAAAATATATATACAGCGAGTCTTATATAGATCCCGACCACAATACTCCGATTTTAGGTTCTATGGCTCATACGAAAAAACCCGATTTTTTTTAGATGTTCATGTTTTTCACATTCTGGACCGCTTTACTCACACTTAAATAACATATACGTTTTTGTATATAAAGTATATTTTCATGTGCATACATAACATACACACAAAAAAGCGACAAATTCTATCCAGAACAGGAAAAGTGCAATAAAGTTGGAAGGATGGAAGGAATTGTGTTGGTTTAGGGTGTAGGTATATATATATTCGGGACTATACTGTCGAATTACCAAGTCTCTAAAGCTAGGTAATTTAGTTTTAATATGGTTTTTTTTTTGGATAATATAGAATAAGTATAAATGGATAGTATAAATAAAAATAAAGTACTTAGATTGGAAAAAAATAAAATGTTTATCTGCATAACCGCAGATGTGGTCATAAAGTAATGTTGTCTTTCTTTCAAGCATGGTGTACAACACAAAATATGTTTTTGGTGTGTTTTTACTACAACAGCAGGATACTGTGTTCTATACAAAAGAATCGCAAATCTTGTATTCAGTGATATAGTGTTTTACACAACCGTATTGAGTAAATTTAATGTTTTTTCTGCAATAAAATATATGATCGATTTATTTAGATGTTTTTTTTTTTGCTATGACAAATGAACGGCAAGCCGTGTGTTTTATTAGTCTAAAAACCGAAAAAATAAGGGATTTTTTATATAAAAAACGCACTGCGACAGGATATCTATGATAAAACGATATACACTTTTGTGTTTTACAACATTTTAGAATACGCACCATATGGATTTGAATGAAAGATATAACATAAGTGAATATTGTATATAATATATGTACATATATACGGTATATAAATATTTTAATTATTAAATAAAATTTTTATACTTATATATACTCACATAATTAAATTTGTACATATAATGATTTAGGTTTTCACCCTATGGAAATCATTAAAATTATAGAGGAGTGTATGTATATATATATATATAGTATACTTTAATATACTATATAGTATATATAGTATATATGCATTTTCCATTTAAAAAATTAAAATCTTCATAGTTTTTTTAAGTCATATAGCTTTATACCTTATGTATATATATTGCATGTATTATATGTATATATATATAAGTAGAATTATATATAATTATATTGGATTTAATTCCGTATTTATGGTATTTATATCTTGAATTCGGGGTTTGGATATAAAGACAAAAAGCAAATTTGTCAATAATGGATTACAAATTTTATATATAAGGTATATATATTAAGTTATATATAACCTCTATAATTAAATCATATATACATAGAGTAAAAGTTCAAATTCAAAACAATAAAATTCATAACCGCCCAAAGACGTATAATTTTGCGTTTTGTTAAGACAATAATCTAATATCTTATTGAAAGCGTATACGAAACGTTTCATATTATTGCACGTTTCCTGAATAATGAATGTTTTGTGAACATGAAAATAAAATTATTGAAGTACATTCTCCACACACTGCGTTAATTTTTTACATTCACATTAAATGGTGTAGAATTAAGCTATTATAGTCAAGTTTACATATTCTCCCTGTGCGGTTACCGGAAATATAGCTAACACCAGTTTAAATGAAGATATAGAAGAAAAAATATGTATCATATGTTTAATATAGTTGAATAATTTTATTCACAATACTGCGATTATCATACAAATGTTACTATATATTGCATAAGCATATATACATACATATAGAACCTATCGTATATTCATTTGATTGCATGCGTGCATCATCACACGTTTATATGACTTTATCTAAACGATTACTGTGCGATTCATAGAAGATATATAGAAGTAGGGACTCTTCTATGAATCATTTTTAAGGATATTTTTGTAACTATATATAACATATCTGCTATATCTGCTTAAAAAATAAAGACCGCATGGCGCAGATGATATATACCATGATACATATACATATTATTACACATTCAACAATATTTTTATGTGGTTAAATGTATAGCAGTGAGAAGCGTTTTGCTTTCTAATATTTTCAGATGTTTATATTGTATATTTATATAATATATATATATAATTATATACCTATATAGTAGAAGGAAGAAATGTAATAAATAATTTATCAACATATACCGATACAATTGGTCATCTCATTCATAGTCATCAAAAAATAGAATAGTTATATTATATGAATATGTTGTATGTGTATAATAAAAGATAAATAATAAAAGTAAAACATCAATAAATTTACAATAAAGAATATACTTTATATCCTTTTTCGTAATATCATAATGAATTAATATATTTGATTGTCTATAGATTTTGATGATATCACCATATATATCTCAAAACGTCATCAAATGTAAATATACTCTGATTTCTGCTGTCGATGATTCTTGTTCCATATATACAAATCAATATACATAAAAAACATATATATAATTATACATCTTTGGGAATCCAGTCAATATATTTGATATTAGACATATAAGACATATAAGATATTATTTAATAAAGTTTAAAGATTTTAATTTTGAAAATTTTGTGTTAATTAAATTATTAAGAAAATATATTAACAGAATATGTGCATATTAATATATATATACGTACGTATATAACAAATAGACAAAAAGATATTAAAATCTACATTTATATACATATTATTATACATACATTTGTTGAATAAATTTAACTGATGCCGATTTTTCCAAATATACACAAATATCAATGTAATAAATTTACATATTCTTTATTCTAAAAGTTTTTCTTGGCTTGAAATCAAGTTGTAAATTGTTTATATTTTAAAGAATACTCGACTATAGTCTTTCAATCTTGATCATATATGATAATCCTTTATACATATAAGTACTTGTATTGTGTATACAAAAAAAAAATTAAAATAACATAAATGAATTTTAAAAAAAATCTAACAATATAAAGTTATTGCATATAAGTGTATATATGATTTCACTTTTCATACGCAGTTTGCAGGTTGCAACATTAACTCTATGATGTTTTTCTTGAGTGTATGATTATAAGATTTCACAAAACCCTTTGAAAAATATATATATATAGCATATAAGCATTATTGAATCTAAATATTGATTATGAATTCTTTAATATTTATTGAACAAGAAATTAATCAGTGTGCCACTAATTTTTAAGTTAGAAAAACACACAAATATTGTATAATAAATAATAATTATTTATATATATGTCTAATGACGATTTCTAAATAACATATATATATATATATGAGATGAGTCATGTAAATATAGAATATTCGATAGAACGCAATCAATATTTTCTCCATCTAATGAATAAGCATTTGTCTGAACATATAATGATAAATTTTTTATATGAAATGATTTTTGTTTACGCAATATTTTATCAAATTCAAACTTAAAATGAAATCGTGTATATGTAATATATACATTTTATATATATATTCCATATTTATAATATTCATAAAAAACATACTGATTATAATATATTATTAATAATTTTTATCTATATATTATTTATACATATATATAGGTATAAACAAAATTATATATTACTTTTTGTCATTCGTATGCCTAAATATACGGGAACTAAATGCTATAATCTATATTAAGAAGCGAGTGCTTTCTTCGGCAATTTTAGTTAAAAAATTATTCGTCTAAATAACAATAAGTAAGTCTAAATAGTGAAGTAACACTTGGTCTTGCTTGGTTCAGTTAAAATTTAGGTTGCCTAAAAAAGTCTAATACAGTTTTCCACTCGCGTGAAAGTGAAAACATATATTAATTGAGGATTTTATTCAAAACAGTTTTATATCAGATTTATGTTTCTACGATTTATACTGTATATATATACATACATATAGTATATAATCGTATAATAATATTACGTTTATTGATATTTAAACAAAAGGTGTCATATTTGCACCAACAAATTTAATTACATCAAAAATAATTATGTTATCAGTTAATTTCGGGTAAAATGCGATAATTATACCATTATGAATACATACCTATATGTTTTTGATACATCAGAGGTAGCATATATATACAGTTTGATAAACCATTGGTAAACAATTATTTATATATACGTGTATATTTATATATATATACTTACGAATAATTATATTAAATTATTTTACTAACAAGGTCTATATATATATATATGATACAATATGTGTATTCTAATATTAATATTTTATTCATTTTATTGGTAGCATATGTCAGAAATTATGGAAATTGCTCTGAAGTAAATATGCATTTTCTATATAATAACATTATATATATTGTACTTTTATGTTATATGTATGTTATATATATACACATACACACACTATTGGTGAATTTTTTTCATCGATGTTCTACAACGCAGTGTGGTGAAGTCTCTATTTACATATATGTATAATTTTAAAATATTCTTTAAAAAAAGAAATTGACTCAAAAATTGTTTGGTGAACTCTATGTGCATTATTTTGATGTATATACATTTTTATTTTAAAAACTTATATAAACAATATGAGATGAGCACAAAAAGTATAATACTAATTTAAACAATGTAAAACTTATAATAATAACAAAAAACAATGATAAAAACCATTGCCAATGTAATCATTGGCACAGGCAGAGCAATATGGTAAAAATCAATATAGATCATATAAAAGAAATCCATACAAAAGTACACACATTATTTAAATTTGTAATTTATATATAATTATATACATATGTATATTTATCTGCGGACGTAATTTTGTTTCACCGCATTATATCATTACGTATATATAATTAGCTAGTTAATACCTAGCTAATTAGCTATAGGTATCATACACAATTTTGTAATACAAAACATATTGGACCCGGATCACTTTTCACCTTCAAATCTTGAGTTTTTGTCGACTTGGTGGTGGGCTCGGCTCGATTATCTCCACCTTTTCTTGTAAACTATATATACTCCACCGCGATTTGGCTGAAATTTTAAACATAAGCTTTTTTTTTTTGCATGCGAGCTGCGCGGTTAAGTTCGAAGATGCGGAGTATGTCATAGTATCTTTTAGAAAATTGTTGATTGCTTTTTGTTTTCTCCAAAATAACAAACTTTATTAATCGCATCTAAAAATAACCGGACGCATTCACGTAAAGTTATAACACTATACCAGAACTATCACAAATTGGTTTTGATTGGATATATGATCTATAACTTGGTGATTAACTTATTGCATATAAGAAATTACAGTTTAATTTAACTTAAATCAGTTACATATATGTGATGACTTGGCAAAATATAACTTTTCCCTATAGATTTCATTGCACTGTTGAAAACTTAAATTAAAAAGAGTTTTTTTTAGAGTATACTTATGTTTAAAGAATACATTTTTGTGTCCCATATACATTAGGCACGAACCGTTTATCGGGTCTATTCCTTTATACCGATACGTAATACTACTACATTGGCAAAATGCACACACAATATGGACATAATATTCGAACATGTGTATAATGATATGATCTAAACTCTAAAGAGAATAACATTGGATAATTATATAGTGTGTGGAGGTGGACACATTATGGTCACAATAAATCAAAATGTCTTATGAAGTGATTCAAAGAGAATTAAAAATAAGAATGGATTTTTTAAAAAAAAGGACACAATTTTTGTTTCCATTCCTTATATATACGTTAGGCACAAACCGCGTTTATCGGATTTATATCTCACTCGATAATTATTATATAATCATATATATAAAAACGTTCTCGTATATTACGGCATAATATATAGTTTTTTATTAAAATAATTGTTTTGTTTTCTAATTTTTACATGAATGCTGGGTGTATTATTAATTAATATATAGGATTTCAAACATATTTTCCTGTTTCTGATGTATACTTAACGGTACCAGTAAATAATGTAACATGGAGAAAATTAAAAGGAATGGTATTTACACAATTTCGTATAGAATTTCTGCGAACAGCCTCACATCAAAATTTGGTATGGGTTTGCACTGTTTCATATTTTTATATATGTATATATATAATTTATTAATTTATTCGTTTGTATTTATATGGTTAAATAAGGATCTTAAACAATATCAAAAATTATTAGAAAATGATTTTAATTATAAAATCGAAAATAATAATGATAATATATTGAAAATTAATCAACAAAATGGTGAAGTTAGTTTTAATAAATTACTGAATAATTTTAGTAAGTCATATTTATATTTATTTTATTATAATATTTATAAATCCTATTATTTTATATACTCCATATATATATGCTATATTAGTATTTTAACTGTGCGATGGAGAAATCTCCATCTGTATAATGATATCTTATATACAAAATACAACATATGATTAATATATATATAAGACAGGATTAACTTATTTTATTAGATTAAAAAATACACTTTTTTATATATATTCTATATATATATAGAACATGAAACACAATTTATAATAACAGCAGCCGAATTAGATACAATAACTGCAGGAAATACTGTTGCAAAAATGAATTTTACTTTAAAACCAATGTTTTTGGTAAATGATTTACAAGATTTTTGTGATAATTATAAAGAGAAATTATGTTTTTGGGATCATGCAAATTATGCCGTTATTGAAAATCATATTGATCCTAATCAACGTATCGGTTCATTTGGCCCACGTAATTATACGGAACAATTATGTTCGGAAAAACAATATACAATTGAATATACATTAAAAAATGGTTGGTATATCATCACTAATAAGAAATAAAAATCTTTATTTAATATTTATATATACTTTATTATATTAAAGTTTATATACTATGGATATTATAACATATATTTAAATAATTTTTTTTTTTATTAAATATATTTTATATATTTCATATATATATATATATATATATATATATAGCAACGAATTATTTATTAATAAAAAATGATACATTGTATACAAAATTACGGTTGGATCATGACACGCACCATCCGGGACCAAATTTATATGTAAATATAAAATGTACAATAAGTTCTTTAGATAAGGTTAAGTTTCATCAACATTTTGAAAAAACTATAACAATCACCATATTTGATAAAAATGATAATCCACCAGAATTACATAGTGAACCAGAAATTATATATCATTTAGATAATCCACATTTTCAACAGGTATGTATACAAATAAATAAATAATTATGATAATAATATCATTTGAAAATATCACCATATATGCATACAATAAATTGTATATAACATATATATATATATATTCGTGCAGTATATTTACAACTTTCAATGAAAAAACCAATAGGGAATTCCACATATATGATTATAATAATGAGATGGTATATTGATATATACGGGTAATTATATTCAGTAATGAGTCAAGTTATATCATATATATTAATGAAATCTTTCTATAAATAAAATTATAGTGCGAGCACACCTTAAAATTGTATAATATAATTTTGTGAATTGTCGCCTACATTTTATGTCTAAAAGATATAGTATATATGTAATTCGCATTATATATATACTATACTCTACCATTATAATATCGGAACCTGCTATTTTATTCGTATGCTCAACTTTGAAAAATGTCGGAGGAAAAATAAGGAAAAATCATTGAAATGAGGAATACAAAAACACCGGATGAATGCAAAAACTTAGTAAATACCACGTCTAAGAGAATGGATGGTGTAATATAGGTCAAAGGAGGTGTTACAAAGGAGATTAGTGGCGTATAATATAAGTGTCCAATATTATAATGGTCAAATTTTTTTTTTGTTAAATTGAATCATTTTGAATTAAATTCCATAACTAATTGAATTTAACAGATTTTTTACTTCTGTCTGCGCAATTATTAGTTAACTAAAACCATAATTTTATGAAATAAAATTGGAAGGATTAAAAAATTATTGTTTAAAGTCCTTTCGCGGCATCTCAAAGTCGAGCATACGAATAAAATAGCAGGTGTCCGATATTATAGTGGTTAGAGTAGTATAATCATTTAATGCAAGATGATAAACAAAATTTTTTATTTAAAATTTCAATATTTGAAAATTTGTGAATCTTCTTGTGAAGTTTTATGGGTGTTACTCGGTTTTACATGCAAAACGAAACTTATAATTAATATTTACGTATATAACTGTATAACAACAAAAATTGTCAAAACTAATTCTATAAGTTGTATTTAAATAATTAAAAATGGTCATAATTTTAACATGTAATTAAATTTGGATTATAAATACATATACAATACGCAATATATATGAAGGTGTTCGCGTTAATCACCCACATATAGAGAATCCTTCAGCGAAATTGTATACACATATAGTACATTTTTCTAAACATAGAAATTTGATATTTTTTTACATATATAATAAATACAATAATGTATATGTCCGTGTATTTAGAAAATGTAAATACAATTTGGTTCTATTATTTGATTAATTAAATTAATGGAATTTATTATTTGTATGTATGTATGTATATGTATATATCAAATATATATAAATTATTTTACACATTTTGTTATAAATTCTACATCACCTTATAGCATTATATAATAATATACTAATCAAATTCAACAATACAATTTCATTATTTGAATTTGAATATATATAATTTGTTTTTTTTTTTTCATATAAATTTTGAAGGAAAAACACAAATCATATACAATATATACATATGATCTTGATTAATTTATTTTTTATTATATTATACGTATAAAAATATATAGAACACATTAGCCGTACCACAAAGTGTTATGTTTTTGGATAATGATTCAGTTGCACAAAATGTAAACATTATTTATGAAATAATAAATGATGAATTGGAAATATTAAAACCTGACTGTAAAGCATTTGAAGTTGATCATGAAGGTCTAAAGGGCTCAGCTATAAATTGTAGTAAGCATATAGCATACAGATATATATATTGAGGTTCCTGAGATATTCATATTTGATAATATTTTTTCCAGAAATTCTCTTTGCACGTGATGGACTTCTTCAGATAAGTAAATATTGTGTTGAATTAAGAGCTACAGATACAACAATTGAAGTATTTAATATTCCAATATTAAAAAGTGTAAGTCGCGTTTTTTATTATATTTGATATATATATGGTGCGAATGACTTTTATAACAGACACTGTATTCATTTCACTTACATATCTATATATAGTCTTCAGCGAAAATTTGTATAACAACTGATTTAAGTAAAATTCATCAATCGGATAAACCAATTGCTCAACCAATACGATTTCCTTATAATGGTGATGATGATGACAGTCTAATGGGAATTCATCGTAATAATAATAATAATAAGAATAACAATAATAAAAATAAAGTACAAAAAAATAATTCTAAAGAATGGGATGCCGAAGCCAAAGATCAATCAGAATTCGAAAATAATTCTGAACAACAAATTAATGTACGCATAAAAAATAATCATATATTGGAATACTCAATGAAAAATGTTCAATATCCAACGGCTGAAATTTATATTTATAAAACGGCTGAAATATTTTATCGTGTTGCTCAGCCATTAGAAAATTTCTATAATAATACATCAGTGAAATTTCAATTAGAATCAGATCGCTCAAATATATTTGGTATTACAGAAATCGGAGGTATTGTCTACATCAAAAACATTACCAATTTAAAGTCATTTCACGAAACAATTTATTTGTGAGTATCCGAGAACATAAGAACACATATATTTCCTTAAAATTATATAATGCTCTAAGTAAGATGTGCAAGTCAATATTATTTGATCAATTTTAGTTTAACAATATTATGGCCAAAAGGTAAATCAATAATAACCATAAATATTCGTGAAGATATGGACAGCCCAAATGAATCTTGTAAATTAGACATTGATGGTTACGTTAACTTTTGTGCAACATTAGCGACGAAAAAAAGTTGTTTAGAAGCATGTGGCGTGGGAACAGAACGTGGTCGTTGTCAATGGCGTACAGGTAAAATTAAAATGAACAATCAGTTAAGCAGTGATTATACCACATGTGCACCAAATTTTAAAACTTGTACCGATAAAATATGTGATCCGTTGGAAGTATTAGGAGAACGTACCGGTGAATTGATATGCCCTCAAGATTGTGCCATATCATATGGATCGGTTAGTAAAATTAATGGTAATCGTGGTATAAGTGCGGCAACTGGAATTTGTACATGTGACACCCATAATAAATGTACATGTTTAACACCTCAAGGTAAATCGGTAAATGATAATCAATCACCAAGAGACATTGGTGAATCGAAAAATACTACGAATACCTCGACAATAAATTATGATTTAGCTAATAATATTTCAGTTATTATGAGTAGTAGAGGAGGACCAACAAAATTACCAACACGTTATTTAAACTACAATAATGTTTCATCACAAATATGTATAAATAAAATATAAAATATATAATATTATATATAAATATTTGGATATTTCATTAACATTTTTTTGTTTTCTATAGTACCATTAAAACAATTTCAATGTGGATCATCTTGTATATTATTAATTGTTGGACCATTATCGTTTTTAATGTTTATTATCATATGTGTTATATCACGTCGAAATTATGGCAAACATTGTAAACGTAAAGTGGTTACAGATAATATAGATTTACTACCAAGTGAAATGCATACAACCAATAACGGCGGCGTCGTTGTCAATAATAATATCATTTATAATACAGACCTACCATTAATGTCTATTGGTACGGAATTTAAATTTAATAAAGATGTTGATTCAAAATGGGAATTTCCAAGGTCACAATTAGTCTTCGATGTGGTATTGGGTGAAGGTGAATTTGGTCAAGTTGTGAAAGCATACGCAACAAATATATCAGAGAAATCTGGATTAACAACGGTTGCTGTTAAAATGTTAAAAAATGGTGCAAATTCAGTTGAGTTATTAGCATTGCTTTCGGAATATCAATTGTTACAGGAGGTGTCGCATCCAAATGTTATACGATTATTGGGCGCTTGTACTCAAGGCGAATCACCATTGTTAATTATTGAATACGCAAAATATGGTTCATTAAGAAATTATTTACGTTTAAGTCGTAAATTAGAATGTAATGGAATTGAATTTTCAAATGGCATTGATCCGATAACGGTTAAAGATATTCTATCCTTTGCATGGCAAATATGTAAAGGAATGACATATCTAACAGAAATTAAGGTAAAGTTATATAATTATAGTTTTACTTTATTGGAATCTCATGATACAAAATATATATTACTTTTTATTTTTAGTTAGTACATCGTGATTTAGCCGCTAGAAATGTGTTATTAGCTGAAGGTAAGCTATGTAAAATATCTGATTTTGGATTGACACGAGACGTATATGAAGATGATGCTTATTTAAAACGTAGTAAAGACCGTGTACCGGTCAAGGTAATATATATATATATATAATAATTATTTGTTATAAATTTTAATTTTGGATAATTTAAAGTGGATGGCACCCGAATCATTGGCCGATCATGTGTATACAACTAGATCTGATGTATGGGCATTCGGTGTACTGACATGGGAATTAATAACATTAGGTGCTTCACCATATCCAGGTATTCCACCACAAAATTTGTACCATTTATTGAAAACAGGCTATAGAATGGAAAGGCCAGAAAATTGTTCAGAAGAAATGTAGTTATTATTTAATTTATTTTATATTAACATATTATAAATATATGTAGAAAATATTATATATAGATAGATCAGTACAGTGTGTTCCACCTAAGTCTATCCAGCCAATATCTTCGAAACCAGTGGAGTTATCCCTAATATTATGATAGAGAACCCCCATAAATTTTAAAAAATTTAGCTGGATATTGAAGATATTAACTGGATAGCCTTTCGTATGGCACCCTGTATATATGTAAATATATACATCTGCATTACAGTTACTCCTTATTACATATATATTACAGTTACTCAATCGTACGCTCATGTTGGTCAGAAGATCCATCATCACGTCCATCATTTAAATATTTAACAT
The DNA here is from genome assembly GCA_958336335.1 of Dilophus febrilis. NCBI lineage: Eukaryota > Metazoa > Arthropoda > Insecta > Diptera > Bibionidae > Dilophus > Dilophus febrilis. The sequence continues at coordinate 46,613,683 of OY284471.1, read as the reverse complement.
TACAATGGGAAAAACTATTGGGTAATAACGTGAAATATATCGATTTAGAAGCACAAAATTTTGTATCGAATCCATTATACTGTGAAAATAAGCATAATCAATCATCGCCGACGCCATCAATGATTGCAGAAAAAGAAGAGTCATCAATAACAAGTTTAACAACAATATTAATACAAGATATTGATAATTCAAATAATTCATCGGCATCACCAAGTGAAAATAATTGTGAAATACATAACCATCAAAGAATAAAAAATGTAAATGATGAAGAATTAGATAATTTAGACCATTTATGGCAGGCACCATATATACACAATGAGAAATGCGTTATTGATGAACCAAAACTACAATTTTTAGAACGTAAACATGATATAATATCAATTGAAAATAATTATAATGTTAAACAAATAAATAATGATGTACCAGTTGGATATGATGTACCCCGACCAATACCGGAAACGAAAACATTAGAACAAAATGCACATTATCAAAATAATTTAACGCAACCAACAAAACGTTTCTATAAAAATATTAATCAAAATTGTAATAGTAAAACTAATAATGAAATTAACAATTGTCTCAAAATGTTTAATAATAACACAAACGAATCAACGGATAAAGAATTGAAACAATCGAATTTGTTTATTGAAGGCGAAAAATGTTTATATGATAATAATATCAACAGTGAAACAATTAAACGACGTAAATCATATTTAGATATGAGCGGTATTAGTCGAATTGCTAGTTATAATTTAGATAATAAGGCTATTGATAAAAAACTTTCTAAAGATATTACATTCCGCTTTTCTAGTCAACCGTATTTAAATAATTTTGAGCAAATGACATCAATTGTTTAAAAAAACTATTTTAATTTTGAATTTTTTATCAATGTATAATTTAAATCTCATATTTAATTTTTCTTTATTTTTACTGTCATCCTTATATGAAATGTATTATTTAAACATTTCATTAAAAAATAAAATTTTTAAATATAATAGATTAAGCGAGTGAATTCGAAACGAAATGTTGGAGGGCTAAACGCTTGATTTTTGATATTTAATGGCGGGTAATTGAGCATTACATGCTCAATTGCGAGTCAAGTAACATGATGATGCCATTGTATTTTTTTTACATCATCAATTTAACTAATTATTATTTATATATATTTTAATATTTATAACATGATAATAATGGGACACGTTAAATGGTTAAATGAAATTTCGAAACTTTTCAAGCAGTACGTAGCAATAATGTAGTATCTACCGAAAATTTCATTTCGAATTCACTACATATATTATTAATGTGATTATTTTTCTCATAACTTTAAAGCACTATCCTTTATTTTTGAGTGTATTTCTTATTATAAAATAAAATACATACTTAATTCCATTATTAGTAATTTTAAAACATATTTCACATACATATATTTTAATAGTAATGAACATTATTTAGAATTTTATAGAATATTTCGTTAAATGACGTTCCCACCTACTATGGGTATGAAATGTCGGGACAAACTATAATAAACGCAATCTCATTCTTCTGGGACCAATAAATTAAGATTGTTTGTTAAATTTCCCATTGCATTGTTTACAACGCCAATAAATTTCTCTTCATCACCACGTATAGATAATTGTGGTGTACTTAATTCACTACGTGCGCGTATCATTGATGTACGCTTCCATTTTGAACTGTTACATGTTTTACACGAATGTGTTGGTAAACGATGTAATGTAGCCGTACGATTACTACAATCTTCACACTGAAAAAATCTTTTTTTCGAATCAATCCATTTTAGTGGATGCCCTGCATCTTTACACAAATCTGAAGCTGAAAATGCTGTATAACGACATTTTAAACAAACAACGGCTTTACATTCAATTGAAAACGTATTTAACATTTTCTCTTCCATTGCTTCACGTTTTTCCAAACGATTAAAATATTTTTCTTGTTGATCATTTTCATGTTGTTGTATTAATTCTGTATGTGCTGATGATTGATTTATTATTTTTTTTATATATTCGGCACGAAACCTTTCAGCGTCATCGGTAATTTTTAAACGTTTCTGTGATGAAATCGTTTGCGATTGTGAATCGTCAACAATCACATTGCTATTACATAATTCTTCATTTAAACGCCTTTTCCCCAACTCTGTGCCACGATATTTTATAAAATTTGGATTTGATTTTTCTATTGGGGTTTCTTTTAATATTTGTAATGCTTTTTGTTTAGCATATTGGGATTTATTTAAATTAGATGATACTTTAATAGAATGATTGCTTAATATCGGTGATGGCAATGCATGTAATAAATTTGTCCTTGTCTGAGATGATACTGTTTGTGGCGTTTGTTTTGTACAATCCACAGATGAAGAAAATGGCATTTGTTTAATCAACACATTGTTGTTATTGGGCGATCTTGATGTTGAATTATTATCATTACTAGCTAATTTATTCGTATTATTGCTATTCGATTCATCACAAATTAACATTTTTAATCTTTGCAAATCTTTTTGACGTTGCGCTATATTTACTTCAAGACTAGCGGCAACCTTTGATTTATGTGCAGTTAGATAAGGTTTTTGAACATTATCTGTCGATGGACCTAAAATAAAATAAATAATAAATGGATTTTTTATTATATAATTCTTTATGGGAGTTCAATAAATACAAAATTTAACCTGAATTCAAATGTTTCGTCATGCACGGTGAATATGGCGATTGATAATATTCTGAAAGTGTCATTAAACGTTTCTCATCCTTTGATTTTTGTTTATGGCTTACTTTAGCAGCAACAAATGACTGACCAGCATAAAATATCTCCGATTTACCTAATACTTTATTGCGTAATTCTTGTAATCCACGTCCGGCCGTGGCTGATTGTAATTCAGAACGTCCAACGGTTGATTTATTATACTCTTGTCGTACATGATATACACAATATTCACATTTATCCAAATTAACGATAGCCGTACATGGTTGACCATTTTTTTTACGACTTTTACATTGTCCTAAATCTTTTGACTGTCCTAAAATCATAAATTTTTCGGCTGTATCTACCGATAGTGTTGCTAAATCTGTACGATCTTCTTGTTTATCTAATATATTTGCATTTAATATTGCCACAACAGTTCCCTGTGCGGTTTTCCACAATTGTTTATGCGCCGTACTAAATAAAAATACAGAGATTGTGGAACAATCGCCTTTCAAATCACTAATTTTCCATATTGAATATTGAGCACCTTTTTTACTGGTACGTACTGGGCTTTTATTTACGATGACACCCGTAATAACCCAATCATTTATTAACCCGTTGCCGTTTTGAATAAATTGTTTAATTGTTGTACAACTAACTGGTTTACGACCAGACATACGTTCTTTAAATACTGTACTGGATATTAGCGGACATTTGATTCGAATACCAAAAATAGGATCTGTATAAGTTAGCACATTTTCAGAGGTATTTTGATGTGGTTGTTGTGTTATTGGTTGAGTCGTTGTTAAATTGAATGATGGTGTTCCATTATTTTTCATTGTTCGTATACATTTAATTACATCTTGTGCAATCTCTTTTTCTTTATTCGCTTTTTTCGTTTCTTTTAAAATACTATTAATATTCTCACCATAATCGTTATATTTTCGTTTTAAGTAATTTCGAACATCCTCATCATCAGATGAATCTAATTCCGAATTATTTTTTAATATTACATTATTTGATGTTGGGTTCTCAATCGGTTTTATTTGGTTTATTTGGTTAATCGTTTTATTTAATTCAATTAAAAAATGTTTATCTTCTGTGATTTTAGGAATATCGTGTTGTTTATGGTTGCGTACAACAACAGCATCACTATTATTAATTGCATCATTATCGTTATTATTTGATTCGTCATTTTCAACTGCTATTAATAATAGCCTTTCAATGTTATTAATATCATCGCCATCGGACGTATCCAACTCACAACGGGATGGATTCATGATCTGTAATATTAAATAAATAAATACGTTAACACAAAGGTGTATTAATAAATAAAAGAGTAGTTGATAAACTGTTTTTATTATGAACATTGTTTCTATATTGTTTATATTACAGGATGCAAAACAGGTGATTGGCTCAGGAAAGATAGACTCATCTAATACTCAAATAATTATATATATTAACCATAAATGCAAATAAAATCATAATTTTTATTAAAATCCAACAAAATCACATTGCACAACTTATATGTGGGCAACTCTTTCTAAATCATAATCTGGTACACTTTAGTCAAAATGTATTGAAAATGGTTGATTATAAAACTGATCTAACAATCTTATGTATATAACATATATTCTCGGTGCTTATCATAATCCGATACATTCGTAGACATTATGTTGCTACCCGCGGTATTATCCATTATGTTGTTATACATAAAAAATATTAAATTTTTTTGATCTTCAATTGCCATACGTATGTCAGCTGAATGATCACCAAATTTTTCACTATTTATGCCGTTTAAAAATTTCAAAGACCATTCCAATTGTGATGGCATCAAATGTTTGCAGTAAATTTTTTTATCTTTTGAATAAATTGAGTATAAACATGCAATTGTATGATCTAAAAGAATTGCAAAGTTTGGTTCTTTAATGAACATATTTTGTGATGAAATGGAATGATGGATGTTATATAAAGTATTTGATAAAATTGTATTTCCATTTGAATCACATGCACGAAACATGTATGGTTTTGGATACATTTTTTTTATTGGGAATTCATTTGTTGCCAATTTCTTTTCATTAACATTTTGTACAAAGGTGCTTTTGATAGACATAATAAAATTGACTGCGAGGAATCACATAGAATTTTGTAGATGAAAGGAACGTTTTCTGTTGCGAATATATTTTATACACAAAATATTGCTTTGATTAAAAACACAAATTTTGCATACTTTTATCATCAATCGAATTAATTAATCACTTTTATTACTAATTATATTATTTTAATTTAATTATTTTAACACGTTACTTGAATTGAAATATCCCAGGACCATGCAGAATACCTTGACCCAATAGTTACGTTTCGTCTTCCGTGTATTCAATACAAACAATAGAGCATTTTACTTATCTGTCAAAATTAAAAATAAAAATAAAAATTTCAATCCGTGGGCCAAACAAATAAATAAATGCTTTATTTTTATATGTAAATAGTTTTGAATATTTCAATTATTTTACAAAACAATTAATTAATTATTTCCAGAATTCTTTTGATAATGTTCACATATTTTAATTGATAAAAAAATATATTTTTATACTTTAAATATTAATTATCTTATAATATATTAAACGTATAAAAATAATAATAGTGATAAAAATGCCTGATAAGTGTTGTGTTGTCAATTGTTCAATGGGAGAAGATAGGGATGGTGGCAAATGAATGCAAGCTTGCAATGGTTTAAAATTCAGCGATTGGGAATGCAGAACCTGTGTATTATTAAGACATATACTATATTTATTAAATAAGCACTTCCATTTCATGATTAATCTACCATGTATTTCTAAAAATTACTTTTCCCAAAACAATATACATTGGATATCTACCAGACAAATATTTTACCCATCCACCATCATAGAATCGGTATGCTTCCAATGATTTAAATGCCTTATTAAATTCACTTGATGTGTAATGTGATTTGTTATTTACCAAATAATTGTAAATTTCTACACTAGAAACATTTGGGAAAGTAACTGCTCATCAAATACGGATCTTCGTGAAATATATGAATTTTATTTATATATTGTTGTTTTTCAATGCCTTCCAGTTGTTCCGCATATCTTGAAAATGTAATTTTCTTGGCTGTCCCAGTATTTAAAGTCAGAATTTGCAAGAAAAATAACAATATCAGAGATATTAGGAAACCATTTATGTTTTTTGTAACCATTTATATGTAATTATATAATATACTTGCATATTTACCCGGTATGTGTCTAAATGCCCTTTTAAATAATCATAATCACAATTACTTTACTATTGTTTATTAATAATTAAACATTAAAAAACACAATTTAACAAAAAAATTTAAATTTTTGTAAAGAAATATATATATAAATAACAAAAAAAAAATGCAATGTTTGGCCCACGGATTGAAAAATAGGTTATGTTTTCTGTCATTATTTTTTTTGGAAAATGGTCTATAGGAGTTCAAACATTAAAATTTAAACTTAAAATAATTGCAAGCACGTAAACAAATTAAATAATACCATGGACAAGTAAAATAAATGCAACAAATTACAGCTTTTTCGCGCCAAAAAATTAAAATTAAAATTATTATAAACAATATTGAAATTATCTTCCATACATAAGCGCACATAAAACAGTTATAGAATTTTATATTATAATTTAAAGTTAATAATTAATAACACTTAATCATATTTTGTATTTTGAATTTGAAAATTATATGAAAATACAAATTTTGCACTAACCCCAAAAGACAACAATTTCATTTTATAGTAACAATGCATTATGCATATTTCATCATTGGTTATAAATTGGCCAATATTTTTATTTGTAACACCACCGGACACTGGCACTGGCGCCATCGCCGCCATAAATAACTAACCAGTCACCCACCACTGCGCGCAGTGCTAAATAAACACCCCAATTCATTTCGTTCGTTCATTCTTCATTCATTATCTATATATGCCTATTCTATTCTATAAAATATCTTCTATCATCATAATTATTAATTTTGAGTATATTGTGCGGTTTTGTGCGATGCGTATACGTATATTGTAATTAATTAAAAAAAACTATTTGATTATTTAATTTTAATGTAAAAAATTTGCAATTATTTTACATTAATTTTTGATTCGTTAATAACCTATGTTATTTAAAACTTAGAAAATAATATTTATTAGTTGTAAAAGGTAAAAATATTTCGATTAAATCATGTGAAAATTTTCAATGAAATATGTAAAAAAAAAAAAAAAATGAATGGTTTTTTTATCCAAAAAAGAAAAATGCGTTCACTCACACATTTATACACACAACAAAAAACTCCGATTTCGGATGCGCGAAGAAAATTGAAAATTCATTATGTTCCTTCAGTTTGTAAACTATAAAGGAAAGTGGATAAAAATATAAATAAATTAAACACAATCTGTACCGTGACGATAATACATTATACATTTGTACATTTAATGGGCAACAAAATATTTTATTTATATTTCTCATTGTTTCTGTCTTCTGTGTTTGAATGAATGTGCTTTATTGAAAATTTATGAAACTGAATTACTGAGAACCACTATATATTGATTGATTGATCGATGCGATCAAGACCATCATTACAAAAACAATAATAAATACAATTGAAACATTTTACGAACGGTATATACGGGGACGATGATATGGTCGACCCCAACAATAAATGTATGTGGATTTCGGGCACTAAAGAAAAATAATATTCGCATTTGTTTGTTATCTCGCATATCAGCGACGTAATTGTGAACTGTGAATTATTATTAAAAAACATGTTTTTGTTCTTAAACAACACCTTGTTTTTGTCATAATTATTTTGAACTCAAAAATATAAATTGTTGAAAGTTATTCAAGTAATTGTGATAAAATATTTGTTTTTGTTACCATTTCAAACTTTGTTTTTTTTTTGTGTGTTTATTTATTTTTCAAATACAAAGGAAAACAATTTGATAGATATAAAATAAATATATATTACCAAAATATTATCTATAATAACGTTTTACATAACGTTTTACATTTTTCCCTTTTGTTTCTGCTCCTGTTCCAATTGTAACCTCAACAAATTAAACAATAAGGTTTTATGAAACAGAGTAAAATCATTCCGCAAAGTTAAATTTTAAAAATATATTTTGGTGTCTTTGAATTGCACTCACAAAAGAATCTTCAAAAGAATGCAATTTTTCAATTACATTGCAAAATTTTAATATATTTTATATGCTTAAACGAACTTGAAATGAAAATATATTTTTTGTAATTCATTTAATCCAGTGATTTTGATTTGTATTGATCACACACAATAGGATAATAGAATGATGTCACGATTACTTTTCACAATTTTTTCTTTGTATTTTTTTACGATGAAATTGTTAAATTGGGGTAAAAAAACAATAAACAATAACATAATTTTAATAGCTGTAAAGCTATAAGTTTAAAAGAATTAAGGATTTTATCTCCTTTATGCAATATTAATTGTATTATTATGAATGCGATTAACGGTAAAAATCTAAAAATGTATGCATTATTAAAATATCAACGATTTCCAGGTTAGATTAACTTGATCCTAAGGAAAGAGATTATATTATATTTTTAAAGATTGCATACATTTTCTCATTCAGTAATCAACAATGATATAATTTTCAATTTTCGATTCACTTTTGTATTAGATATTTTCAATATTTTCTTTTATTTTTCTTTTGTAGGACAATCGCATGAATTGCGACTGGAATCGCATGAATGAAAAATCGCATTCATTGATGTAATTGAAATCAAAACAAGAGGTAGAATGTTACCATTGAATGAATATATCATACCAAAATCTATCAAAAGGATTGTAACCCCTATTTTAATAAATTAATATCAGTTGTACGAAATATGTTTTGTAAAATATGACTCCAGTACAATACTATCGGTTCATTAAGAGGTATTAATTATTAGGAATCTTTCCTGGTAAAAGGCTGAGCAAATTGTTGATCCACCTTGCCGATTCACAGCACAATATGTTAATATACCGCTAATTCTAATACAAATGTATTTATTTATATTTACTATTCATCTAACAATATTGAAAATATATGCCTAAATCCTAAATATACAAAGGATTTCATTTTCTTATCTTAATTCGCACAAAATGATAATATAGTAATAGTACTAGACTGGATAATTTAAAGTAAATATTTATCCATTCACAGTCACAAAATACAATATTTTATTCTATAGTGATCACTACGATGTTATTCGAAGTATTTTATTTCGCTATTTTAAAATTATTACATAATCATCGTTAAATATGTTTTTTACTAGATTAAAAACAATCTTAGTTTTGTGGTAAAATCTATTTAATATCAAATTGTATTCCTTTTTCTCTATTGACAAAAAAACGTCTATAAATGATAATTTTTTTAACAAACAATACAAAATTTGCAATCCTACAATGGATTTACACTATATATTTTATTGTAAATATTTCATCAATATATAGTTATTTACCGATAAGTGTAAAATAATTGTTGAAACAAATGACGTAATATTATCATTTCTCTAATTACATGAAGTGTAGTTTTTTGACATTATTGTTTCAAAATCAATTTAATATTATTGCACTACCGTACCGCGTGTGTTCCCTAATTGTTCTATATTTTCTTTACATATTGCAAATCAATGCCAATGTTGTGTTAATGGATTAGTTGTACACCCACAATTTGAAATGTAAATTGCTAGAAATACGCATTAGAAAGGAAGGGTATTCTCAGTTCGTAATAATTTCAGTTCGTATGAAAAAGCATTTTATTTACACATAAACATACAATAGTACGTACAAATTATTTGTCTATAGTATTATATTTGATTGTTTTTTGTTATTTTTATTTACTTTTTTTTTTTTTTTGTTATTGTACTACTTTTTTAAGGAAGAAATAATTTTCCATTTTTAAAAATATGTAGTATTATGACTATTAGCATCACATACACATTTTCTATATTATGTTTAATAGTTTTGTGAAAGTATTTAAAAATTGTATTACAAATAATGACAGACAAGAGGTAATTTTTCTTCTTTATGCTGTTCAGATATCTAATTTTTCACTTTTTATTTTAATTTTTTGTCCCACAACAACTGTGTTTATTAACTATAATATATTAATATATATTGTTGAGGATTAATCCTTATCTTTAGATGCAACAGATTTTCAATTTTTACTTCAAATCATTATGATAAAATATTCGACTTTATTCAATTTTTAAGCATTTCATAAATGGTTTTTGTGTAAGAAAAAGACCATATACCGTATAAAAAAATAAAATATTTAAATTTTAAATCAAATGAATATATAAATTAGAACATTTATAATAATAGAATAAATTGATTTGATTTTTTTTCTCTTAATTTCTAGCAGTTTAATAACGAAACGGAAATGTCTACTTCATACAACAATCAAATACTAAATGTATCATCGTCAGAGTATGGTGAAAATAATAATAGGATAATAATACTGGATGCTGGATCACAATATGCCAAAGTATGCCATTTTTATATGTCCAATAAAATTACTACGATATTTTGGAAGCACACTTTTATACTTTTCTTTTTTTTTTTTTTTTTTGGAATTATTATTTATTATTAATGAAATTTGATATTGATTTGTAAATTATCTATTCATTACATTTCCAACCAATAGGTAATAGATCGTAAAGTACGTGAATTAAAAGTGAATACAGATATAAAACCATTAAATACACCAGCATTAACAATTAAAAAATGTGGTTACAAAGGAATAATAATATCGGGTGGTCCAAGTTCAATAAATGATTCTAACCTTGAATATAATCGTGATTTATTTAGATTAAATATTCCGATATTAGGTAATATTTAATAAATGAAGAATAGAATTTTATATTATCTCTGATATTTATATATATATAAACAGTGATTATTAATATAAATAAAAAATTTACCCATTCATTAGGTATTTGCTATGGCATGCATATAATCAATAAAGAATTAGGTGGTACAATAATACGAAAAGATGCACGTGAGGATGGTCAACAAGAAATAAGTATTGAACCAAAATGTCCCTTATTTAAGTAAGTGTTTCGATATATTTTAATTTTTTTTTGTTTTGTGTGTAAATTTTCAGGGAGAATCAAAGAAAAAGTTTTTTTTATTTAAAGTATTATTTAAACTTTGATACAATTCTCCTATAGTGATAATTTATTTTGTAATATATGAGCATTTTAATATTTGTTAAGTTTAAATATTAAACTACAATATATTGTACAGTTTTCCTTTTATAACATCATGATGATATCATTTCCAAAAGAAATATACTTAATGATACTTTACATTTAAGGACATTTTATAATCTAAAAAAAACTAATTAAAATATGTAGTCTCGCGTTCTACTATAATAAAAACACACACAAAATGTTTAATGAATTTAAAATGTGTAGCTCATTAAAGACAAGTATTTGGATTTTTAAGTAGAACCAGACTATTTAAGTGGAATTTCTACTTTAGATATATATATATATAGATTACATAATATGTTAATATTTCATATTCTATGTGAATTTAGTGTTGCAATATAGCTTTTATTAATAAAATGTTCAATTATAAAAAAAAAAAAAAAAAAAACAGAGACTTATTTGCTGTACAAACAGTTTTATTAACACACGGTGATAGTATAGATACAATTGGTACGAAATTAAAAATTGGCGGTGTATCAAAAAGTCGTATTATACAAGCAGTTTATAATGAGCAACTAAAAATATATGGAGTTCAATTTCATCCAGAGGTAATTGTTTACTATTTTATCATAAAGTTTACAATGCATCAATATATATATATTATATATTTTTAAAATTTCTGTTTATTGCTTTTACTATGGGTTCATCACATTTAAAAACTATTTATATTTATAGGTAGATCTAACAGTTAACGGTAATCATATGCTATCTAATTTTTTATTTGAAATATGTGAATTAACACCAAATTTTACAATGCAATGTCGTAAAGAATTTTGTATAAATTATATTCGAGATAGGGTAGGAGTCAATAAAAAAGTATTAGTAAGTACGGAAGAACCTGAAGAAGATTCCTGAAGAATATTTGATTCATTTAATATTGATTGAAAAATGTTGTAAAAATGTATTTTATTCAGGTATTAGTAAGCGGTGGTGTAGATTCAACGGTATGTGCATCAATAGTGCGATTGGCATTACCTTCGCATCAAATTATTGCATTACACATCGATAATGGTATTTATTTTCTATCTATCTATCTATATAACATTGCCAATTATTTTATTTTTCGTAGTCATACCTCAAATCATAACCAATGATCGATCATATTTCTATTTCAATACATATGAATGAACATTTTTTAAACGTCCTTTATTTAATTGACAGGTTTATTACGTGCCAATGAAAGTGAATTAGTTTGTAAATCATTACGTGATATTGGTATTGATTTAATCGTAAAAGATTGCTATTATGATTTTATAAGGGGTACAACTAAAATTCAATCATCTGATGAATTATATTTCAACGATTCTAAAATGTTGGCGGCCGTCATAGATCCAGAAGAAAAACGTAAAATTATTGGTGATACATTTATTCGGGTAACTACAGACGTGTTAAACGAATTAAAATTAAATCATGAGGACGTATATTTTGCACAAGGTACATTACGACCAGATTTAATTGAATCAGCATCGAAATCTGTTAGTAATGTGGCCGATACAATAAAAACGCATCATAATGATACGGAATTAGTAAGGTATATGATTTTGGGAATTATGCAACAAATATCAATTAGTAATTATATATATAATTTGTCATGTTAATATGTGTCATGTTAAAATTCATTTTTTTAGAAAATTAAGAAAAGCTGGACGTGTATTAGAACCGTTAAGTGATTTTCATAAAGATGAAGTTAAAGAAATCGGTTATTCATTAGGTTTACCAGCAAATTTAATTGAAAGACATCCATTTCCTGGACCTGGTTTAGCAATACGTATATTGTGTGGTGATGATCCATATATGGAAAATGATTTTTCCGAAACACAAGTAAATTATCCATATTTTTTTTGGTTTATAAAAATATATATAAATATATTATTTACATAAAATTATATATATATATATAATTTTTTACCTAAAAAGGTGATTGCAAGGGTTATTTGTGATTATTATAGAAAATCAGAAAAAAAACATGCATTACTTGGTCGTGTATCCGCTTGTACATCAGATGATGAACAATTGATTTTAAAACGTTTATCAAAAGATGTTAGTTATACTGCAACATTATTGCCAATAAAAAGTGTAGGAGTACAAGGTATAAATTTTAAAGTGTAAAAAAGAATGTGAACGTTGAATTGTATCATATTATTTTACTTTTATAAAATTGCCATTTTTCGTAAATTTACAAGGTGATCATCGTACATACAGTTATGTTATAGGATTATCATCGGATTCACCACCGAATTGGGAAGATTTAGCATTTTTAGCACAATTAATACCACGTATATTGCATAATATAAATAGAGTTTGTTACATATTTGGTGGTCCTGTTGAGCATCCGATTACCGAATTAACTCCTACACGAATAAGCACATATACATTAAAACAGTTACGTAAAGCTGATGAGGCCGTAAATAAAGTAAGCGATATTTTTTATTGTTTTTTTATCATTTGATATAATTTTGTCTATACATTTAATTGTATTCATTCAATTTATATACTTAATATAGACATTAGACGAATACAATTGTTTAGGAAAAATATCACAGATGCCCGTTGTCTTAATACCAATACATTTTGATAGAGATTTAGGTGCAACAATACGTGTACCATCTGGAGGTCGATCAATTGTATTACGGCCATTTATTACAAAAGATTTTATGACCGGAGTACCAGCAATACCAGGATCTTTAAATTTACCATTGCATGTAAGTTTATTTTTTTTTTAACACAAAAATATAGCACGACGATTAAGTAACTGTGTAATATGAATATATATATATATTTCATTTTTGTTTTGTTCAGGTTTTGGAAGAGATGGTAAAGAGAATCAAAATAAGTGATGGAATATCTAGAGTATTGTTTGATTTAACACCGAAACCACCTGGTACCACAGAATGGGAATGATTTACGCTTGATTATATTGCTTTATTCCGTTTTTCGTTGTTTTTTTTTTTCCCATTGCGCATACCAAGATCCGACTTATTAGGTAGGAATTAAAAAAAAAAAAAAACTTAATTTATTAAATTTATTATCATCATTATCCAGCGGTACGTGTTCGCGTAAATACAAAATTGAATTTGTAAACGGAAAAAAAAGTAGAAAGCATTTTTTTTTTAAAACCAATTTGAAATATGATGTTTTTTTTTTTTTGAGGAAAGGATTAGATTTTTTTGGTGTTAAAGATGAATATTGGATTTTGAATGAGAATAAAAATTTAGTTTGAAATTTATTGAGTTATTATATATATATATTTATATATAAAAAAAAAAGTTCATTTTGAATGATTAAACAATTTAAGATTAATGAACTATAATAAGTAATGGTGGAAAAATTGTGGCAGTTGGATATGAATTTTAGAAAATATGAATTTATCCTTATAAAATCGATTTTATAATATTTATTCGATGTATTTTATTTTCATCATTTTCTTCATGCTCGTGGATTATCGTTAATAATTCGTCATAATTAATATCATCCATCACCATGTCAGTTATCATGATATATACATAAAGGTAATGGTATATATGGCCTTGTTTTTTTTATTAATTCATTCGTTTATTATTTTTTTTTATTTTGTTCTTATTACCTTATTATATGCATTCAATTTAATTCTAAAGAAAATTATAATTTATTTATTTAAGGATATAAATACTGATAAAAAATGATTTCATTTATCAAACAAATAAAAAATAATAAAACAATAATAATTTTTCAATTAATATACTGTCTTATTTTTCTAAATAATGGTTCTGTGGGTGTGTGTGTGCGTGTGTGTTTTGCGAATTATGAAATTAATTAAATCATTTAGGTCACTTTTAAGCAAAGAATAATAAAAATAAAATAAGCAAAAAATGTATAAATAAAAACATATTTATGAAATGATATTGAGTTTTACTTTTAATAATTTTAGTTTTGTACAAGACCGCGTTATTAATGATTAAGGTTAACAAAGTTATAGTTTGAATGAAAATATCTAAAAATATGAAAAACATGATATGATTCATAAAGATAATATTTTTGCACAGGAGTAAAAATTCAATCTTTATATAGAAAAGAGCATCCGAACGCGCGACTTGTTGGTTAAAATCGTTTTAATTCTATTGCATTTATGCATTTTTCTGATTAAATATATAGATATAAGCCTTTTCTACATTATCTATATGTGAGTGAGAATTTTATTTCAATTCTATTTTTAATTCTTTAATCCTGAAATGAAAATTGAATTTTAAAAAAACTTATATATTTTATATACTACTTACTCTAACCACTATAATATCGGACACCTCTCCTATTTTATTCGTATATGCTCGACTTTGAGATGCCGCGAAAGGACT
Organism: Dilophus febrilis; assembly: GCA_958336335.1. Classification (NCBI taxonomy): domain Eukaryota; kingdom Metazoa; phylum Arthropoda; class Insecta; order Diptera; family Bibionidae; genus Dilophus; species Dilophus febrilis. The sequence continues at coordinate 46,598,381 of OY284471.1, read as the reverse complement.
TTAAACAAAAATTTTTTAATCCTTACAATTTTATTTCATAAAATGATGGTTTTAGTTAAATAAATTGCGCAGACAGAAGTAAAAAAAAACTTATTTTGTTCGTTACTACGGCAGAATCGGTTTAGCGCCCGTAAAACCTCGGAATTCTATTGCCGTGAGCCCGTAACGAAATCACTTAATCAGGTGATGAACGGCCTTAGATGCATTGAATACACTTAAGTGATTTTGGGTGGTAAATCTATATTATAATATGTGGATTCATTTATGAAATTTTGAAAATAAAGCAAACATATGAGATAAATAAAAAACTTTTACTAAAACAAAATAAGAAAAAATCACTCATATGCGTTTTCAAACAATTGTCCAAGTTGCACTTTAGGTGGATTAGTTTTTGAGATAAGATGAAATGTTTAATTTAAATAACTGATACTCATAAAAAGTAGGGGGAAATACTAGTTCAAGGAGACTATATTCCATATAATCTTGCTGTTCTTGGGAAAAATGAATTTCCAAATCTGTTTGTTCGCAAAAAAACTATAATATAGATACAGAATATGAATGAGCCTTTTGTGAATTTCTCGAATTAAAGAAGAGAAGCTAATTGGCTCATAGGAATTAGCTTTAAAATTTCATTAGAGCATTCATGGTAACAATAATACTTATAAAATGTGCACAATGAAGCTACTGATGATCGTCTATATGATCCAATGATTCAATGGAATTATTGTTATTGTTTCATTTCTGATCAGCGAAATATAGCGTTGGTTTTTTGGATCCTGTCACTAAACTGCGCAGTGTAGTAATTGGTGCACCAGCCCATATGTAGGAATTGTACTAATAGAAGTGGTCTTTTATAAAAGACCTATATAAACTAATGCTAAATTCTTTCGATCTTCTTAAAAATCCGCAATGCGACTAGTTGCCTTTTTAGCTGCCATTATTATTATATTATTACTCCATGAAAAGTTGTTTGACAAAGTTTAATTCCCAAATTTAATAGGTCCTTATAGATTGTGGAATAATTGTATTATGCATATAAGTAGTATTGGGTCAACATTTATATGGATCGTTTGTTTGAGAACAAACATGCCTTTGTTTTAGATCGATTGAATTCTACTAAGTTTATCCTTCCCCGCAATTAGATATTGTATATAAATCTTTGTATTTAACTGAGGAAATCATCTTCTGGCGAGACTGAATCATTTGATTTGCATTATGATTACGATGTATATAGTTCATATACGAAGAATGTAATGTACTATCGTCTGCATAACAGTGCATTTAAATTTTCTGTTATCGATAAAAGATGATCATTAATAAAAATTAAAAAGAGAGTGGGCGATAGAACACAACCCTGAGGTACCCCAGAATAAACCGGATAAAGTTTGGAACTATAATTCCATCTATAGTACAACCTTAATATGCCTATATTAGCTTAAAAAGTTCCCAACCCATTTACAGAATGTGTTCCCTAATCCGCAAATGAATGGCATTTGGATATTAATGCCTTATGCCGCATATACTCTATCAAAAGCCTTAGTATAATGTCTATATATAGTGAAACCACTACTTGTGTTTCACCAAAATTTGCAATACTATTACCTATTTTATTGGTTAAATAATTTAGTAAATCTCCTGTAGATCGTTTGTGTCTGAACTGAAGCCATGCATATTTTGGCAATCACTAATAAGTTCTTTATCATCGAGATATTGCACAATCATACGATTTACTATATCTTCTCCATTACCTTATATAGAAAGTATTGATTGATGTTATATGGCTATATTGGGCGATAATTGGAAGGATATTGCTTTTATATAGTATCCGCTTTTGAAATAGGTGTAATATTATAGCAATTTTCCAAGATGATGGAAATATTCCATTCGAAAATGATTTGTGAAAGAGTTTTCTAATAAGTGGATGTACTAAAGTACAAGATGTACATCTTTCTTTTAAAACAATTGGGGGAATGCCGCATCAGCTCCAGTACTTTTATGAACATCTATCTATCTTTATAAGAGCTTTATAAACAATAACCCTCTGTCTCTGAATTATATATATTTTTCATTTGAAAATTTGTATTAGGTATATATTTATTAGGTATATGTATTAATTAAATTATACGCATTACCTTAATATTTTTAATCAAAAAATTGTTTTTATTTTATTTATTTTTTTTTTTTTTTTCTCAATTATATATTTCTCTTCGAATGAACATTAATTTTATTTAAAATATTAATATTTATATATATATAATCTTTTATGTACTTATTTTAAATTTTATTTTCAAAACAGGATATTCAAAATTCTAGATATCACCTATTAAAAAAAAAAAAAAAAACAAAAAAATTAGCACTACAATTTTTATTATACTTTTTTTCTCTTAATTGTTACATGTTTTTTTTAATTAGTTTTAGCTTTTATTATTGGTTATAAAGAATATATTAATTCTTTTTTTTTGTTAATAATTATATTTTCTTAATTATGTGTGTGGATATTTTCTTTTAAATATTTATGTTTTATTAATTCTGGTTCTCTATTCTGGTATTTTTCTTTTATCTATTCTGAGAATCTATCTATATACATATATATATAATTTATATATGATTTGTATTTAATAATTTTTATTACATAATATTACAACAAATATATATTTGTCTTATTAAATATCATTATTTGTTTTTAACTTTTATTAATTGATAAAATATATGTTTTGCCCAACACTTGGGGAAATTAAATTTAAAAAAATTAAATTAAATTGGTATATTATTTTTTAATGTCATGTCTTTTCTAGGTTCGTCATAATTTTAACTATTACATATTACAATTATGTATATATATATATTTGTTTTTTTTTTTTTTAATATAATAATTTTAATTAATTATTGATTATTGTTTATTATTTGTCCGTGCCTATTTATTATGATATAATCTGTGGGTTTTTTTATGACTGGACTGTGTGTGGATATTGATTGGGGTGCTTTTGGATTAAAAAAAAAAAATCATTATTTTATTTTGTACAATTATTAATAATAAAATAATTTTTCATGTGCGAGATGATGTTTTCAAGTAATGATTTTTAACACAAAAAAATAAGTAATAAAAAAAAATGTACACATTTATTTGATTTTTTTTTTGTATTCATTCATAGAAATTATTTCTTAATATTGAAAATTATATTCAATATATAGAATTTGGTTTTAATAATTTCAATTTATATAAAATTTAAAAAATAAAAAATAGTAATAATAATAATAATAATGATAACAATATATTAATAATATATATTTTTTTTTTTAAATTAACAAATTAATCATATATATATATATAGATAGATAGATAAAAATAATAAACAAAAGAAGAAAATTTAAATTAATCTGTATTTTTTTTTAAATCTTTTATTTTATTTTTTAAAATAATATTATAACAATAAAATATTTGAATGATAACAGATTTTGATTCATTTTTTTTTTTTTTTGTCTATATTTGCACACAATATTATATTTATTTAAAATATAACAATTATTATTATAATTCTTTTTTCTTCAGTGATTCGATAATTCACATTGAAACCAAAACCAAAACAAAAAAACAAAAAAAAAAACAGAATATCTCTAATATTAATTCATAGTTATTAAATATATATCATGTCTCATGAATTATTACAAAATATTTTTTAATTTTTGTTTCTTTTCTTGTTACATATTGTCAAATCGTCATTATATGATTTTGCTTGGTAAGACGCGAGCGTATAAGTTTTATTATTATTATAAGAAAAAAAAAAAGTTCATAATTGTTGTTTTTACATTTGTAAAAATGAACACGATCGATTTTTTTTTTTAAATATATATAATTGCATAAAATACTACTATCTAACCACTATTAAATCGGACACCTTCTATTTTATTCGTATATGCGCTCGATTGATTGAGATGCCGCGAAAGGACTTTAATAATTTTTTAGTGCTTCCAATTTTATTTCATAAAATGGTTTTAGTTAAATAATAATTGCGCGCAGACAGAAGTAAAAAAAATCTTTTAAATTCAATTTAGTTATGGAATTTAATTCAAAATGATTAAATTTAACAAAAAAAAAAAATTTGACCATTATAATATCGGACACTTATATTATAGACGCCACTAATCACCTTTGTAACACCTTCTTTGGCCTATATGACACCATCCATTCTCTTAGACGTGCGGTATTTACTAAGGTTTTGCATTCATCCGGTGTTTCTATGTATTCCTCATTTCAATGATTTTTCCTTGGAATTCTTCACTCCTTCAATTGTAACTTTCATATCATATATTTACTTTGTTTTATTAATGCCCACCACGATTCTATTGAACTTAAATCAGGACTTGAAGATGTCCATTTATAAATGTGCGGATTTCTTAACCCATTTCTTTAGCTTCCAGCCAATTCTTAGTTGCTTTAGCGGTTTGTGGTAGACCAACATCTTATTGAAATGTATATATTCGCCGTTTGAATATAATTTAATGGTCGATCGCAAAACGTATAGTCATTTAATATATGAATGTGTTTTTGGGGAGTTAACCGTACACTAAATGAAATGTAAGTTAATAAAATTAAGTAAGTAAATCAAAAAAAAAAGAAAGGACTCCTTTTGAAATGTAAATTATATAATAACTGGTTGAAAATTTCACAGTATGCGTTTTAAACAATCTCGATGGAATGCTTCATTTTGTGTGTGAATTACTGGATTATCGGAATCACAAACAATAACGTCAAATGTACATTCATCATCAAAATATAATGCTATTCCATTGCCGCGGAACTCAAAATTGTTAATTGTTTTGTGTTTTTTTTTTTTGCAAAACAATTGAAAGGGGCTTTGATTTGTGCCGAAAAATTATTATGGATTATTATTAGGGAAAAAACATTGTTTAATCCAAAATATGTCTGTATTTTTATCTTATATTCATATATAGTTCGGTTTATGAATTCATTGCCTTGTCCACTGCTTTCGTGCGACCACTTTTTGGATTGCTGTTGACCATTTTAGACTTATATCACTCATAGCAATTCTTCTGTTTTTTCACAGTTGCGTTTATCACGATCGCAGTAACATTAAATTTTACACCACTTTCTGTTCCTCAAATGAACCGGTTAAACCAAATTTTATTTAAATATCTGATACAATTAGCTACATTAAGTTCTTTAGGAATATTTCGTATTAATCTTAATAATAATAAGATTAAAAACAACCATACAGTCCCGATTTAAGTCCAATAGAATGGTTGTGGGCATTAATAAAACAAAGTAAAAACATGATATGCAAGTTACAATTGAAGGAGTGAAGAATACCAAGGAAAAATCATTGAAATGAGGAATACTAAGAGAATGGATGCGGTGTCATATAGGCCAAAGGAGGTGTTACAAGGGTGATTAGTGGCGTATAATATAAGTGTGAAGGATTAAAAAATTAATGGTTTAAAGTCCTTTCGCGATGCCAAAGATTGAGATGCCAAAGTCGAGCATACGAGCATAAAATAGCAGTTGTCCGATATAATAGTGTGCGGTTAGAGTAGTATATATTATATTAAATTCAATTTTTTTATAAATTGGAAATAATAGTTTTTACACAATTAATGTTTTTTTTTTAAATGTATTTTTTTGTTTAGATTTTAAATTGTGTAAATAAGTAATCGATATTTGATAGAAAAATGTGTGGTTGCATTGTTTAAATCATTCACACAATTTTATATTATGATAATTTATGCGATGATCATTCGTTTCCTATATATTTTTGATTCATTTAAAATTTAAAACAAATAATAAAAATATTTTGTGTAACATTATAGGGGGTGTTGTTTGTTTGTTTGTTTTAGTGTGTAATTTTGTACATACATGTAAATTAAATTAAAAATAAACAGGATTACATTTTTACCTAATTTTTAATTCGTTTTTATATATGATAATTAATTATAAATAAATATATATTGCTAATTTAATCTAAAAATTATTATTATTTATTATATTTACATATTGTCCCCATATGTAATATGTAATTATATTTATGGTTTTAAAGTATTAAAGGAAATTTGCTTTGCTTGGTTATAGTTTAGTATAATGCCGCCGATGATATAGACAAATGGCGAAATGAACATGTTACGTTACGTGTTTAAGTAACCCTTTTGTCCTGTTTTGTTTTTGATTCTAAAGGTATCATAAAAGAGGGAACAACTGTTTTAACTTATTACAATTATTATTATTCACTTGACAATTGTTTTTTTTATAACTTGTCAAGTATACAATGTATTCGGTTTCTCACCGGCATTATACACCACACCGGATTTATATGTTACTATATAATACAATTAAAATGTTAAATTCTGCAAAAAAAATGACGAACGAATGAATCAAAATCAAAAATAAAGAAACGGCAGCAGCCAAAACAAAAGGATATCAAGTGAACAAGTTATCTAGTAAATAGTTATCTGAAGGATAGTAATTAATTGCCCAGTCCCAGAATTTTACCCGCAGTAATATAAAAAAAAACAAACCCATTTTAACAAACCACAACGATTATTAGTTTCTGCGCCCCACAATATCTCCTGTTGTGGTGGTGGTTTCATAATGGTTTGCTTTTTTTTTTTTTAGTGTAGTGTGTTGGGTAATTATAAGCCATACGAACCACCATATGAAAATCGAACGTCATGGTTAAACAAATATTTATTCCGGCGGCAATTGCCGGCGAGAAAGGGAAATTCATGTAGATGTAATGTAATTGTTTTTTAATTGCTTTAATATTATAATAATAATATTATTATCAAAAATATTTGTAGTAAATCATTGCGCGACTCATATAATTTATTCGGAAAACACCCTGTATAATTTATTTTCTATATATATTACAAAAAAAAAAAAAAAAACAATTAATTAATAATCCAATATATACGTAATCGAGAATTACAAATGATGAAATTATATATAAAGAAATTCAACAAAAAACAAAACAGTTTTTATAAGTGTGTATGTTTTATTGCGTAGGGTTAGTTGAATTAGTGTGAAAAAATAAAAAAACGAAGCTTTATTAAGTAAAAAAAAAAAGAGTTTACACATCCAATTTAATTTTCATTTTACCCTCATTTATTATATTTATCTATATTGCTTTTCGGAACTTAAAAATTAAATGGTATATAATATATGTTTACTATCGCATATTCTAGCTATATAAAAAAAAAAAAACTTTTACACCATTGTTGAATTGAATTGAATGTTAGATTAGATAGATATTAAACAAGGAACAAAATAAATTAAACAACACACTCACACACAATATTTTACTATATAATGCTCTCGGTAAACACTATGGCTGGCTGGCTGGAATACTTTAACTGATAATCGTATATTATATTATAATGTATATAGTCATTATTATATTTAAATTATTTTTTTAATTAAAATTGTGGACTTTTGAATTAATTTAATAGTTTTTACGTAATTAATTATTATTATTAATTATAATTAGGTCGTCATAATTTTAAAATCGATTTTTTTTTTTTTGTTTAACAATAATAATTATTATTTTATATATACAAAAACAATTATTAATTAATTAATTTTTCATCTATATACACATTTTTGATTTTGTTTTATTTTTTTAATTTTCGGTTTTCGGTTTGTGCAATAATAATAATATAAAAAAGAATAAAAAAAACAATTAAATTACAAAATTATTCATAATGACGCGGTTAAATTGTAATATCATCAAGTATTTGTTTTCATTTTGATAACAAAAAAGGAAAATTTGTTCCTTTATTTAACTTTTATATTTTTAAAGTTTCCAATAATTCTTTTTTTAATACCCGTTTTATTAGTTATTTATTTTTTTTATTTTATTACATATATATGTAAAAAAAATGGAGAAGAAAATAAAATATAGAGCAATGTTCAGATAGAAAAAAAAAACTTTTATAATAAATTTTAATTTAATATATTTTATTTAATATATTTATTTTATTATGGATATAGAGAAAGATGTTGAAACAAATTTTATCTATCTTTTATAAATATATAATATTCTAACTCTATAATTTTAATCATTTTACATAATGTATTTAATGTGGAAAATCAAAAAAGAAATGTGTTTTTAATGTTTATGTGTATTATCTTTTATCTTTTATCATCATTTCATCAAATGGGTAGAATAATTGGGGGATATGGGATATTTTTGGGAACAGAACCTATATAGACAAAGTCAAATACAGTCAAATAAAGCACATAATTTACAAGAAAATGATTTAAAAAAAAATGATTTTTACAACATTACTGTTAATATATATATATATATAGTAATTTTAAAACCCACGAAATTTATTTTTGCTTTTTACTTTGATTTATTTGATTCAATTTTGGAGTTTTTATTGTTTGGGTTGTTTCATATATGGGGAAAATCGTTCGTCGTCATTGAGAATTCGGTTCACGTAACGTAATTTATTTCCATTAATTATAAAAAAAAAAAAATTGCATTGTTGTTTTTTTTAGCAATAATTGCTAATGGATAACTGATAAATCGATAAATCATTGCCGTTATCGTTATTATCAATCCATAATCATTATCAAAATTTTATTTACCAATATTATTATTATTATTATTATTATTCTCCTAAAACTATATGATTATAATTAATGCCATCACCATTTAATAAAATATTTTGACATGAATGATGTTGAATTATAGAATTATCGTTAAGCAGTTAGCATACCTAAAATTTAAAAGGCTATCGTCATTATTACCGTATTTTTACCAATTTTAAGATTACAACATCATCTTCTATATCATAAACTTTACCATTTTTATAATCGCCACCACAACCACAACCATGATTATTACTATTTATATTATTAATATTACTAATATATATATATAATGAACATCAATTTTATTATTATAATTATTATCACTCGCAATATGATGATTAATAGATGATCATTCTAATCAATCATGAATATTTTTGATTCAATTTTTTTTTTGCTTAAAAGATTTCATCAATTGCCCATCAATTCAAACATAATTATTATTATATTATTATTATTATTATTACCGGTATTTATTATATTATTTTTATTTCTGATTCACAACAATAAAGCATTTAATGAATCGTTTTCTGTTTTGTTATTCGTATCATCGATTGATTTTATTGATTTTGTTGCCGTTTTTGATGCTGTGTTGTGTTGTTGGAGCAAATACATAATTTTTATTTATTTAAACGATTTATTTAAATCATTATTGCGCTCCCCCCGCGATTACCGGCTTTCGCGAGTGGAGCGAGGCCGCCCCTAACTTGATGTTGATGCTATTGGTGATACTGGTGACAATGGACTACGTGCTGTATCTCTTAAACAACCTGTAAGTGTTACAGTTAACTTACGTGAACCAGCATGATCACGATGTTCACATAACCATATACCTTGCCATGTACCCATTGATAATTTACCATCCGTTATGGGTATTGTTAATGAACTGCCTAAAAAACATGCTTTTACATGGGCAGGCTGTAATAAAATAGATGATGACAAATTTAAAATAAATAAATAATTTCAAGAGAGATCAGAAGATCAAGTATTATATCTATATAATATATATTTATTCTATGAAAATAAATGTGTCAATTAAGTACTTTGTTCTTACCATATCATCAGGTCCCTCACATGAATGTCTATACTCTAATCCTTCAGGTATTATTTTATTTAACATCATTTCCATATCATCCCTATATAATAAATAATATACAATTATTATGGTTTACACGCAAATGTAGAAAAAACAGTATCAACAGTATAACCACAGCTGTGTATTAGTAATTTTTACCTGACATCTGGATCCCAACTTTCATTTAGTGCTAAACTTGCAGACGTGTGTAAAACTGAAAAAAAAAAAAAAAAACAATAACATAAAAAAACAAATATATCAATACGTAATAATACCAGAATTGGTATTTACCTAACTGTGTAAGGTAACTGACTATAACTGACTCCTTAATAAACATATATATTTTAAGTTAAAGAAATGTAATGGACCTAAATCTAAATGTACCGGTACAATAGTAGATGTAGCTCCTTACATTTTTATGGGATTACATTTTTATCTTTGAAATGCACTTGGATGTGATTCATTGAATTTTAAACAACTTAATACGATAACACTATATAAGTAAATCAGTATAATGAGATAAAAATGGATTAGATATGTTTTAATTTTTTTTTTTTTTACGAGAGAAAAGGCGTTTTGTTTATTTAATTTGTGGTTTTTATTATAATGGCTAGTTTTTATATGACCTGTTTTGCGTAATAGTATATTAAAATTGATCAATTATAATACTATAATAAACAGGGAATTAATAGTAGTGGTAGTCAAATATTAATACGAAATAATTATTTATGTAAACAACAACAAACAACATTCAAATAAAATCATAATCATAATATATATATTATATGTATATATATATATATATATATTTTATTATGTATATGTGCGATGATGGAAAAATATGTTATTTAGGTTATTTAAATTTGTTCAAAAAAACACATATGACCTAATAATAAGGAACACAGAGACATCATACAATAGCACAGATAGAAAAAGTTCGATACATATACAAATTGCATATAATTAAGGATAATAAGCAAACTATTGTCATATACTATAATCCACCAATCGACTATTCGGAAAAAAATATACCAGCAATAATCAACTCATATAGCTAACCACCCCAAATGAATTCTATAATACCAAATAAATAGAACAATAAACTAACACCATTAATCGCTTTCATTATATAATTATAGACTACAAACACTAAAAATGATTAACACGTACTTAATCCATCAGTAATATTAATATTTTTTAAATTAGTAAATTGAAAAATGTACACCGTATCAGAAATGAATTAGCCAACACGAGCAGATATCTGTTGGCAGGTAGCAAATGAAATCCGTCAAAAAACCCATTATAATTTATATTTATATATAAAGTTCATTTATATATTTACCCACATCGATTTCACATTTACGCGGAACCCCTTTTATTGGCTATTTTGTTAAGTGATATTATGCTACGATATAAAGGAGCATGATAACATTCATGAAACATAGGAATAATACCATTGTTTGATAATGAAGATAGAATATAATAATAATAATAATAATAATTGATTCTTATATTTATATTTTATGTATATACTTTTTTTTCATGTTTATTGATGAATGATATTTATTCGTATAGCACATGATATGCATTCCTGCATAAGAGTTGAACAGTTGGTGTACATTTTGGAGTATATAGGAATGAAATCTAAATATTTCAAGTGTATAAAAATACACGTTAAATTAATATCATTAAGATCATTGGATCAGAAATAATAATTAAACTTAGAATATTCTAGAGAAAATAAAAATTAAAATTAAATCTTTTCCAAGCCACTATATATATATAAAAAAAAAACGAATACTCACTTTGAATGTGACATAATCCTATTGAAAATTGATTTAATTCCGGCATTTGTCGAAGTATTTCTTCGGTAACTAAATGAACACCTCGATGTTGTGGCCTTAAATTTACACGTCGCTGGAACCATGCTGAACCAATTTGTATTCCACGACTTGATGAAGCCATATTATTATTGCTTTTATGTTTTTTCCTTTCATATATACTGCTACTACTTTCTCGAGTTTTATCGTTTTTAGAATGACTGCGTTTCATATATAATATAAAACAGCATTCACACTGATATTTTACGATTATTATATATATATATATATATTATTATAACTTTTCACTGCGACCACCTTTAATTTATACTGTATTTTTTGTGTAAATTAAGTGATCACCAAGTAGTTTAATCAAATATCAAACCGCAGCAATCAAGAACAATTTAAATAAAATTAAAGATACAAAGATTATAAACAAATAAAACATTGTAATTTTTCATATATTGTTCAACATTTTGCATTTCTTCAATCATACCAGATAAACAAATCATTTATCGTTCATTGGATGTTTTAAAAATTGCAGTAAAAAATAATATATATCACAAAAAAAGGTTTACTATAAAATAAAATAATATAAAGAAATTAAATTAAATCAATCACTTTTCTTATAAATTGATAAATTGTTTAGCTGTACACACACCCGCACACACGCTCATACATCACACGCGTGTACACACATGGAACATGCAGTCATACGCACACACAAATTTTCACCTTTCCATTCCACAAACAGACAACTCGAACTCGTATCTTGTAACATGTGAATTTTTTTACTTTACTTTATTACTCTTCAAAATTCCACAGCTACTCAGCTACAGAGTTTTGGAAATCATTTTTCTTCACCATTCGTTCGTCGTTGTCCCATTATAAGAACAACAATCAAATAGTTTTTTTTGATATTTTAATCGTAATCATAAAATAGTTTTAATTTAAAAATTACAATTTCTTGTAAATATATATATATAACTCCAGTAATGCACAACACAACAAATATTACTACATATATTTTTTTTTTCGTTTTGTTTTCAAGTAAAGTCCCCATCAACCTGCTCAAATAAACCACAAGCAAGCAAGCACGACACGATGCACCACAAACCAAACCAACCCATCAACAATTCACAATCACCTTATTTTAGTACTTTTTTTTTAATTTTATAGCCATAACCTATCGTTATCATTATTGTTTTATTGTGAATATGGTGTTTGTGGTGAATAAAATATTTGCAATGGGATGGTAAAAAACGTTCGTATTCGTTTGTGTATAGAATGTGTGTATGAATTTTGTAACTTCGAAAAACATTTCCTATTAATTTAATTAAACAATAATAACTCACGTTTCTTTTAATTCAATTATTATAATAATTATTAATTCACATTTCTCACATACTTTATAATATCATACAATTATTAAATTCATTCCCATATGAGTTTTCTACAGAAATATATATGCAAAACTCTTCACACAACATAAACACTTTTCTTTTATCTTTTATTAACTAAAGCAAAAGCAAAAGAAGTCATTCACACTCATAACACAAACCCCGATTCGGCGAAACTCCACAACCCCCGCTCTATTTACCTATGCGTGGTATGCGTTTACGCCGTCACGTATATCAAAATATTTCCATATTCTATTATTTTTTACACCCATTCAAAATGGCGAATATTTACAAAGTTTTCGGGGTACATTTTATTATAGCTTTTCTTTGAATTAAGTTTTGTCAGCCTTTTGTTTTGTGCTGGTTGATGGTTGTATTATTGTTGTATTGATTGCATTGTCACGCTCATCCGCATTTTTTTAATTTTAATTGGACTTTATTACAATTAATAAATTATAACTTTAGTATTATATTTATTTTACGTAATTTTAATTTAATTAGTAATACCATAAAATGCTAAAGGTAAATATATACTTTAATTTGGAATTCTGATTCAATTGTGTGGTTATGTAAGCAAATTTAATATTTCAGATTTTAATTTGTATTAAACATTTTTTTTTCAGCAAAATCGTGATGTTTCGGATAATCAATTTCCAAAAAAATCACTACAGGACATTCGTAAATTATACAATTTAATAACGGACATCAAAACCCATTGTAAAAAATTAACAGAATTTCTTAATTTAGCAAAACAAAATTTAATATTTAAACCAGAATCATTGAATAATGGATTAAGTTTCTTACAGCTTAAAATAGTCTTATTAACATTATATTTAGCAAATTTGGTAAACATCCTTACAATGAAACTAAGTGGTAATATTGCATTTTTTTTATGGTGTATTATCTGCTTAAATTTGATGATTATAATTATAATTCCGTCCATTAAATTTAGGTAAAAATATCGAAAACGATCAAACAATAGTGCGTTTAATTGAAATACGCACGATAATGGAAAAAATACGTCCAATTGATTATAAATTACGTTATCAAGTTGATAAATTAGTAAAGAAAGCAATAACTGCTCATGAAGATCATTTAGGAATACAATCGTCTACTGATCCAATTTCATATAAGGTAATTTGTTTTATGCATATAATTTAATTACCGTTTAATATTTAAAGCATAAATATTTTTATAATATTAAGCCAAATCCTAATAATTTAATATCACAACTTGCTGATAATGATGATGTGAGTGAAAGTGAAGATGTTAGCGACGAAGAAAAATTTATAAAAAAATCAAATAAATCAAAAAGTACAGAAAAATACGTACCACCAAAAATTAGTGCTGTGCATTATGATGAAGTTGACACAACTTCCCAACGAGCAAAAAGACAATCAGAACGTGCAAGGAAAAGAGCAATAAAGTAAATTAAATATATTAAAACAAAAAAAAAACTTAATCACAATTAAATTGTCTTTATAGTTCATCCATTGTACAAGATTTAAAAGAAGAATACTTAGATATTCCCATTGAAATAACATCAACATCACGTGCCCAACAAATGTATTCGAAAGCTCAAAAAGAGCGTCAAGAATATGAAGAAACATACTTTACAAGATTACCAATTACCAAAGCGGAAAAACATCGTCAAAAACGTTTATCAACATTGGGTACATTAGGCACGGAAATTACAAGCTTTGGGGGATTCCAGGATGTCGACGATCAATCAAACGACAAAAATAAAAAATCAAAAGGAACAAATAAAAAACGTAAACATGCCTCAAAGAAACAGAAGAAAGGTGGTAAGAAAAGAAAATTTCATTAAATATTATTCTATTATATTTACCATTGCCATTGAATTACTTAAAAATATTAAAAACATTGATGATTTTATCATACGTATTGTGTTTTGTTTTTATTAGAAAAAGTATATTGAATACATATATTTCAAACTAAAACTCCACTATATTTTTCATTTGTTGTAATTGTTTGAATAGCATTTTGTGTTAATGGTAAATTCATCGTACGTTGTGTTTCAAAAAGAAAATCTTGTCGAACGCGATCTAAAGCTGCAAATTTAAAATAAAAGGCCAAAACGTTAGAATGGGTTTAGTTAAATTATAAGCAAATTTCAATAAATTTACACACAAACACACACCCACCACCAGAACAAAAAGAGAGGATAGAAATGTAATTGTTTTTTTTTTTTTACTACCTTTTTGTAAATTCATATCATCCATTTCCGAATTTTTAATACGTGCTAAACGTTCACGAAATTTTTTTGCAATAATTCTACGTTGATAATCGGCTTCAATATCTTGTTTTGTTCTTGGTATGCGAAAACGAAAACAACAACATAACATAATTACTGTAAATAATCATTTAGAATTGTTTTATAAAGACGTTATGATTTTCACTTATTGTGATTAGTAAACCGAACCGAATAGAAAATAAAATCTTACCAATGCTTAAGAATCCGCTGAAACAAAAAAATATTAAATGCCATACCCGTAAATTCCAATAAGGTGTTTCTTTTTCCAACCATTCTGGTTCACGTATTGCACCATCCATTATTGCATCGACTGCGTCCATAGCAATTAATTTTTATTATAAAGTCTCTTAAAATGTTAATTTATATTTTAAATCACTTTCTGCATATTATCAAAAACCAAAAGGTATCTCTGTGTGCTTATAAACAACAAATAATTGATCACAATTTACTTTCATACATATAAAGCATAATAAATATTTAGTATATATGTTATATGATGAATATTAAATAAGGGAGTGTTACTTTTAAACATATATATATATATACGTATGTATATATATATATAGTGTACAAAATGTAAATAACTATACTTCGCCTAATGAAACGCACCCTTGCTGATTTAATTATTACGAATGTATTTAATACAATAAAAAAAACTGTATATTTTAATAAATTATATTATCATTATCACATAACCACAAGTATGGCATATATATTTTTGTATTTCTCTCGTTATGATGACACAGAATGGGGTTTAAATTAGCCCAAATAGGTCTGAATACCTTATTGCTGGTGTTTATTCATATTTATATTATTATTATAATAAATATTTTAATTATAAAGGAATCCACCAAATGACCATTCAAATTTTTCTACTCAAAAGATTATTTGTAAAGTTAAATAAATTTGGTTGACGTTATTCAACCATTTGGACTGTGAAACCTACATTATATTATTTATGTATTAATAATTAAATTATAATTTATCAATAAGAAGGGGATTAAATTAGAAAAAACAAGTATTACTATAAAAGGAAATTTCTTGAAAAGGCGAATGATTATGTTTTAAATCAATGGAAGCCGTTATAATTTTATTTTCATTAATTTATACATTTGTTTTATTTATATATTTATTAAATTATTATATTTTAACTATTGTGTTATGGATTATGAGTTTTTTTTTCAATATATATGCAAATGCAATAGTTTAAATTTACGGAATAAATGTTAAATCGATTTGTGTAGATTTTCATATCCAGGAGTTCTGAATTGAACCATAAATATTATTTTTCACTTATTGAACCATAAGTATTTTAAATATCAAACAAATTTTGCAAAAAAAAAAATGTTTTAAGAATGTTTTTTTATTATTCTTCCAATATAATTTTATTAGTTAAAGTTTATTTAATTATAAACTCTTATTAATGAATAAACTCAAAAAAAAAAAATCTTGGCAGCAATTTATGGTGTATGCAATAATTAATTCAATTTTTCCGTATAAATATATGTTATTTAAACGCACATTTAAACTAAAGGTGGTTTTTTTTTAATAATCGGTGAAATTTTATTCTTTTCGAATAAATGTTCTGCCACTAAATTAGAAAATATAATGATGATTAAATATTGGATTAAATTTTAATGATTAGAAAAAAACAATTCACTTACGTTATCGTTTTTTTCTCGGCAGATTTCGGTTCTGGTCTGGCTCGATTCAATACCTTTAGAAAATCAGATGTTTTTGCTCGCATTCTTGAATGAATATATGCTTTTGAACACTATCGGAACGAAATGAAATAGATAATAATATTAGCAAATAGCACATACACTTGAGTCCATACGATCGATTAAATGAAATATTAGAGATATACCTTAATGTGATAATGTAAATAATCACGAAATATATGTATTAAATTAATTGTATTATCTCGGGTTTCTTTATTTGTATGCCTGGGAAACAGTACTATAAATAATAAGTTTCAGACGTAAAAATCACTGTTAATGTTTACAAATACTATGTATAAGAAATATGTACTACTAACCAAACGTAACATAACCAATATTATCACCCACACGAGCATCTGTATTGGCCAATTCTAATGGTGGTTCACGATGTGAAAATAATACTTGCGGTGCTGTATGCGATGCACGACGTCCCTCACGTAATTCTTGCATAAATACTTTACCTAATACAACATCATCTTCATCACGAAATATTGTACTAAATACGACTGTAACACGATCCGGTTTCGCTTCAACGTATAATGTTTCATCATTACGATAATTGATAACGGCTCGTTTTTGTCCATCTTCACCTTTTTCTTGGAAATCAAAGTACTTTTCAAATACCGATGCAAAACAATTACGTTTTAACAAGCCAATTTTTTGCGAAATTTCTTCCCAATTGGTTGGGATATTCTCTAAATCAATTAACACCGAAACATTATATCCTATATTTTGTAAATTGAAATTCATTTATACCAATTTTTAATTATATTATGGATTATATGAAATATATACTACCTTCTTCTGTGTCTGTCAGTAAATCGCCATAAACGCGTTTTAATAATTCATCTGCTCCATGCTCTTGTAATTGTTTATAAAACTTTAATGATATACTTGTCTGTGAAATGGAAATGTTGATTTTCTAAATGTTTTTATACAAAAATTTAAAGATCTCAATACTTACGCGAACTTTTGTTTTCTCCCCATTTACATTGGACAAATGGAAAATGACACCATCGAAATCAGCTATTTTAATATCAATTGATTCTGGTTTTTGACTGAAATAACATTTGTTAAATTACATTGGTACATTAATTTCAAGTAAAAACGTATGATTCATAAAAATAATAGATTATATATGTATATAGGGTAGAACAAAAGGTGGTCAGTGCAAGTGCAAAACGGTATTTCAGCCTATTCGAATTAATTTATTATTGTTAAGCCTTGTAACCCAACCAATACAAAGTTATATGTTACACTTATTAATATAACGAACGTGATATATAAAAATATTCAACTCGATATATTATCAATTATATTTTGTATTTCACTCGTATACTAAATAAAATATGAATAAAAACAACAATATATAGCATATATGCAACATAACGACATTGAATTTGTTCTATATAGTTATATAGAATAGTATATAAAGTACTATATAAATTGTGTATACAAAACACTTATCTTTTTTTATCAATCCATTATAAATTCGAAAAACCGCAAAATATGTGATAACGATAAGGCACTCCCTACTTATAATAGTTAATGGTATATATGGTTTCATATTTTTTAGTTTTTAATTTTACAAACAGAAAACGTAGATACTGAATTAAACAATTAATTTTTTATTAGGAGGACCAATAAATTGATTTTTTATAATAATGAATGAATGAATAATGTATTTATGCAAATAAGATATCATCTAAATTCATTTCTAATACTTTCATGAAATGAATTGATATCACAATTCAATAAAATGTTTTGCACAATTCAATAATCTTATAATGTCGTATTATTATTATATCATCGCTACATGCATCATATGAGATGCATATGAGGACAACGCTAACACTCCTTAATTAATTTACGACGAATCCCTGATCCCTGATTCCATCAAAATTATTGGTTGTTACATTTACGTGGTCATCACTTAGTTCACATTAAATCAAAAATATAAATTAATAGTTTTGTTGCTATTTTAGGTTTTGTATTAATTGTATCTTTTTTATTAAAGTCCGACGATATAATGGGAAAGTGCCCCATAGAAAGTATACCATACCTTTATTCAAAATTTATATTAAATTAACAACAATAATAGTGTGGTTATGTTACTTTAAAAAGCAATTATTACTTGTAAATCGTATAATGTATGATCATATATAGGATTATTCATTTTATTTGCAATTTCTTTTGTTACAAATATTATTATGCAATTCCAAAAAAAATAGAAAACCACTTTTCATAAACAAAAATACCGAAAAGGAGATAAATAATCTAGCACAATAATATAACTACAACAATGCAATATGCGATTACTCACCCAGCAAGGGCATTTTTAAATTTCACCGTCAATGTTTCTTCTACAATTCGATTATTTATTTCCAATAAAATCATTTTTTAGTGTTGAAAATATTTACGTTTTAATATAACTAACTAAATTAAACTAAACTATAATTAAATATTTATTAACATTTGGCTAACTCAAAAATAAACCAAAAAAAAAAAAAAAAACTTTTATATAAAATATTGAATATATTAAATTTATTATTTGACACAATCGACACAATTTCTATTTTTTAGCTTTTTTCTTGTTTTTAGCTGTAGTTGTACAATTGTAGATTGTACATGTACACACATTTTCACCGTAAAAAAAAATTGTAAAAAGCCCATATGCATTGCATATGCATATGTATTTGTTTGGTATGGAAAAGTATTTGGAAAACCATATGAAAAGTTGAATAGAAATGAAATTAGAGTTGAGTTTATGTGTGCTGTATGTACTGCCGTATGAACTAAATATATTGATAAGCCCGGTCGTTTTTATCAGTATATATTATTTACCACCCGTTTGGCATTCGATTAGAAATAATTTTACCCTATACACAATGTTGTTTTTTTAAAGATGCATGTGTTTTGAAGTGTAGTATATTTTGTATACAACCATAGCGCTATAGTAATAACCTTTGATATTAACCAGTCTTACCCCTCCACTATACTCCACTATAATATTATAATGAGTATTTGCAAACGATAGGTAATTCAAATACTTTTCATTTAAGTATATACATGACCATATTCAGCCTTAACGATCCTTCAAAAATAAGGATTTATCCCTTAACTTTAATACCCATAACTTCGCCCGGATGTCATTGCCCCCAAAAGTGACGTAGAACAAACGTGTTGGTCAGGGTGACCTCCCCTTTCGAGGAGCCTATTAAGGTTGGTTAAGCCGGGGGATTAATATAGTTAAACTGCATCTTCGCCGAAATTTGAAATTAATTTGAAACATCATTAATTTTATAATTTTAAATTTATAAAAACAATAATTTTCTTATTTATATTTATCTCTATACATTATTTATATTTTAAGCATAATAATTTTCTTCTGGATATAATTATATCCAACGAAAATAGAATAATATAACTATATATTAACTGCAAGAACTTTTATTATATATACTCTGCGCCTTTATTATCCATCACCACGCGGTCCACGGCGATTTTTTTGTTATGTATAATATATCAATTATCATAAGGCAACCATTTATTTACATATTACAGCTATATTTTACATCGCTATATTAACTATATGTTAACTCTCATTTAACATATATATAATTTAATGACGTCCATAATTTTTAACAACTAATTTTTCATTGATTAATTGTAATGCCCAGAAATCAACCATAAAACACTATTTATAATAAAATTAGATCAAAAAATTTTGGAAAAATTAATATTCATATATAAATAAATTTGTTTTAATATTTCCATTAAAATTTTATGAACTTTTAAGGAAATATGCTTGTTGGAGATAATACTAGACAGGAATTTCCACTTTTTAGCAGTCCACGTAATAAAGATAAATCGTCTGGTGTTAACGCCCATCCACTTAATTGTCCAATACTTTGCAATGCAGGACAGCGTTCCATTAATGTCTATATATTTTTTTGGATAAGAATTTGAATTAAATATTGCATCGCATTAACTAACATATATAAAATAACAAATAAAATATACAAACCTCTACTGACTGTATAGTTAAATTTGGTGCTGATGTAAACCAAATATCTTCAAGATATAGAAAATCATTTTCAATAAAAATTCTATAAAATATATATATATGTTATATATATGTTGCCAAATTGATTTTTTGTAAATTGATAGATATAATATATGTTTGGAAATATATAGATAGAGCGGGTTTATGTTACCAAAGTATATATAGTATTATGATAGTATGTACCAATTTTAATTATAGTTTAAGTTACTATAATAATATAAAATCTTATTTTTGAAAAGGCAAAGTAATACACATAACTATACAGATAACAAAAAATATACAATATTACATTAATTTTTGTACCAAAATCTGTTTTAGTTCGGTATCAAATGATGTTCTATAATTTCGGTTCAGAATCATATATGGAATAAAACATTTATGTTACCATTAAATGCAGTGTAACCAACTGCGGTTTGGTACTGCTACATATTTTGGTAACATAAACCGGCTGATATATATATATATATGTACCTATTAATGTCATCATCAATGAATGCAACAAAATCAACAGCAAATCTTTTTAACGTTATTGTATTACATGCAAATATTCTTAAGGCTGTTGTTGTAATTGGACAATTTAAAATTTCTAAGCCCTGTAAATTAAAAAATTTCTTATTACCCGTATACGTTATCATTTCCATCATATAACAATCAATATCAATTAATCCACTACAATATTGTGCAATTAAACCAACATCGAAGGCACCACGACCTTTTATTACCGTTAAATGTATTAAATTTTGTCCAACACATTCGAGTAATTTTACTAATTCTGAACAAAAAAATTTATGTACTTTTAAACGTGTTAAATTGTCTAATATCTGTAATTTATGCAATGTATTTTGATCGGGACGATCTAAGTAAATACTTTGTAAATTTGGACAACACTTCACAATCGCGTTCATTTGACGAATTGTAGTTTTTGTATCATGCAAATATTTTAATTTTGATATAAATTCACAATCAATTTGTTCTATGATGTACGCCAATGATTTACCAACATACGAATATGTGCAAATATTATCTAAATTTTGTAAATTTACCAATAATGTTGCAATATCTGTATGGCATACACTTTCATCACCCATTGTACCGATATCGATACGTGTTAATGTTTCACGACAATATCCAAAACATAATGCTTCAATACCAATATCAGTTATATCCGTTTCACCCGATATATCCAGAAACTTTAAATGTTTACAATGTTTTGCAATGCGTTCTAGTAGGTCATCATTTGTAATGTGAGGTATACATAAATGAGTTAAATTGGAACATTTTTCAACTATGTCAAACATATATTGCATATGGTCTTCTTTAACCCATATACCCTTTAAATTCAAGGAACGTAATCCACTTCCCTGTGCAGCAATAACTTGTAAAATTTTTTCATAATATGAAAATGGAAATATTTCCGATTGTAAAATATGAACACTTCCATTTAACAGCATTTGTAAACATGTAAATCGTACCATTGCCTCTAGAAAATCCGATGCCAATATTACACGTAATAAATCCTCATAAATATTACTTGTGGCTCCCAATGATTCTAAATATGAATTTATTGTTACAATTGTAATGAATGGAAAATCATTTTTATTTTGTGCAGCTACTACTGATGATGATTGTGATGTTGTTGTTGTCGTCGTTGTTAATATTACATCATTATTATTATTATTATTATTATTATTATTATTATTATTATTATTATTATTATTATTATTATTATTATTATTATTATTATTATTATTATTATTATTATTATTATTATTATTATTATTATTATTATTATTATTATTATTATTATTATTATTATTATTATTGTTCAATTCAGTTATTGAATATTGAATTGAATTTACGATACAATTTACTAATTCATGTAATGAATTATCACTCAATGAACGTACAGTACATTTTTTAGACATTTTCAGATATATCTTATTTGAATATATTCAATTTTAAGTATATTTTAAACAATCGATACTTATTTATTCGTTAAACATTTTTAATTTTTCATATTATATATATTGTATATTCTATTTTATGTTATTATTTATAAACACAATTGATTTTATTAAATATGAATAAGGATATGAAATGCAACATTTTACAGTTATTGTTTAACTTTGAATGTTGGTAATTTGCCATATAAAATATTGTATATAAAAAACAATCATTTGAATTTTTCTATATGTTATAGTTTTAGTACATTATTTTTTTTGGGATTGTACTTATATTATTTATTGTCTGATCATAAATATATATATCTCTTCAAGTTCATCGATTTATAATTTTGTTTATAATTGTACCTTATTTATATATAATGATAATGATCTCTATTATACGGGTTCCAATAGTTTTTACATCCTATAAATATCAATATATATGGTTATTGGTTTTTAAAAACTTCTAGGCACCGCAAAATTTGCAAGTACTTTTCTATTCCTTGACAACTTCAGCAACAGAAAAATCCGCAGCATAATAAGTATATATATGGAGCTATAGTTTGGAAGGACTGCGGGGAGAGAATTAAGGACATTCACACATACAATCGCGATACACAATAAACCAATTACATTGGTGATGAGGGATGTAAGGTAAATGGTATTACGAAGCCCCGGGATTAGGGAAACCAAACGCATCTTTACCAGAATTCATTTCAAAAACATACGGAACGATGAAAGGGAGTAAAATGATTTAGACGACCAAAGATATTACTTGAATTGGAGGTAGGTAGGAACACCGCAAGGGAGCTCTTTACATGGCACGCTATTGATTATGAAATTGGTATCTTTCACAACTTAACCAGGAAGTAACTTAACCTGAGGCGTCATGAGGAAGTGGTGAGGCTATATTCTAATGAAATAACTGCTTGATATAACGAGAGGCGATGTGTGTATATTCGATGACCAAACGCGTATAGGTACCGATTGGAAGGATGTATTGTAGACATACATTGCAATCGCATTATATTTTTGAGATTTTTATGTACAGCGCTGATATATAGCAATGAAATTCACTAATTGCCTTATTTTATATTCAAAGAAGTTTAATCAATCACCGCAAAATAATATAATTTCCACGCCAAGATAATCTTAGTGTGAGTTTTGCGTTTTGGACAAGTCTTCATTGGAATGCGTATATATATAAACAGGGCACACGTATTTGAAAAACAGTTTTAATTTCTTTTTATAATCTATATGATCGACTGAAAAATGCTCCAGTAGAATCAAATAAAATAAATACGGCAATATGTACGTATAGCCATTCACACAGTTGGTACCCAAACCCGTATCGAAAACTTCAAGTATATACATATATTTAAAATTCTTTTAAATATACGAACAAAAGAATTTTTAAGGTGGTGATAAACTAATAACATATTATAATGTTATGTAATCTATTCAAAACACACAATATTAATAAATGAATGTAACTATAATTTTGTAATAAATATTATAATAAATTCAGCTCACAAACAAAATTTTAAATGCGTTAAATGAAACTAAACGAAAGCACTATATACTGCGCCAAGCAAATTTACTCTGTGGGAGCATTTATTTATTTTTTGTTATTCAATTATTTTTCTATATAACACGAAAATTCTATTTATAACATTTTTTAATGCCACACTCGCCTCGTATTTATATAGAATATGAAAATTTATATTATAATTATATATATAGTTGATTTTGATTATAGATATATATGCGGTATTCAAAACGAGCTGTAGTAGGGTAAAGCGGGCCGCATGATCAATTGCGAGTACCTTCGGTTAATCCATCTTTTAACACGCGTTGATGATATATTTCAGGTTTGCCTATTATATATATAATAAATGATTTTTGTTTAAAACACAATACGAGATTTGGCTCAAAAACTTTCCAGGAAATATGAAAAGAAAAGGGCCGAACGTACCCCACTTTTTCCTATATATATATATATATATAAATATTATGTGTTTAGTTTGTTTTTCTTATATGAAACTTTAGTTCAAATTAAATAATTTTCATATACACATAGATTAGTAGATATATTAAACTATATCATTTGTAAAAAATCAGCTTTTAAAATTGACATTTTCGCATTTGCCATTGACTTTATTATTATTATTATATTTATTTATTTAATATATATATTAATATGATTTGCAATTGATTTGAACTATGAAATATTGTTTGCCTATAAAATAGACGAGTTTTTCATTTAAATTAAAATGCGGTTTATTTGGAATATTATTATCATTATTATTAATAAAGATCCGAAATATACGTAGCGATGTATCTTTGCTATATTAATTGATGGATGTTAAACAAATTAGTTTTCTCAATCATTATTGCGTATGTATATATAATTTCCATTTATAATATAATATATTGTTCTTGATTTTTAATTCTATACTACTTACGTCATTTGTGTTCCATTTAATATAAATTATATTAATATACCCTTTTGATGTATTATTACTTATTATTGTTTTAATTGAGTTAAAAAAAATTAGAAAACATTTTTTTATAAAAGAGCAACGGAAATTAAATTTGAATAATGATGAAAATTTTATGTTCAACAAAAATAATTCTCGATATATATTTACAGTTAACATTTTTAAATATAGTTCGAGTTTTATACAGTAAAAAATACAAAATCCATGGACTACACAAATTTTTCATTTCAAATGTATCGGCCGCGCTATTGCTTACAAAAAAATAGATCTTTTTCGCTATTATGAGCAAAATTCATTTTGACAATCATCAAATTTTAACGAATGTATTACTTTGCACATTTGAGGTTTTTTCACATTCGCGACCCTCTGTTCATTTAATCGAATATTGTTTTTTTTTTTTGTGTTTCTTGTTTGTAACTTGCGATGGTGGGTGATATGCAAAATAAAAAGTGAAGAAATCTATATTGTGTGTGAATAATAAAAATTATTAAAATTAAAAACATTTTATTCTAATTTCTAATATAAAAGCAATTTAATTTTATTACAAATAAAACAAAAACCTCACCAATCACCATAATGGATCGCTTGTTAAGATTAGGAGGAGCTGTACCGGGACTATCACATAATGCACCATTAACAGATTCGCCCGTTGTAGATACAGCCGAACAAGTTTATATATCATCGTTAGCATTATTAAAAATGCTAAAACATGGTCGTGCTGGTGTACCAATGGAGG
Organism: Dilophus febrilis; assembly: GCA_958336335.1. NCBI lineage: Eukaryota > Metazoa > Arthropoda > Insecta > Diptera > Bibionidae > Dilophus > Dilophus febrilis. Next base: position 46,572,239 of record OY284471.1, on the reverse strand, counting down.
TCATGGGTCTTATGTTAGGTGAATTTGTAGATGATTATACTGTGCAAGTAATTGATGTATTTGCAATGCCACAAACTGGTACTGGTGTATCGGTAGAGGCTGTTGATCCGGTATTTCAAGCAAAAATGTTGGATATGTTAAAGCAAACGGGACGTCCAGAAATGGTTGTTGGTTGGTATCATTCACATCCCGGTTTTGGCTGTTGGTTATCTGGTGTCGATATAAACACACAACAATCATTTGAGGCGTTGAGTGAACGGGCCGTGGCCGTTGTTGTCGATCCAATTCAATCGGTTAAAGGTAAAGTTGTAATTGATGCCTTCCGTTTGATCAATCCAAATATGTTAGTGCTGGGACAAGAACCACGTCAAACAACATCGAATTTAGGTCATTTACAAAAACCATCTGTTCAGGCCTTAATACATGGATTAAACCGTCATTATTATTCGATTAGTATAAACTATCGTAAAAATGAATTAGAACAAAAAATGCTGTTAAATCTACATAAAAAATCATGGATGGACGGTTTAACGTTAGCCAACTATAATGAGCATTCGTGTGTTAATCAAAACACTGTTGTTGATATGTTAGAATTGGCTAAAAATTATAATAAGGTAAAATAATAACATATTTTTTTCAAATTAATACCTTATTGATGATGATTTATTTTTATAAATTTTTTAAAATGTGTAGTCGTTAGAAGATGAAGAAAAAATGACACCCGAACAATTGGCTATAAAAAATGTTGGTAAACAAGATCCAAAACGGCATTTGGAAGAAAAAGTTGATGTGCTTATGCAAAATAATATAGTACAATGTCTTGGTGCAATGTTGGATACAGTTGTATTTAAATAATACAAATCTAAATATTATTTTCATCAATTCAACTCTTGTATCAATTTTTTTGATTTACATATTTTATCACTAATATTAATTATTTCGCATTATATTTAATTTTTTTTTGTAATACATCTTTTTAATTAAAAAATAAAAGAAATTTCATTAATCAGATATATTTTCCTTGTTTTCTGATAAGAATATGTAAGGTTAAATTTGCAAATATAAAATACAAATTAAAAAATCCCATAGATGTCGCATTTTTATCCCAATAAATCATTTGTGGTTAAATGTTAAATTCCTCGTTAAATTCTTTCTATAGTATATATGCATTGAAATAATATGGAATAAAAAAAAATAAACAATAACATTCAGTTCATTCAATCATTCTGATATTATTCATTCATTGGTTCATGAATTCATGATGCTTTAGTCATTCCTCCGAGGCATAGTTTTTTTTTTTGTTTGATAAGATAATTAAAAACATGGAAATGTAATTAAAAATATTCGTTATATTATTATCATTATAATAAAAAATGAAAGTGAACAATAGCTCAAAAACTCAGTTGTTACCAGTAAAATATATATATTAAACATTAAAATAAAAATGGGACAAGCGAAAAGTCAATTTACGGTAGAAGAACTTCAGGATTATGAAGATTTAACATTTTTTACAAAAAAAGAAATTCTATTGTTAGTATACCGTTCTCGTTCGCAATTGTGTACTATGGATGGTACTATTTTATATCATTTTATAACGAAAATATTTCCTTTCCAATATAGTGCACACAAAAAATTTAAACAATTAGCACCAGAAAAAGTTGGACATAATAAAAACGCAAAATTATCAATGAATAAAATTTTACAATATCCAGAATTACGTGTAAATCCATTCGGTGATCGGATATGTAAAGTATTTAGTTCAAGTGATGATGGCGATTGTACATTTGAAGATTTTCTCGATATGATGTCTGTATTTAGTGATGCTGCACCAAAAGCTGTTAAAGCTGAACATGCTTTTAGAATATTTGGTAATAATACATTAAATATGATGAATTGTTGTTACTTTAAGTGATACTGTGTATGTTATTTTTTTATTTTAATATAGATTTTGATGGAGATGATATGTTAGGAGTTAGCGATTTAAAACAAATTATTAAACGTTTAATAGGTGATCATAATCATTTATCCGACATTGATATTAAACAATTAATTCAAGTAAGTATATATGTATCAGGTTTACTATACAGCAGTAATAAATTTTAATTTGTCTTAATTTAGAATATTCTTGTTGAGGCTGATTTAGACGATGACGGGGCTTTATCATTTCCCGAGTTCGAGCATATAATTGATAAATCATCAGATTTTGCCAAGTAAACCATTTTATTCGAATTCGCATATATATATATTACATTTATGACAAAATGTATTTAATCCCAATTTTAATTTTATTTATTTTTTAAGTTCCCTTAGAATGCGATTATAAATCAATATACACGCGTTTTACACGCGTAGAATTACCAAATAACAATTTATTGGCAACACTATATATGCACATGACACATTTTTGCATTTATTTATAGAAAGAAATCATTTTTATTGCATTGTTCTATTCAGAAATATTCAATAAAAGTATTTATTTTATATCGGAAAAAAAAAAAATATAATGAAACATATATTTGTTAGTAACTATATAGTTATATTTAGAAAATATTTCCATTTGGAATTGTAATTTTGTTTGTTATTGATGAGGCAAAGTTCACAAATTATTTGCATTTGCATTTTTTATGAATGTAAATAGCCAGGTAATTTCATTTTCATAAATACCCATGTTGTAAAAAATGATATTAATATTAATATAAAACCTAATGATGTTATTAGAATTTGATTTATTTTGATTTTTGCACCCGGTGTGCTCGGTGCTGATTTTGATATACGATCCATAATTATAAACCCGAGACCGCCAAGGGTGAAAAGAAAACTGCTAGCTAACCCTTCCATAATATATTGACCATTTATACGATATGGCATAAATGCAACCTGTTTATTAAAACTTTTTTTAAATTATACTTTAAGAAAAAATAAATTATATATATATTTACTGGTCTAGAATGTCCATGTTCATCCGTAGTCGAACCCACACTTGGTGGTTCAACAATAACATCATAAATTATACCTGTATATAATTAAAAAATGTACATTATTTGTAATCCTTCCTTACTATTAGATCAATGTTTTTGTTTAATATTTACCTCCAGTCACTAAAAAGTATGAAAATAAAACCAATGAAAACATAACCATTGCCGACGGTTGACGAACCCATGAAGGTTTTTTTATTTTTAAATTGGGCACTTCTAGAAAATAAAATGGTATGCTATATAATGTTTCTATCATGATTGGTAGTAATAATTAATTGTAAATTTAATTCACAAATTCTTTTAAAATTATTTTTATTGAGATTTTAAATAAATATAATAGAAAGAAATAAGATTTTGTTGATTTGTTGACGTGTTTTAAAAAAAATAAAATGTCACTCGTATATTAATCTACCATAGCCGGTCCCGGTATGCGAGGGGTGGGGATATTCAGCAAATTCAATTCATTGATTTAAGAGAATTAGAGGATATGATATGCTTTTCATTTCATGCAACAATGGTGCATTTTTCTTTCATGTTTTTCAGATTAATTTTATTTATGAATTTTTTTTTTTCCTTTTTATTTATCCATTTGTTTATCTGTTTTTTACTAACTCATGCATAGATGCCTACAAAACACGTATAATATACTCCCAATTTTTTTTTTTGTGAAAAAATTTAATGGTCAAATATAATTTAATCATGCTTTATTAGTAAAAAATAAAAGTCATCTTGAATGATTTATTTGTTTTAGGACAGATAGTCCTTCGGCTACTAATGGTCATATGAACATGGTTGTCCTGTGATTATGGCTGGTTGTTCTCATTTGAGGAACAAAACCCCGATAGCAAAACAACTACATACAAAAAAAAACTGTCGCACAAAATCCCCTCATGTGTGAATCATCTCAAGGGTTTTTTTCTTTAAATTTTCACTAGAACCCGGGATTTCGTTCTACGTTTGTGCAGCCTGCTTGAGCCGCAGCTCAACGAAAAAATATATAAATGGACGAAACATACACATAAATAGCATACAGAAAAACACAACGATATTTGTCCGTATCAAGTTAGTCTACACATAAACTATTGCAACAATAAGATATTACTACACGTCAGTTTTAAAAAAAAAATGCATTTGTTTTTATTTTTATTTTATATGTTTTGTGTGTATTCTCGCTCGAATTTTTTATTTTTTAGTTTCTAGTTAAAAAGAGTGAGTTTAATAATTAAACAAAATAATTTTAATTACATTAATTAATTAATTATTTAAAAAACAAATCGTATAAATGGTTCAATAATAATTAAAATGATTAAAATACAATTATGTGTGATATATTGCGCAATAATATTTACTTCATTATTTTTTAATAGGTAATTTAAATTCTTTTTTCAATTCTTACAAAGCCCACATACTCAAACGCAAATTATTTTAATTTATTTTTAGACTTTAGTTAATTAAAAACAACGATAAAAATTATAAAATTTAATAAAAATATATTTTACACAAATTTAAAGTAAAAAGGTATATACATTGAATTGTTATGAATCAATCAATGATAAACAAAATTAAAAAGAAACATATTCTCCTTAATTGTGTTCCTTTAAAATGTAAACTTTAAATTTTTAAATAACAATTAAATAAGTAAAAAATAAAAACATATTTAATGATTGAATAATAATAATAAATCTATATATATTTTGGATTGACTTTGCTTAAAAAATAATTAATTCTTATACAAAATTCAATTTAGGATAATTAGCATTCCATCAAAATGTCAATAAATTCCTTATATAGCCAATTCTTATATTTAGCAAATCATATTTTTTCCCTTATCGTTTTTTTTTATAAGTAATTTTTTAAGTATATTATTATCACATCACAAATCACAAAAAGAATAACATAACACGCTTCATATTGCTAGTATATACTCAGTCAAATTTTAACCACTTCCTCAAATATATTTATTTAAAATAAAAAAAAAAAAGAGTTGATTATTAATAAAAAATAATGATAACGTTCTTTTAATTATAATTAAATTAAAATTATTTTTTTTTTTTTAAATCTATAGTCTTTTATTATGTATGATTGGAATAACATCGGAGGCAGCAACATTTAAAGATATAGCAACAACACCGGATAAAAATAATAAAAATATGGAATCAATAGAAAATAATATACCATATAATGCTGATGATGATAATAACTCAAACAATGATGAACCAAGTTCTAATAATGCACCTATAATGCCATCAACATTCTCACAATCGTCACATTCATTTGAAATGGATTGTAATAATAACGATAATAATAATGATGTTAAAAATTTGAAAATATTAAATGATAATGATTTGATAAATTATAATAATCATAATAATATTAATAATAATGAAATGAATAATAATTATAAAAATAAAAAATACAAATTAAAATCCAGTAGTGGTGGTGGTGGTGGTGGTGGTGGTGCCACTGCTTCTGATGATCGCAATGATTTAATGAATGAATCAACATTTATGGAAACAATTGATGCATTAACATTAAATAATGAAAACATTTCAAATCGGTGAGCTATCATTTTATTATATTTTGCGTTAACAATAGAAAATTTAATTCTTATATTTATTATTTTTATAATTATTACCAGTAAAATTAAAAATATAATAATTTATTGATTTTAAATCAATAAATCTGTACAAAACATTGATATTTTGCGAATTTTAAGACCAATATAAAGTTATTATCACACAGCAAATCACACAACTTCAAAATTATACGTGAATAAACTATATTCTGTAATAAGTAACTATTAAAATGTAACTATTTTTCATTTTCTGTTTTGTCCATTTTGCGTACTATCACCAAATTATTAATAGTTATATTGATATTTATCTTTAATGATTATTATTACGCGCTCTGTATTAATTGCATATCTATTGTAGCTTCTATAAAATATGATCATTATGTTACGAATTTAAATAACATTCAGTATATATATACAATCCTTTTTTTTTTATTATCATTAAATTAACTATAATTTTTACATTTAATTTTTACTATAATAAGAAATTCTTGCAATTCAATAATATAATAGCTCATGAAAAGTTTTTATTCAATCAAATTAAATTAAAGATAAGATTACTTCCAGTAAAAGGGGAACAAAATATTTTTGGACTTTAGTTAAATCTATTCAGGGTAATTTGGTTCAAAAATCTACAGTTGCACCATTGATTTATGATAGTGGAACTATATTAACCGAACCATTAGAAAAGGCTAATCTTTTAGCATCCATATTTTCAGATAATACAGTCCTCAATGATATAGTAATATGCCTATTCCAAATATACCTAATACGAATTTTCAAATGAAAAATATATATAATTCAGAGACAGGGTTATTGTTTATAAAGCTCTTAGAGATAGATAGATGTTCATAAAAGTACTGGAGCTGATGCGGCATTCCCCCAATTGTTATTTTAAAAGAATGTGCATCTACTTTAGTACATATCCACTTAGAAAACTCTTTCACAAATCATTTTCGAATGGAATATTTCCATCATCTTGGAAAATTGCTATAATATTACACCTATTTCAAAAGCGGGTACTAAAAGCAATCCTTCCAATTATCGCCCAATATAGCCATATAACATCAATACTTTCTATAAGGTAATGGAGAAGATATAGTAAATCGTATGATTGTGCAATATCTCGATGATAAAGAACTTATTAGTGCGTGCCAAAATATGGCTTCAGTTCAGACACAAACGATCTACAGGAGATTTACTAAATTATTTAACCAATAAAATAGGTAATAGTATTGCAAATTTTTGTGAAACACAAGTAGTGGTTTCACTATATAGACATTATACTAAGGCTTTTGATAGAGTATGCGGCATAAGGCATTAATATCCAAATGCCATTCATTTGCGGATTAGGGGACACATTCTGTAAATGGGTTGGGAACTTTTTAACTAATAGGCATATTAAGGTTGTACTAGATGGAATTCGTTCCAAACTTTATCCGGTTTATTCTGGGGTACCTCAGGGTTGTGCCCACTCTCTTTTTTAATTTTTATTAATGATCTTTTATCGATAACAGAAAATCCAATGCACTGTTATGCAGACGATAGTACATTACATTCTTCGTATATGAACTATATACATCGTAATCATAATGCGAATCAAATGATTCAGTCTCGCCAGAAGATGATTTCCTCAATTAAAGACAAAGATTTAGATTCAATATCTAATTGCTGGGAAGGATAAACTTTGTAGAATTCAATCCATCTAAAACAAAGGCATGTTTGTTCTCAAACAAACGATCCATATAAATGTTGACCCAATACTACTTATATGCATAATACAATTATTCCACAATCTAAGGACCTATTAAATTTGGGAATTAAACTTTGTCAAACAACTTTTCATGGAGTAATAATATAATAATAATGGCAGCTAAAAAGGCAACTAGTCGCATTGCGGATATTTAAGAAGATCGAAAGAATTTCTCAATTCTGAAAATTTAGCATTAGTTTATATAGGTCTTTTATAAAAGACCACTTCTAGAGTACAATTCCTACATATGGGCTGGTGCACCAATTACTACCCTTCAGTTTAGTGACAGGATCCAAAAACACGCTATTTTGCTGATCAGAAATGAAACAATAACAAATTCCATTGAATCATTGGATCATATAGACGATCAGTAGCTTCATTGTGCACATTTTATAGGTATTATTATTACCATGAATGCTCTAATGAAATTTTAAAGCTAATTCCTGAGCCAATTAGCTTCTCTTCTTTAATTCGAGAAATTCACAAAAGGCTCATTCATATTCTGTATCTGTATTAGTTTTTTTGCGAACAAACAGATTTGGAAATTCATTTTTCCCAAGAACAGCAAGATTATATGGAATATAGTCTCCCTGAACTAGTATTTTCCCCGACTTTTGATTATCAGTTATTTAAATTAAACATTTCATCTTATCTAAAAACTATAATCCACCTAAAGTACAACTTGGACAATTGTTTGAAAACATATGAGTGATTTTTTCTTATTTTGTTTTAGTAAAAGTTTTTTTTTTTATCTCATATGTTTGCTTTATTTTCAAAATTTCATAAATTAATCCACATATTATAATAGATTTACCACCCAAAATCACTTAAGTGTATTCAATGCATCTAAGGTCGTTCATCACCTGATTAAGTGATTTCGTTACGGGCTCACGGCAATAGAATTTTGTAATGATAAACATATGTAATGTATAATTATTTACTTCCACCGCAAACCGGTTTATGTTTTGACCAATCTTTAATTTGACATTCTCGTGTACAATAATAAATCCGAAGGCATTTTGAACATTTTTTATTTGCATTTTTTTTACAATTGCCACATATTTCCAGTTGGATATTATTATCTATCCTATTATTTTCATTTTTTATTACTTGTTGTTGTTGTTTAACGTTTAAATGACTATCATTATTTTCGATATACTCGAAATCACTTATTGTGTATATTAAGTGTAACCATTTTGCATATTCAACAATATCTTGATATTTTAAATTAATAAATTTTTTTTTATGATTATCAATAATTAATTTCCATCCAAATTTCTCAGAATTTTTTAAAATCTCATCTTTTACCATTGGTAATTGCTCCAAAATGAGATTATACTGTTTTGATTCACCACGACCAAAATCATTATAAAATGTAAATTGGGATTGACATAGAAATTGTTTTAATTCAAATAACGGTGGTAATTGATCTAAAATTTGATCATTCAATAATTGTATACATTTCTGTAATTGTCGTTGACGATTTCCATTCATTGAATATTTTTGAAAAAGTTTTTTATTCAATAGAATTTGACGTAAAGAAAACCATGTTTGTGCTTCATGTTTGGTAATTTTTAGTATTTCTAAATTGTTTTTCTTTATTTCATGCCATTCATCATTTATAAATTTTTCACATTTTCCATTTGTTCTATGAAAACGCAACCACGGTCGTATATGCAATAATTCACTTAATATACATGGTGTATCATGAATTTGCATTAATCGATTACCAGCACTTAATGGTAACAATTCAATTTTATCAATTAAATAATTTAATATTGTTATCGAACGCATTCCAATTTTATATAATAAATCAAATGTTTGTCGTTGAAATTCAATTCGTATTGATTCATTACATAATTTATCAATGTTATCTTTAATTAAATTAAAATCATTTGTGTTTTGGTATCCATAAACTATTGGATCTATTGCGGCTGATGCTGAATTTATAAAACCAATTAATTGAGTTAATGATTGTATACAGTAATCAATTAAATCCAGTGCACAATCACCAATTGATGTACAACCATTTTCATGATATAATGCAATTTCTAATAAACCAATTGCATTTGCTTCATGAAAACATATTGAATATAATAGAAATGATGTTGATGTTGGTTGCTTTTGTTCGTGTTGTTCGGCTTCTGGTTGTTGTAAAAATTCTAATAATGTTGGTAATATTTTAATACGCCAAATATATATTGAAATTATTTCATGAATTAATATTTTCAATTTATCATTTACAATTAATAATTCTTTAATTAATTCTTCGCGAAACTGTGTTATTTCTAAAATTGCTTGTTGATTTAGTTTTATTAATTGTTCATGACTTTCAAACCAATATTTTGAACCAAATTCATTTAATTGAAATTTTCTTATACTTTTTATATAATATTCAATTTCTGTCGATTGAATTCGATCAGAACGATGTGATGCTGCTGTATTCATTTTTGGAAATTTTTTCAGCGTTTATTATTGCGTTTAGCCTTCTTTTTAATTTTAATTTTTCTAAAACATATATAGTTTTGTATATTATATTTTATTAAAACTTATGAATACAATGAAAAATTATAAGCAAATCTTGCAATAATAAATATATTATAACATCATTAATTGTTTATTGATCAAACTTTTACATTTATAAAATCAATCAATATTTCTAATGGTAACTACTTGATTTTATTGTAGGTATGAACTATTTTACAATGAACGATTGCCTAAAAAAAAAATATTCTATTTGAAATTGTGTGCCATTTCAGCCAAGTGAATTTGGTGGCCTATGGCAACGATTTTATACAACTTTTATAATTATACTTATATACATTAATGCTCTAATGATTTTGAACGGATTGTAAAATTGATCGCAGAATCTATTGGAGAGTATAAGCATTTGATAACCAAACCAAATAGTTTACTGAGCAAAAAGACAGTTAAATGATCTTACATTACATTTGTTTACTGGTTTAACTCTTCAAGAATGTCTTCTTTACCTTTATTTCTATTATTGTCTTATGTTTTTTTGTTTTTAATTCCATAGGTTTCATCAAGTTCCAGCACCACCCATTTTAACAAAATTAAAGGTTAAATTAATCAATGCAAATGGAAATGCAAATGAAAGGGACAATTTTATGAATGTTGAACGAGACGATGATGATAAACAATTAAATAATACCTACGAAGTGGTTAATAAAAATATACTTGAAAATATAAATGACAATGATTTATTATATGAATCAAATGATAATGTCAATGATGATATTGAACAACAACAACAACAACAACAACAACAACATAATCAAGGAGATGAAAAATTAAATATAGATACAATGGGAACTGTAATACAAAATCAAAATCATTTTGATTCAACTTCAACGATAATAATTAATGAACAACAACAACAACAAAAATCACGAAATACGGTGAAATCTGATGATGAAGAAAAATCAGCTGTAACAACAGATCATTCACTAAATTTAACAGTTGAAGAAAATCCAATACCTGTATTTTCTGAATGGGCAAAACAAAAGATTGAAGCCGATAAACAAAATATGGAACAAGAAAATGACACATTAATGTCCAAAAAGAATTTAACTAGTGGACAACTACATAAAACAACGAGTATAAAATTAAGGCAAAAAAATTATGCATCACCTGATTGTGGAGCAAAAATTATAGCTGCAAATGTTGAATCAACAAGTATTGGTAGTGTTTTAACAATGACCAAAGATGAATATTTGTTGAGTCCATGTACAAGCCGCATCTGGTTTGTTGTAGAATTATGCGAAGCGATACAACCACAAATAATAAATTTAGCCAATTTTGAATTATTTTCATCATCACCGAAAAATTTTACTGTATCGATAAGTAATCGATTCCCAACACGGGATTGGTCGAACATTGGAAGATTTTTGGCCAAAGATGAACGTGACATTCAAGCATTTAATTTAAATTCACATTTATTTGGTAAATACATTCGTGTTGACATCCATTCACATTATAATTCCGAACATTTTTGCCCAATATCATTGTTTCGTGTATTTGGTATATCTGAATTTGAGGCATTCGAAACGGAAAATCGTGCAATTGATGATAATGATGATGATGATGATGATGATGTGGTGGACGATGATGGTAATCATTCACATGAAGATGGGATTGAGGATGATGGAGATTTAAGGGTTAATCGATTAAAACCAATTGATAATGGGAACAATGTTTTAAAAACAAATATTGATTTAAATAATATTCCTGAATTTGGTGATGAATCTGTTTTAAATACGATTGAATTTAATAAAAAAAATGGAAATATATTAAAATCAGCAAGTGATGCTGTTATCTCAATTGTTAAAAAAGCAGCAGCGGCTTTAACAAAATCATCTGATAATAAAACGGCTTCCATGAGTAATGGTCATGATGATGATAATCATATTAATGAATTAGGTGAAGTAGGAAGAGATCGCGGTCCAATTTGCATTACACCAAATTTCATAATAATCTGTGATAAATGTTCAGAAAGTTTAACACAACAAATAAATGAATTAATTACATGTAATTATTTTATGTTGATAAGTCTATTAAATATCCAATTAATACGTAATAATATTTATAAATCTTATATATGTGCCAGTGTTGTTGGATTACATTTTAAACAATATAACAATAATATTTTTATGATAAATGACATGCATAAAGATTATATTTCTCATATGTTTCCGGTGAGTTATATTGCCGCTTTATGTAATCTATTGGGAAATATGAAATCATCCCCTGAGCATCAAAATCAAAAAACCCACCAAATAAACTATCATTCTACAGATACAAATATTCCCTTACGGTTGGAATTAAATTATAGTGAAGATAAATTAATTGATAAAAATGAACCATTGCAAATTCACAAATATGATACTTATAATGATAATACAATACATAGTAATTGTAATAATGAGAATGATCTGACGAATGTAGATATAATTAAAGTAAATGATTCCGTAAATGCTTTGAATAATAATTTAAAAATTGATAATATTCAATCAACACAAGTGTTTAAAACAGTAGACGAGGATGCAAATGTACCGCAAATACCAACACCACCAACATTTCCATCTGATACGAATATTACACCAACTGCTGCATCTTATAATGTCTCAAAATCAGCAAAACAGCAACCGCATAGCAAAAATGATATTCAAAATGAAATAATTAAAGATTCAATGCCTCCAACACCAATTGATATTGTTCTTGAAAAAAATATATTTAATATAATTGATGAAGATCAAAATGAAATCAATCAATCCGATGGTATTGCTTATGGAGCAAAACAAACAGAAACTCAACAATTAGGTGAAGGAATAAATGATTACGATAACGTATGGGATAACGTTAATTTAACGATATTAGAGTTAAAAACAACAACAACAACAACAACAACCACAACTATACAACCTCCCCTAACAAATGATATCGGTGATAATAACCAACAAGCCACGGGCGCACACAAATTTCAATCTGAAAGTATATTTTTACGTTTATCAAATCGTATTAAGGTATTGTATATTGTCTTCTCATATTATTTTTTCTTCTAAATTTCTAATTTCAAACATAACTGCTCCTCTTTGATAATCTTTATTATTATTATTCATTTTCTATTTTAAAAACTATAAAAAACTTATTTTAGGCACTTGAACAAAATATGTCATTGTCTGGTCAATATTTGGAGGAATTAAGTCGTCGTTATAAAAAACAAGTTGAAGAATTACAACATTCATTTGCAAAAACATTACATACAATTGAAGAACAAAATCGTCAGCGTATTGAAAGCGAACAATTTTTAATCGTTGAAAATCAACGTTTACGTTTTGAATTCAATAAGTTATATGATTTATTATTTTCTGGCAATAATTTAATAACATATTTTTTAGGATTCATATTTCTTCAATTTATAATAATATGGTGCATATTCAAATTATTATTACGTCAATATTTTGCAAAACAAAATAATATAAATGTATCGCAACAACCATTAAAAAAACAAGAACAATTAACAATTAATGACGTTCGGAATTTAGAATTTATTTCAAAAAATTTCAAACATAAAATACGTCGAAAATCTGATGAATCTGGACGTCAAACGGAACAAAATTTATCATCGATATCATCGATCAAAGCAAATCATTTAAGACGACCAAGTAATGAAGCTATGAATGTTACAACTTCTTGTAATTTGATCAATGATCAATTGTTATTATTGGATCCAACTGTAGTGAATTACAAAATGAATAATCATGACGATAATATGCCCGATCGATTTATGACGGTCAAAAATGACAATGTAGTTTATGATAAATTGAATGGTGAAAGAAAAGTCATTGGAATGGGAATTGATAGTACCGGTAATAATAATGCCAATGGTAAAAAGCAAAAAAGATCAAAATTACATAAACCTATTGGTGGCAATATGAAACGAACATTATCTTTACAATCCACTGGAACTCTATATCGTAAAAAAATTAATCAATCTGATTTATCTGATTTAAATCAATTTCATATTGATTGTAATAATGCACCGGTTCTCGATGAAAACTATGAATTATATGTACCGGCTACCGATTTATCTTATAATGAATTTATGCCTGATGGTCCATATATTAATTATTTACATGATTTAAATTTGAATAATAATGCATTATTGCTTAATGATAATAATATATCATCAAATTGCATATCAATTATTAATAAAAAATCAAATGTACAAATGAAAAATATGAATGCCATCGACAATAATAAATCAAAATCTCGTCGTTTATCATCACCGGCATTTTTAAAATCTTCATTTTCACGTAATAAACATGAATCTAAAAAAAAATCCGCTTCACTCATGTTGAATTCAATGTTTGAATTACCTATAGCTAAAAATGAAATCATTCCATCAAATTTGAAAACACCACATGAACCACATGAAACGACGACAACAAATTGGGAATGGGTTAATTTAAAAAATTCATCACCACAATCGTTAATTAGTTCTAGTCAAAAACAACAACAACAACAACCACAACCAGATTATAGTAATAGGAATTTATGTCAATTAAATGAATTCAATATGACTAATGAATGTATTATGAATTCTGTAAATAATAAATCTAATAATAATAATCAAACAGACCACCAATCACACCAGACACCATCGAATTCAAAAAGTGCTGTTGAGAGTAGTTTTATAAGATGTGGTGATGATCAAGATGTTATTAATCATAATAATAGAAAATCTAATGGTAGTTTCCGACGTATATTAAAAAAAATATTTTAATTGTTTTCACTAACAAGAATAATATTTTTGATTTTGATATTTTTTTTATTCAATGCGTATAAAAACTAAAAATATGCAATACTTGACTAAAAGAAAAATAGAATAGTTCTTTAGTATTCTTCTTTTTTTTTTTACATTGCATGTCGGATATTTTCTAATTTAAACAATAAAAATGTGATATGAAATTTAAAACTAAAACTATAATTTGGGATTATATATATATACATTTACTTACAAAAAAATAAAGTGTTGGTACGGTATCTTGTTGTTAGTGGGTTGCCACATATAGATACGACGAGAAAACAATCAGAATGCATTTATTTATCTAATGTTCTAAGCAATATATGGCATTTTGAGCATTTTACTAAACATAATTATGCTTAAAATTAAAGAAACCTTCTATGTTTTAACATAGAACTAAATGTTCATAACTAAATATTCTTTTATTCTTCTATTAAAAAGGAATGGTAATGATATTAGTCATGAAATGAAATCTCATCTATACCTCCTTATTCTTAACAAATAAACGGACTTCAAAATCATGAAAGTAATACTTTCTTTAATTGTATGCATTATTATTTTTTTAATACAATGATGGTCATATTGTTTAGAAAATTAGATACATAAAATCATTGCGGCAAGCCCCGCTAACTTATATTCATGTTAAAGCGCTTTCCTCTAAATATTCGCTCGAATAATTCGTTATAGAGTTGGTAAACAACATACTATTTTGGGGTTCTAACAATTGGCAAGTGGCAAGCGCTTCTTTTTTTGTTTTAATTTGGAGAAAAATGCACCTGATTGATGCACATCGATTGATGTGTAAAACATTAATGCGAACATATGCTCCATAAATAAATAAATATGCGAGTACTGGTTTGGAAGTTTTAAAAACAGGCAACATTGATGACAT
Source organism: Dilophus febrilis (assembly GCA_958336335.1). Lineage (NCBI taxonomy): Eukaryota > Metazoa > Arthropoda > Insecta > Diptera > Bibionidae > Dilophus > Dilophus febrilis. The sequence continues at coordinate 46,556,720 of OY284471.1, read as the reverse complement.
TAATGACAAAAAACGGAAAAAAGGGTCAGTAAAGACTAAACACGCTTGTCGTTGGAGGTGTTATATTGAACCAAGATTCATGTCAAACTCAAGAAGAACTAGGTGAAACATTGAAAATGACTCAACCTCTGCAATTTCAAACCGCTGAAGAACATATTCTTGTTATACAACGAATAACAAAGATATAGTAAGATTAATTTTATTTATAAGATTCTATAAAGAAAATATATGTATACATATTTATTTATAAGATATTAGACAGAATGAATGTTTATTTATACATTTAGCAAATAAAGAAATAAAGACTATTAATAAAATTGAATTGTTGAATTTTATTTTTATAACGAAATACTTTTAGGTTTTATGGACTTTTTTAAATCGATTCTATAGATACTTTATGAATTACGTATTACGAATAGCAAAGAAACATTTAATGAAGACATGAAGAAATTGTTCACAATTTCCTTGGAAAATATTTTATAATTTAAAATGATTAATAATTAATAAATTCGGTAGCATGTCTGAAATGCGAATTTAATATAATATTCATTGAAACAACGCTAATAATAATTTTTTAATAGTTAAAGGGATCGCTTTTTCTTAATTTTACGTACTTTTCTTTTATTATTATTATTTATACCAGACAATTCTTCAATTATAGGTAATTCATCATCACCTGATTCTATTTTTAATTCAATTTTAATATCATCATCGATGATGACTTCATGTGTAATTGAATGTGTCATTGATGCACCATCCTATAAAATATAGAAAACCATATACTATATACTAAAAAAAAAAAAAAAAACAAATTATAAAACCTTTACCTTAAATGTTGATGGTGAAGTCATTGGGATTGTGTTTGATGTTTTTGATGTTTTGTTCATGGAAGATGATTGTGACGATTTATATTTCAATATAATTTCTCCATTTTCTACTATAGTTGTAAGTGGATCTTGTTTGTTGTCAATAACCATTAATTTATTATCTTTAGCTCCAGCTCTCATATGAATATTAATATGTCGCTTAAGATCACTACGTATACGAAATTTTCTAGGACAATATTGGCAAGCATGTGGTTTTTCACCTAGCAAAAAAAAAAACCCGTTTTCATTATTCATATTAATTATTAAATTTCAGCAATTGGTACCTGTATGAATTTTACGGTGTTCTGTTAAATATGAACTTGCGCGAAATGTTTTTTTACAAAATTCACAAACGTAATTACGTTCACCGGTATGAATACGTCTATGGATAACCAATGAATAACGACGTGCAAATTCTTTACCACAAAATTCACATTGATGATTCTTTTCTTCCGAATGCTTTGATGCAATGTGATATTTTAAATCACCCCATTGACGAAAGGCATGCCCGCAATCGTTACACGCATATGGTTTAATTCCCGTATGCAAACGCATATGTATTTTTAGTGCACTATTTGCAAAAAATGCTTTACCACAGGATTCACATTGATATTTCTTTTTACCGGAATGTGTTAATAAATGATATTGATAGGATGTTCTTGAATGACATAATTTATCACAAATATCACATTTTTTAGTGTTTGGATTTTTATTTAATTTTGAACGCTTGGGTTTCCCTTCTATTCCCCCATTTAAGACTACTGGATTTAGACTACTGGCATCCACATTAATCATATTTGTGTTTGATGATTTTTTTCCTTTTGCGGTTGAATTTTTTGTCATACTATTATAATTTTTTAATTTCATTTCCTTATTCATTTTAAATGTTGTCCTACTAGTTTCACTTGGAGTTATATCTATTAAGGTACGTATTATCATTTGTTGATAGATGCATAGTATTTTATGTTAATTCATATAAAAAATAAACAACGAGTAACCAATAATAGATCAATATTAATTGTTAAAATACTTACTCTGATCTGTAACTGAATTATCAAAAGGAATCTTCATCAACTCATCTTCATCATGTGTGATTATGTGATCCATATTGAAACTTGGATTTGATATATTGATTGTTGATTGTTCCAATTCGGTTTCAAGCGGATTTGATATCGATTCAAACCAAGTATTTGAAACATTTTTTAGTTCATTACAATCAATATCATCTCCTTCCTCATCAACAGCAACCGCATCATTAAAATCAAAGTTAGGTGATTCTATAGAATCACCATCAATAAATTCATCCGATTCACTTTTTACTGCACCAACAGCTGTTTGTAAATCATCTAATAAATCATTAACCTCATTATTACTATAATGATCCACATTTATTAATTTATCATTTGACATGGTACATTGATCATTGATTATCTGTATTAATTGTTGATCAACGATACATTGATCAACACTTTCTTCGTCATGCTTCTCATTTTTTATTTTTTCTTTTTCTTCGTAATGATCTTTTAAATGTAAATAAAATGTTTTTTGAGAAATTGTTTCAAATGAACAGACATCGCAACTATGATGTGAATTATATAATTTTTCTGACAATTCTTCATTTATTGGTGTCTTTGTGGTTGTTTGTTGTGCTGATGATCGTTGATGATATTGTGATTGTTTAGGAATTGTACTCATTAAATTCTTATTATGAATTAGAATATTCATATCATTATTATTATTATTATTATTACTTTTAATTACTTCATTATGGTTGGAGTGATTATTATTTTTATACGGTATATAACCTTGTATAATCTGATTTCCATTTTTTAATAAAACGCGTTGTTCGTGTATTCCCGTCACTTGAGGTTGAATTTTCAATTGTTGTCGGTTACTCTCAGGTGTTATTAATTTTTGTAAATAATTACGAGATGGTTTTATCTGTATAAAGTATATTTATTACCAAATCTAAATAATTAATATATGTATAAACTATAAAAAAATATATATTAATAATGTATAAATATTGGTTATTGATACAAACCATATTTGTAACAATAAAACCGGTTTCATTTAGATTATTAGTTTTTGTTATCAATTCCTCCGATGGCTTCTGAAGTGCTGATTGTTTTTTTTGCCGAGTTGACTGATTGTCATTTAAAATAATTTCCTTACGCTGTAAATTCGATATTCGATTCTTGATTGATTGATTGAAGTATTTTTTCCATTTTATATTTGGTTCCGATAATTAATTAAATGTGTAAATAATTTTCTAATTGCAGTTTTTATTAAGTGTGTGTGTGTGTTTTAATACAAGGGTATTATAATACCCTTTACAAAAAAACAAATGAATTAGATATATTAAATATATAATCTAAAGTTTTCTTACAAATTCAATAAAAGTGTTTGTGCCATTATTATTTCCTGTTTTAACATTTAAAATTGCTGTTTTATTAACCAAATTCTTCAAGTCACTCATCTATTACAGAAAAAAAAACAAAAGAAAAAAAAAACAATCAGATGTTAAAAAGCAATCATCAGTCAAAAGGTTGGTACTTTGATATAGTTATACCAACAATAGAATTAAGAATTAGGAGTTGGAACGGTTCCCAGGCGGACGTATTTATTATTACCAATGTGGTATGTTTGGAACATTTGCTATTCTTTTGAATAAGGACTGTGGTGCCCTTAACAACAATAGTATTTAAATTATGTGCATTATTGTTAAATCATACGAGAAATCAATTTCGTTTAGGTTGTGGCATTTAATGCAATTAACCATTTTTAAACTATTTATAATCTTTATATATAGTATTAATTTTAATATTTTTCCAATTGGAAAAGCGTACACAAACATTTAATTAAAAATTTAATGTTTTTTTTGCAAACTTTTAATTAAATTATTTATTATATTAATATATTATTGATATTATAATACTATTAAATACCTTCTTTTATTTTTTAAAACAAATATTTCACTGCATTTAATGTTTACTAATAAAAAAAAATAATCGAAAAGTTTAAAAATTGAAAAATGCTGAAAAATGAACAAAAATTTATATTAAAATAAAATAAAAGTAATTGGTGAAGTTTATTGATACGAACGACCCGACTATGTCGTATTTTTCTGTATGCTATTTATATGCATACAAATAAATAGGTTGGGATCAAATTAAGTACTAATTTAAAGCACGTTTTTTTAGATGTAAGAGAGACATATAGAGACGTAAGAGACATATATCATCTACTGCAAAAGCGCATTGTTCACTAGTCGGAAACTCGTCGGAAATACCGACCACCGGTTTAAAAAGGATCAAAAAAACAAAAAAAATCTAAATTCAAATTATATTCAAATTGTTTAAATCACACGCCATCAATGGTAGTGTTTTTTCTCATTTTATTTCAATTTAAAAAAAATCTCTTATTTCTAACTACTTAAATAATTTTTCATATTTTGCTTATTTTGATCTAAATATAGATTTATATAATAAATAATACGACGATATTATAAAATTATGAAATGTTTCAATTTTTTTTAAACAGGGAGGGAGATGAAAACCTTAAATTATCATTAGATCATGCAAGATATATTTCTTTATGTCGTAATTTGCATTCAAATGTATTTCGTTATTTTTGAATTGTATTTTAAACATTAAAAAAAATATTTCATATTAAATAAAAGTCAGTTCTTTTTTTTTTTTACAAACATTTCCCTTTCAATGAATTAATTTGTTTACACCTAATAACGATAATAAAAAGCAAACAAATCATGTGTACATAAATACAATATGTTATATTAACAACTAATAATAGAAATTAATTTAAATAAAAGAGTGAAGATACTGTTATCATTTAGATAAAGATTAAAACAACATTTTTTTTTTTTTATTTTACTAAACTTTCTATTCTTTTCGTTGTCGACGTTTTTTAATAGAATCGACAGTTGATGTTGTGACTGTTGTTCCTGTAGTTGATGAAGTCATTGGCACTTCTAAATTACTTTTATTACTATTAAAAGTTGGAATATTTTCAGTTTCACATTGGTTTTCGGCAGTCTCTGTTCCATCCTCATCATCATCATCATCATTTACTTCTTCAATTTCATTTTGATCTACATCCTCCTCCTCATCGTCCTGCTCATTCTGATAATCATCTTCTTCCTCCTTATAATCTTCATTTTGAGCCGTGTCATTGGTTTTTCCGCGAGTTATCGGTACATCTAAATCAGATTTTGTAATAATAGTATGACTAGATTGATTTTTCTTTAAGCGTGTACTTTGGTTATCATCCACTTTATCCGTATTAACGCCAATGTCATTAGCTACTTCATCTTCTTCTTTTTGATCAATAACATCCGCTACGTATTCGTCAGTTTTTTTGCGTCTTCCATATTCACCTGGTACGGATTTCTATAATTCATGAATATATGAATATTTAAAATTGACATAATTCAAATGTGTGAAATCAATCAATTTATAAATAAAAGCATAACAAAAAATTCTACTTTATATATGAAAGCTAATAAATTAAATTACCTTTGGTGAGCAAATGTAATAAAATAGAAAGGCTACTGGCAATCCAATTAAAACTACATAAACACCCCATAGCCATGGGTTTTCATTTGTTAATGTAATAATTTTATTAACGAATGTTTCCTAAAATATGTGTATATGAAATGAAAAAGCAAAAAATTGTAGGATAATCATTAATACTTTCCAATCTAGCAATAATCTAAATATAAGTATAAATATTATAATTTTAACAGCACTTGTTACATTTCTCTTAATTGGCCTGATTGTATCTATAATTAAGTTTGGAATCAATGTTGGAATTGAACCAAATATTATGGTAAATTGTGAAAATGTGATAGTTGTTTAAGTACGCTTGTGATGTGATGAGGTTCCAACCCAGAGTTGTTACAGATTACCATTAGAATTACCTTGACCCATTTATACTTACATTTTCAATAAAACTAAAAACATTAGCAAAAGAAAACCAAATTTTAAATGATAAATAACTTTCGAAGATGAAGTGCTACCGGTAATTGTAATCATGAAACAAATTCTAAGGATGTAGGTAATAATTTATAAGCCATATAATATTATCTGGCATATGCATATGTATATTCATTTTTCTATCTATATAATACCTCATCACGAACACGGCAATATAAATAATAAATATATAAAGTTATTGGTATCGAACAATAAATAAAATATAATAACCAATATCCAGGTTTATAATTTATACGACGCATTATACGTTCCCAAAGAGTGCCCTAAATGTTTTACTTCTTTTTTAATTAAATTCTCGACATTTTTATGTTAAACATATTCTTAATAAATTGAATTTAAAATACCAAAATACCATTCATTCGCTACAAACAGATTAGATTACCACAAAAACTTACCGCTTGCCGATCAAGATGTTGTCGTTTTTTACCATATGTTTGTGCCGCAAAATCTTCAGCATATACTTCGTCATCTGTTATAACAATATTATCGAACAAAATTTCATTGGACATTGACCACAATTCAATACCAACAGCAGCCTAAGAATAAGTATTCAATAATTTGCATAATTACATTCAAAATATAGATATAAACTTACATTTAAATTCAAAATGATAAAAAAAAAACTTACAATCTTTGCCAAATTATTAAATGGTTTTAAATCTTCATAGAAATCTGGATTTGGTATACGACGCGGTGCCCATTTCCCTTGATAATTTGGATTTTCAATTAAGGGAGCACGCCATTTACCTTTATAATTTGGATTTTCAATTAATGGTGCTTTCCATTGGCCACAACCAGTTACTTTTGCGCATAATGGATTTTCAATTAATGGTGCTTCCCATTCACCGTCCATTTCTGTATCCCAATCATCTGGTTTTATTGCTGATATATCGGCAATCATTGTTTCTTCATCATCTAACCAATCACTCGGTTTATTTGCATTATCATCGGGTATTTGTGGTGGTTCATCTTCATCCCAATCATATGGTTTTTTTGCATCTGGATCAGGTATCTAATTATTAATTTGTTTTTTTTTTTTAATATACATATTGCCCGCAGTTAATTAAAATTTATTATAACCTTTTCTCTTTCATCCCAATCGTCTGGTTTATTATCTGTTGGATCGTCAATTTCTTTTGGTGGATTAACAGCCGGTGTAAAATCATTAAATAATGAACCATCGTTAACAATTCGATTATCCACTTTAATTGTATATGTATTGTCGGGCTTCAATATCAACTGATATAAATGTGGTTGTTTATCTTTAAATGGTTCTTCTAAACGCTCTCTGAAACATGAAACGACGTACCATTAAATTCAATAAATTAAAGTTGAAAAATTTCAATAATTACTTTGGTTTACGACAATGTTTTTCAGTTATTGTACCATTTAATGGATTTGTATGTTTAAATATAAAATGTAGTTTTAAATCATTACCGCATTTATCGGGTCCAAACATTATTGTATACGGGGTTTTATCATGGAACTACAATAATATACAATACGTTTTATCAAAATTTTGTACAAATTAATAACAAACAATAATAAAAATTAATTTACACTTGTTAAATCGATTGCTTCACCATTAGCAGGTGCTGATAAAAGTTTAATATAACTTCCACCACAATCTTGACCTTCCTATAATTTTAAAATTAAAACATTACATATATTTTACATTAACATATAATATATAGTAGAATTATAATTTACCTGTAATAATACTTCATATTGTACAATTAATGGTTTATCTTTAAATTCAAAAACACGATTTAATTTGGCGGAAATAGCTGCATGTTTTGCTTTACTTTTTAACACCAAACCCATATCGTTTTTTAATAGCATACGTTGTGGATATTCACGTGACCATATTCCATCATATTTTGATATTTCTTCTGCAATGTCATCTTTTTTTGCTGTTGATTTCACCCAGGTCCGTTTAAATATTTCTTCATTGTCAAAATGTTCAGCAAAATGGATTAATTTTGATAACAATGGGCTTTCATATTCAATTGTTGAATCCATTTGTCCTTTCAAATCATCTTCATCGTTATCAACTTCTTCAGCATTATCAAAATCATTTATATCATCCTTGGTGCAATATATAATAAGTAAAATGAGACAATGTTATATTCTTACAGATTTCCAAAAGATTATCTTTGTTTTATGCAGGACATTTTTACATCAAATTATAACCTAATTGTATTCAGACCTGCGCTATACGGTAAGGTAGAATAATGAGTCTATAAACTCATTATGGCATTTACATTACAATGAATAATTTTCATTCAAAACTTTACAATGCGAATTCATTTATAAATAATTACAAATTATATATCACACTGACACAATACGCAATACCGCGCAGTAAAAGAACTATCTAGAAATAATAAAGAGATCATTCAATCACTTTTTTTTTAATTTATGATACAATTTTACACATATTCATTTAACTCTAAAACAAAGATAACAAAAGTCGACAAATCTTGAATAATAAAAAAAAAACGTTTTATCAATTACATAATATAGAAGATGTAAAGATAGATAAATATATATCTTCAGCAATATCTGAAAAGTTTCAACTTACATCTTCAACAATAGCTGAATCATCATCATTTACATTTAAATTCAAATCCAAATCGTTTGCCAAACACCCAAGGGATAATAACCCCAAAGTTATGAAATGTATTATCCAAATTCTCATATTTTTTTTTTGTTGTTTTAAAAATATTCTGTAAATACATTAATAATAATCAAAATTAATCAATTTTAATTTTCATGGCTGCACCACATAAATAAATTAAATAGTTTTTCTAGAGAAAATATTTAAACACCATTTTACAAAAAAATACAAAATATAAATCAATACTTTTTTTATGGTTTCAATTTCAATTATAATGAAAGAAATAACAATCCAAGTTATTTTATTATAAAATAATATTTTAAATGTATATATAAAAAATAGAACAAATCAAGATATTTTTGCCTTAAAAC